>JBBBDQ010000308.1:20000-542500 GCA_037127315.1 Ascarosepion bandense
CTACGTAGAGTGGAGAAAGGATGATTAAATATAGGAAATGTCAGTGGGTGGGTGATAGGCGGGTGAGGATACCGAGAATGAGGGTTGGGTAGAGGAGACTGTTCTGAGAATAGTTGGGAGTTAGTGTGATAGGAGGTGTCTATTGACCCTACATTTAAATACCTGGAGATTGTAACTGTCGGGAAAGCAGACTTGTGGAAGGGAGTTCCACAGGCGGGAAGCGCGAGAAAAGAAGCTGTTGGAGTAGAATTTACGGTTACATCTTATTTGTTTAACTGTAAAAGGGTGGGACCTAGTGGCTAATCTAGTATCTCGTGTAAATTCGTGCTTAGGCGGCACCAGTGATCTAAGCTCATCGGAGCAGAAGCCATGAAAGTACTTGTAGAAGAGTCACAGGGAAGCCACATCACGCCGGTGAGAGAGCGGCTGCAGCCGGTCTGCCAAGTCAGTATCAACCACGTTACAGATCCTCCTTTATATTTTGTCAAGAAGCCCAAGGAGAGCAGCAGGGGCACTCGACCAGATATGGCAGCAATATTCAATACACGGGCGGATGGTAGATTTGTATATGTGCAGAATAGATTCAGGTGGGAAAAACTTCCGGGCCCTGCACAGGTATGTGAGTGATTTGATTCAGGATTTATGTAAATAAGGTCAGCATAACATTTAACATGGGATCAGTATGCGTTGTTAACTAAATCTAGAGTAACATCTACTTTTTTAGGTTAGTTTGTATTATTATTTAAGACTAAAGTTTTTTATTAGGCCATGTATTAATTTACGAATTCTCGCGTTCGTGGTAGCGCTGGTGGTTGTTACGACTGCTATATCCTGTCTTTTGATTTGAATAAATTAATCACGCGTGTTTATATATATTCATCCGCAGACGGATCTGCTTCGTTGTATCACAGCTCATCAGTACAGTTAGACATCCGATTGCTTTTACCCAGAAACTTGACCGAATTGGCGTCAGTTGGCGATTCTACCTCTGAACTATGGGCGCTTTTAGCGTATGATGTATATCATACGCCAGTAGTTGGAATGCTCTAATTCATTACTGAATGAACGAGGCTTTCTTTATGCCAGCACACGGAACACACACACACACACACACACACACACACACACATATATATATATATATATATATATATATATATATATATATATATGCTCTTTTCTTTTCCGTGTCCGGACGTAAAAACATATTTTTAGAAAATGGATTAAACCCACAAAATTTTAATTTATTTATTTACATCTGCTCGCTCGAATATTTGATAAATCTGTTAGAAAAATATACTTTCCCTGACAAGATTCGAACCTGAGTCCTCTAGATGAAAAACCATCATTATTATTTGAAGGCAGTAATATTTAATTTGAATGCTTTAGTTTATAAATTGGATGGCAAATGGTGTAGGTCATGAAAGTTGATCGAACTTCAAGTTCAAAGAAACGAAGTGGAAATAAGCACGACGTACCTTAGATCACTCGGCAACGTCCCAAGATAGTGCCTTTGAACAGATATTTCTCCCGATTTTCGAAATATCTGCTCTGTTTCGTGTTCTAATGTAAACAAAAATATTTTTTTAGAAAATGGATTAAATCCGACATATTTTTAACTAGCATCATAGCCCGGTCTTACCCGTGCAACTCAGAACATTTTAGTAGTAGGACTCAGTTATATAAAAAAATAATTACGTAAAAAATTATTGTTTAAAAATTGCTCAAAAATCCCATTTAAAAAACATATTTTCTTTTGTTTTGCGTAAACGTGATTTGATGTTTTGTGTAACATTGTAAACAACATTGCGTTTGTTTTTGTTTCAAAATTACGAGGGAAAATATTTTCATTTTTTTTTGTTGACTAAAAGAATTTAACATAAAAATAAAAACTATTTATTTTGCTTTACTGAAATTAGAAATATAAAAACTATTACGCTCTCAGTTCAGAAATTTTCGAAGAATATTTTAAAATGTAGACATTTAATATTAGAGGAAATAGTTACATTAATGCCACACAAATTACAGACAGTTGATATCCTGCATGAAATATTTAGCGAAAAAAAAGCTTCTTTTTTTTTTAGTTTTATTTTCGGAAGTATGAAATATTAAATCTGAAAAAAAAAGACTTAAATAATTAAATTAATCATTAGCACTTTTTTTTACATACTTTGTTTTTGTTTGAAAAAATGTTTTTAAATATTTCTTTTGTTTCAAAATTACGGGGAAAAATATTCACAATTTTTTGTTGACCAAATGAACTTTTAAAACGTCGGAATAAAAATTAAATATAAAGGCTCATTTTTTTTATAAAAATATATTTTAGTCGCGTTTGACACGTGTGATTTGATTTCTGTGACGTCATTTAGCAACCATCTTAGATGTTTTACGGAGCAAATGTAAACAATCGGCTCCATTCGCCAAAATGTGCGAAAGGGAAAATTACTGAACTTAAACTGAAAAAGTATGTGTTGACCTGGCTTTCCTGTAGATATACGTCCCTAGAAAGTTTGAATGGCGTAGCTTAGAAAATGTAGGCGTGCATAGGTTACAGTCACTCACAGATTGCCTTTTATATATAGAGAATTATTTCTTTAATCTTTTTTTTAATGGATGCTCATATTTGAGTAGATGTTCCATTTATTATTATTATTAAAAAGTATATTTATTTACATCCTGCGGTCTGAATGTCGTGCGTTTTTCTAGGCTTTCAACTATGCCCCACCCTCTTACCGTCAAAATAGGCAAATATAAGCTACACTTCTTCTCTAGTAGCTTCCCGTGCTGGCTTCCCTGATAGCTACGATCTTCAAAGGTTTAAGTACAACGTCAACTGCCATCTTCTATCTCTTTAATTCACACCTATCCCTTACATTTTCTTCGTCATCCCCTTACGTTTTTTTCTTTTTTCTCTTCTCTCTCCTTTCTCTGTAATCCCCGCACACTAGTAGCAGTATTGCCTTGCTTGAGGTGAAACGAATATCTTTTGAAGAATGCTCGTCCAATCCACACACATACATTGGATTTACGACTACCCGGCTATCTAGACGATTAACTATGCATTTAAATGATTCTAGCGCTATTACACAACATCTTATGTCATATCCAGTTTCCCTTCTGCATTCTGACATCCGTAAAATTCTTTATAGACAATACTAAAATTATCGATCAACACTCAGACATTCAGTCAGTCAGTTAAATGCCATACGTGATACACGCTTGGGCGATCATGTCTCGAAAGAGACATGACTGACTGGGCAGAAGATTATCCCGCAGTAGGTTGCCATTGCTTTTTGCGGTAGACTGGTTGCTGACCAAGGCTATAGAACCAAATCTGTCCTTTTATTTGACTTATAGTTAGAGAGGGAAGAGATGTATTATATTGAGTTGTAATTAGTGGGGGATCAGTTTATTACTTCATAACAATAGGAAGTCGATCCCCCACTTTATGCCCAATAGAAGTCTTAATCATGTTTCCAACTATTATATTCAGTCAGTCAGTTAAGTGCCATACGTGATACACGCTTGGGCGATCATGTCTCGAAAGAGAAATGACTGGGCAGATTTCTGCGGTAGACTGGTTGCCGACCAAGGCTACAGAACCCAATCTATCCTGTTATTTAACCCATAACTGGAAGGAATAGACGGATTAATATCTTTCCCAAGGGTATTTGCGCGTAAGTGAATGGAAGGAATTCAACTGGAAATCGAACTCGGCTCCTCGATTTCTCCTTCCGAGTCGATATCCAATGCACCACAACGCACAGTCGCCTAAAAATTTTAGAGGCACTACATATCAGAAGTAATAAACCTCTTATCAATCGCACAGTTTACCAAGTTTCTGGACACATTCTTCAATGTGTTTAGATAGTATATTTGAAATATAATTAAGGTAAATAATTCTTGCCTCTGCGTAATTAGATAATTTACATAATTACTTCCCTTGAATTTTAATTTCGCTAATGTATTTTTACGGTATTTTAAAAAAAATTTGCAACCCTATACATTGCACGTAATCAGATAATTCACGCCTCCACGTGATCACATAGCTTCACGCTTGCACGTGATAACAATATTAGTTCCCTTGAATTTAAAACAAAAATTCTTAGCGTTTATTTAGTTCTTCAAAATGTCGTAATATTGTCCATATATGTCATCGTTTATCATCAGGGTTAAATTTTACGGTTTTACAATCATGTTTCCAACTATAATAATTGCCTCGTAGCAGGTTTTCTGCTACGAGGCAATTATTAATGTTTACAATTGTAAAACCGTAAAAATTGACCCTGATGATGAACGATGACATATGGACAATATTTGCAGAAATATAATTTGGAAATAAAAAGCCTCATTAGAAAATATGACAAAATACAAAAAAAAATCTGCAAGACTAAGTTGTCTCTATCGTTTAATACAACGTGTTTAAAAGAAAAGATGCTGCCAAAATATACGCACTTTACATACATATATATATATATATATATATATATATATATATATATATATATTCATATAGATAGGTGTGAGTTTGTAACCCTGGGTTTCACGCTTTTGCGATCTTCAGACAAACTTGTCTGCTCTATCACTGATATTGAGCGCTTTTAAATAAGTACCACGCATATTTAATATGTAAACAATATAATATATATAACAAATTGCATATTTATATACATATATATTGATATTTATAATTATATACATACACTTTTCACACACACACACACACACACACACACACACACACACACACACACACACACACATATATATATATATATATATATATATATATATATATATAAAATAAAATAAATTTTCAATATTCAAAAATGTTGAATGATCATTTCAACATGAAATCCCTAAGAGAGATTTCACATCTCATCAGCAACAGTACATATTTCAAAATGAAAATAAAAATAAAAAAGAGAAATAAAAAATTAAGTAAAAAAGAAATAAAAAATGACGGTTAAGATTTGAGAAATTTACGTCACAAAAAATTCGGAAGCAAATAATGTCTATTTTTAGATTTTACTTTTAGATAGATTTGTAAGTGAAACAATAGAAAATTTGGCTTCGTCTAGCTTTACAAAGGGAAAGGGCTAAAGGAAAGGAATAAGAAGTGGTGTTAAATTGAGAATTGGGTAAAACAAAATCGAAAGGGAATGGAGGCGGGAGGTAAGAAAGATAAAGAAAAGGAAAGAAAAGAAAAGAAAAAATTTCATATATTAGAGACGCTCGATACGTGTCAAACAAAACTAACTTTATAAATGGGTTAAAGTATTAGAAAAAAGACTTTTTAGAAAAAGCATATTTAGGGGAAAAAAGTAAATATAAGATTTAAATAAAGTTAATTAAGTTAATCTAATTAAAGATACCTCTAGGTATAGATAAACTAATTAAAAATAAAACTAAAGATTAAAAAAAGTTATAATTAAAAAAATTTTTTAAATTAATTTTTTTTAATTTTTTTAAAAAAATTGATGATGTGAAAAAGATTTATATACTAGCAGAGGAAATTGGGGGTTAAATTAGTAAAAGAATTCATATTTTATAAAGGTAGACAATTAAAGGAGACTGGAAGAGAAAGGTAGAGGGGGTTAAAATATTATTTAAAATTAAATTAATTTATCAAAAACCATTAAATTTATATTTAATATCCTAAGAACTAAAAATTAGAATTTAAAATTTAAATGTTCACAAAACTCGTTTTATGCCGGTACATAAAGTTAGTTTTGTTTGACACGTATCGAGCGTCTTTAATATATAGGAGCCGTAGGGTAAAACCTAGGTAGGTTTGTTGGCTCAGGCTTAGATTTTCTGTCTATATGTATATATATATATATATATATATATATATATATATTCTAAAAATGTTAATATATATATATATATATATATATATATATATATATTCTAAAAAAGTTAATATATATATATATATTCTAAAAATGTTAATATATATATATATATATATATATATATTAACATTTTGTACCTGGTCATTCGCGCTATTATTTTCTGTCACCCTCGTCTTTGTAAGATTATATATGCAACAAAAGTATCCTTAGCAATGGGCTCAATACAAAGTAGACTAAATAATACTTATTTAGAATTTATAAAATAAATATGTTATAATATCACTACAAATTTAGCTATTTTGTTTTGTCACTACTTGTATCTTATCAAGAATGGTGCTGGGTTTTAAAAGGTTCAAAACTAGCCAAACACCTTAAATCAGGGAGACATTGTTACATAGTCTGTGGTGACTAATCAAAAGACAAGTAATTTCTAATTTTAGGACCATAACAACAGACTCTAAAAATAATTTATTAGAGCAATAATATTAACTATGATTTCCTACAAATGAGAGTAACGTTTTAATAAATAAAATAAATTAATAAAATAATAAAATTTTAAAATAATTGTTTTCATCTTATTATTATTATTATTATTATTATTATTATTATTATTATTATTATTACTAAATAATTAATAAATATATAAAGTTTTAAAAAAATATGTTTAAAATCTTCAAAGAATTGATTGCGAGTGGACTTTTTAGTTGAGAATTGATGGTTATATTGCCTACCTAAAACTGAAAAGTTCAATAAAAATCGTTTTATTATTAATCGAAAAATTTTTTTTAATGTCCTTAATAGCTTATCAAATTAAATTATATCAGAGTTTTATTTTACTCTTCAGAGAAGATTTTCGGATAATGATTGCAAACTTAAAAAAAACAACAGATGATTTATATTCCCCAATGAGTCCTACGTTGAAGAAATAAAACAAAAGTTAGCCATCAATATAAAATTTATTAAGATTTTATGGATTTACGTGGAGTGGGGGGGTTAACAGAGGTAAAAAATATATATTTTTATCAAGATTTTTAAAAAATAATAAATTTCAAAAATAATTTCATTCATTTGTGAATGAGTACTGATAGTTTCATTAAAATCCGACAGTTACATAGTTTTTGCGATAATTTCCAGATTAATGTGTTTGTCCCCGAAAAGAGTGGGTGATGCAATCAATAAGTTTCCATGATAAAACCATCGTAACGTTTCTTTAGCCGCTAACTCAAATCAAAACAAAACTTTCTGACAAAATTTCGAAAATGTTAGAAGGGATTAAATTTTTTTTTACATAATTAAAGTTACTTTAAAGGCTCCTATGTCCATTGTAAACAGAAAATATCAACTGAGTAATGGCCAAGGGTGTAAAAGAGGCCAGAAATTTCGTTATTAAGTCGCGGGATACGACAACAAACATACCTATTTTTACTATATTGTACAGTACACACATATACACACAGACTAAACTGCTGCTGCTACGGTAATGCTACAGACTTTCTCCTCCTACTCTTTCACTCTTTACTACCCTTTCGTTTGGCAAAGGTGAGAGAAAGGCTGAGGAGAGTAAAAAGATAGAGGGGAAGGAAAAGCTCGTGTAGAGAGTACGTGTGTAACGGACGAACGAACTAAGTAACTAAGTAAGGAACAAGCAGAATTATTATGATATTCGCTTCAGTCGACTTCAGTTTCACTCTACAATAAAAATTAAAATTTATTTAAAAAGAATTATATTTATTATGAATTAATGTTAGAGACAACGAATTTTGAATTCTAAGCATTAAATTTTGGTTATTGTAATGTTCTTCAAATAAGAAACGGAGATAAAAGAGATAGACACACATATACAAATACACACATATAACCACGTATGGACAAGCATACACACACATATATACATATACGCATTTATATACAGACACAATTTTTTTAATGGAAAGATACATGCACACACTTGGACATTTCATCTTAGTGTAATGGTTATCAAGCTTGTCTCGATAGATCAGTTACGATTTTTACTAGGTAAGTCATACATTTGGCCTTGTGCTCCACCTACGCCTTCTTCTTCTTCTTCTTCTTCTTCTTCTTCTTCTTCTTCTTCTTCTTCTTCTTCTTCTTCTTCATGTGCCATGTCCCTTCAGATGATCATGGACTTCCACATGGCTCTGTCTCTTGTCGCTTTCAATATTTTTTCTCTTGGTATCACTTCTAAGCCCCGCTCCGTCAACCATTTGCTCAGACCTAACAAGTACGTCTCGCGCTGGTTTCTCCTGTCTATCTTTCCATTTATCCGACCTGTGAGCATCAAGTTCTCCAGGCTCACCTTCCTTATTACATGTCCATGGAACCTCATTTGTCTCTTTCTGGTATTTATTATCAGTGTTCTTTTCGTTTGCATCCTTTCTAATACCTCATCGTTGCACACGTGCTCTGTCCATGGTATCCTCAGCATCCTTCTGTAAAACCAAATTTCTGCTGCCTCAAGCCTCTCCTTCATCTTTGATGAGATCGTCCAGCATTCACTTCCATACAGAGGGACAGATATCACATAGCAATCCAGCACTCTTTTCTTTGTTTCCAATAAGATTTTCCTGTCTCACAGTACTCTGCTTAGCTTCTGAAATGCGTCTTTGGACATGCCAATGCGTCTTTAGATCTCCATGTCGTTACGCTACGCTTAGAAAATCACCATTTATATAGATATGTATGCGTGTTTACATATACATTAACGGTTATAATTATGAGGCTACCCCATTGTTTTAAAAAAATGATGTAGTTCATACTATTTTTTTAGTATTTATTGCCAAGTGAATAATTGTAAATGAAAATCGAATGGTTCTTTTGTTAATACTGCACAATAACATGTGCATCAAATGAATTTATAAATATTTAATTATTACCTATATTGCAGTTTCATCAATGAAAGAATGGAGAAAATTTAGGGTGATTCGGACGAGTCCATCTTTTCATCTTTGCCTTGTAAAATATTGCAAAGTAATAATAACAAACCAACCGTTCTATTTTCATTTGGCAATAAATGCTAAAAAATAGCATGAAATACATAATTTCTTCTAAAAAACTGGGGTGGCCTAATAATTATGGCCGGAAGTGTAGATGTGTGCCTATTTCAACTTTGCTTTCAATCTATCACGAACTACACCATTTGCATTTTAGTTTATAAAATAAGGTATTCTAATTAAATATTACTGCATTCAAATTCAATAATAGTGCATTCAAATTGAAAAAAGGCATTTAATTTTTTAAAAAAACTAACACATTCAATTTAAAGAATGAAATTACAGTTCACTAATTCGAATTTAATGATGCAGTTATTACGTTAGTAACACACAGTTTAATAATACTTGTTTGCCTCTCTTGGCGTTCATTTGAACTCTGTTCTTTGTCAATTGCAAATTTAATTTAGACAATTAAATTGTTGAAATTTTATATCGATAACAAAATATATTGCAGTGTCTGAAACCGAATGGACTATAATTTAATTTAAATGCATCAGTTTTTAAATTAAATAACTTGTTTTTTTTTTTATTTGAATGCAGCAATATTTAATTTGAATGATTTGATTTTAAATTTTATGTCAAATAATGTAGTTCGCATTTTCTTTAGAACTTATTCGTTGTTCATATGTTCTGTTATGATGCCAAAAAATTGTCAGATTTTTTCTAACCAACAGAATTGAAGGTTTTGGTTAAGTTTAACTGCTAAAAATAGAAACAATCCCAAAAGATATTTCATTTATCTTTGATGGAATAATCTCCGGAAATCAAGATGAACTTAGGCATGATGCTAGAGATTTAAAATCTTGCATACATTAATTTTAACTCCTACTTATTAATAACTGCATTATTTCTTTTCAGGTAAACTGATATCTGACTGTTCAAACAATAGAAGTACCGTGGGATAATGGAGAGCAGATCGGAGTGAGGAATTGGAGATCCGGGTTCGAATTTCAGTTGAATTCATTACATTCACTTACGTGAAGGAAAGGTATTAATTCATCTCTTCCCCGCCACCTCATGGTTTAATAGCAGGACAGACTGTGTTCTGTAGCCTTGGTTGGCAACCAGTCAGAATTAGTAATATTAGGAGCGGTTGTAGAAACAAAAAATCCCATGAATATTTTAGTGAAGAAGCCGGCTTAACCCACCCAGGGTGAATGCCGTCACAAGTTTGAAGAATAGTTCAAAGGTAACTAAAAGCGTTTATCCTGAAAATAGATACAATTTAGCATCATGGTATCATACAGAACTTGCAGAAAAAACGGTTTTAATTTTAATTTGAATAGCTTGTAATTTAATTTGAATGGAGTAATATTTAATTTGAGAGCCTTAGCTTTTAAATTTGATAACTTTTTTAGTTGAATGCAGCAATATTTAATGTGAATGGCTTAGTTTTTAAATTGAATGGCAAATGATGTAGTTTTTGGCAAATCATATGTGCGTTGTGGTGCACTGGATATTGGCTCGGAACGAGAAATCGGATAGCCGAGTTCGAATTCCAGTTGAATTGCTTGCAGTCACTTACGCTCAAATGCCCTTGGGAAAGATATTAATCCGTTTCTTTCTTCCAGTTATGGGTTAAATAACAGGAGAGATTGGGTTCTATAGCCTTGACAGGGAAACAGTCTACCACAGAAAGTAATGGCAAACTACTGCGGGATAATTTTCTGCCCAGTTAGTCATGTCTTGTTCGAGACATGATCGCCCAAACGTGTATCATGTATGGCACTTAACTGACTGACTGACTGACTGGCTATAATAGTTGGAGACATGATTAAGGCTTCTACTGGGCATAAAGTGGGGGGTCGGTTTTCTATTGTTATGAAGTAATAAACTGATTCCCCACTAAATTCTAAATAATACATCTCTTCTCTCTGCAGCTATGAGTCAAATAACAGGACATTTTGGGTTCTATAGCCTTGGTTGGCAAACAGGTCTACCGCAGAAAGTAATGGCAACCTACTGTAGGATAATATTCAGCCCAGTCAGACATGATCGCCCAAACGTGTATCACGTATGGCACTTAACTGACTGACTTATGTTGAGCTCACCTGCTCTTACTGATAGTATACTCTCCCGGGTGACATTACTCTGTACAGGTTTCGTCTTGGTTAAGAACACTGTCATTCCAAACTTTTTTGCCGCTTATTTTTTTTAAACTGATGGTAAAAGAGAACCTAGAAATACGCATGGCCCTCTATATTTCTCAGGATTAATTCCAGATGTGGCTGTCCCTTGATGAATGAGTTCTTACACTGGACTAATTTCTTAGATTATTTTTTCAATACTTACAGACGCGACCCATCATCCTTGTGCCGTTATGAACGATTCACTCTATATAAACATTACGGTTCAACGCAAATATATTCTTTCTATATAGTTAATTATTCTGACTATGTCTTCCGGCATCGGGTTTGTAGTGGGTACAGTTTACTTTTTTTTTTTTTTTTTATTTTATTTTTTTTTTTTTGCAGCCGTTTCAACAGATTTCCGTACATTGTTTAACATTTTATGACAAGGATCTTTTGATCAAATATGTATTTTCGAAATAAATAATGTAAACTGCAAGATGTGCGTTGTGGCACAGTTGGTATCGGCTCGGAACGAGAAACCGGGGAGCCGGGTTCGAATTCCAGTTGAATCCATTGTATTCACTTACGCGCAAATACCCCTGGGAAAGGTATTAATCCGTCTCTTCCTTCCAGTTATGGGTTAAATAGCAGAACAGATTGGGTTCTGTAGCCTTGGCCGGCAACCAGTCTACCGCAGAAAGCAATGGCTACCTACTGCGGGATAATCTTCTGCCCAGTCAGTCATGTCTCTTTCGAGACTTGATCACCCAAGAGTGTATCACCCAAGAGTGTATCACGTGTATTAACTGACTGAATATAATAGTTGGAAACATGATTAAGGCTTCTGTTGGGCATAAAGTGGGGGATCGATTTTCTATAGGTACGAAGTAATAAACTGATCTCCCACTAATTACAACTCATTATAATACATCTCTCTAGCTATGAATCAAATAATAGAACAGATTGGGTTCTATAGCCTTGGTCGGCAACCAGTCTACCGCAGAAAACAATGGCAACCTACTGCAGGATAATCTTCTGCCTAGTCAGTCATGTCACTTTCGAGACATGATCGCCCAAGCGTGTATCACGTATGGCACTTAACTGACTGACTGAAACTGCAAGAAAACTAAATGCATGGTCATCAGCAAAAAGGGATTCCCAAAATGCCAATTACAGCTGGGAGATACTAAAATTAAGCAGATACTAAAATTTAAATACCTTGGAAGTGTTCTGACGGAGGATGGAAAGTGCGGCACAGAGATCCGAAGGCTAATTGGTATGGCTAAAGAGGCATTCGAGAAGTTGAGTAAAGTATTAAGAAACAGGACAATTTTGCTAGAAACAAAGAAGAGAGTACTGGATTGCTATGTGTTGTCAGTTCTTCAATATGACAGTGAATGTTGGACGATATCATCAAAGATGAAGGAAAACAAAGAAGAGAGTACTGGATTCCTGTGTAATGTCAGTTCTTCAATATGGCAGTAAATGTTGGACAATATCATCAAAGAGGAAGGAAAACAAAGAAGAGAGTACTGGATTGCTATGTGATGTCGTGTCTTCAGTATGGCAGTGAATGTTGGACGTCTATTGAACAGATGAAGAGGCTCATCCCTCGTTTCCTGTTTAGGATGCGGTTTCCGGTTTTCTCTTTTCCAATCTTTTCACTCTTTTCTTTATTTTTTTTTCAATTGGAGTAGATAGACTAAACTATCGCCCGGTTCACACTCCACCCACGTCTATTGAACAGGTGAAGAGGCTCATCTCTTGTTTCCTGTTTAGGATGCGGTTTCCGGCTTTCTCTTTTCCAATCTTTTTACTCTTACGTAGCCCCCTGCGCATCAGTGGCGTTATCGTCTTGCTTGGGGTGATATGATTAAAAAAATATCTTCGAAAATGAAGGGAAAACTTGAAGCAGCTGAAATCTGGTTCTACAGAAGGATGCTGCGGATATCATGGATCGAGCATGTGAGCAATGATGAGGTTTTAGAAAGGATGGAAACGGAAAGGAAATTAATACTGAGCATCAGTAAGAGACAACCGAATTTCCTGGGACATGCAGTGAGGAAGGATGGCTTGGAGAACCTGATACTAACAGGCCAGATAGAGTGGGGAAAGAGACAGGGAAAAGCAGCGGATAGCATATTTGAAGGGCCTGAGCAGATGGATGACGGAATGAAGGTTGTATAGTGTAACAAGAGAAAGCGTGCTAAGTGCCACCAGAGATAGGGAGATGTAGAAAGCCATGATTGCCTACGTCCTGAAAGGACAGGTCCCATTAAAGAAGAAAAATGTATATGCACTGATTTAAGGGTTTTAAAATGTGGCCAGTACAATATCCTTTCAGGACGTAGGCGATCATGGCCTTCCACATCTCTCTTTTCCTATTAGCTTTTAACATGCCTCCGCCTGTTACGCATCCCAAACCCCGCACTGCCATATTTGCTCAAGCTCATCAAGTATGTTACGCGTTGCTTTTCTCTGTGTCTTTTTCTGACCTGTGGGTATCAGATTCTCCAAGCCCTCCTTACTCATGACATGTCAGAGGAACTTCAGCTAAGTATCAGTTTTTTTTTCCTCTCCAAAACCTTGTTGTTGCTCAAATGCTCGGTCTATGGTATCCTCAGCATCCTTCTGTAGAAGCACATTTCGGTTGCTTCAAGTTTCTCCTTCATCTCTGGTGATATTGTCCATCATTCGAAGCCATATTGAAATCCCTAATTCGATAATTTCTGTTTCATACTCAAAATGTAAACAAAGCAATGTTCTTCTTCAGGAAGAGATAGCTAAAGATTCTGGGACACGCAATGAGGAAGGAGGGCCTGGAGAACCTGATACTGACTGGCCAGATTGAGGGAAAAAGAAACAGGGGAAAGCAACGGATAACATATTTGAAGGATCTAATCAGGTGAATGACGGAACGAGGGTTGCATGGTGTAACAGGAGAGGCGTGCTCAGAGCCACCAGGGATAGGGAAACGTGGAAAGCCATGATCGCCTACGCCCTGAAGGGACAGGGCACATAGAAGGAGAATTTTTATAATACTGCCTTAAAGAGTAGTGAATATAAAAGCCCCAATTATAAATTTGTAAAAGACAAGATCCACCCCCGAAGGAAAAGTAGAAATAGAAGAATTATTTGGTCTACACCGTCTTTCAACCAAATGGTTAGCAGTAAATTAAGCAAAAAATTCCTCGCTTTGATTAGTAAACATTTCCCAAATAATAATTCCTTAAGCAAGATTTTCAATAAAAATACTCTAAAGTTATAGTGGGAAAAAATTGATATAAAACGATAATAATAATAATATTTTATAAAAAATCGAAACTTATTTATAAATGGAACTTTGTCTCTGTGTGTGTATGTGTCTGTGTGTGTGTCCGTTACCTATAGACTCCGAAACGTCAGAACCGATTTTCTTGAAAATTTACACAGTTGTACTATAAGCATTTGCGAGTGTTCTTAGTTAGGTTTTGTGTCAAGGTACCCCCGATGAATAACGAAAATCGATAATCGAAAAAATCGGGTTATAGAAGGAGTGGTCCGATTTTAATCAAATTTGATACACTCATAGACAAAGACATAAGAAACGATATTCAGAAGTTTCAAGGTTGCAGTTCTATTCTTGGATGACTTATATGACTCCGATATTGGAAATCGATACCCCGATATCCTACCGGGTCTGATCAAAATCATCCCTTTTATTTTAGTTTTTGTTTCGGGTCTGACTCTAGGTAGGTATAATTGTAGTTCTTAGTCTCAACCATGATACCATTTACTCAGAGGACTTATTTAGCCTCCAAAATTCAGTTTACGACGAAACAAACTTATTTGATATCGATACCAGGAAATCAAAATTTGACTTACATCCATTCATTTTTCTTTCAGTCTACGGTTTCGCTTTAACTGGAAACAACTATTGCTTTTTAGTCTTTCGTGCCAACGTCGAAAGAGTCTGAGCTGCAGGACCATGGATTAGTTTTAAAGCTTTCATTACACCCGAGCAATTCCGGGCTATACTGCTAGTTGAAATCTAATTGAAAAAAATCATTCAAAAACTGAAATCAACAATTTAGGCAGTAATAAATGTAATTGTATAAACCCTGTCTTTGGAAAACACGTGCCTCACAAAATCAATAGTTTATCAATGTACTATTTATTCTACAGAAAAATTCACTGAAAAAAATATATTTTATCAACACACTTCCTATTTAATAATAAGTACAGAAATAGAACATCCCTATCAAAATATTTTTGATATCTAAAAGAAACAATTAAAACTCCTAAAATAAAATAAAAAATTTTAATAGCGAGTAAATTTAAATTTTTAAACGACCCATGCTCTCTGTGTCTATATGAAAAATATATATTATTAACTTAAGTATAAAAATCTATTTAATAAACGTAATGAAATAAATGTCATTTGTAAAATGTTCACCCTAGAATATAGCTAAAGATTCTTCATAAAAGAATATCCATTAACTTACATTTATACGATAGTTTGTTTTGTGTTATAATATAATATTAAATAAATATTAAACTAAGAGTTTTTGCAAAAAATGTAAAAAAGCAATGTGAACCGAAATAAAATTAGTATAAATAGGTGCTTTTCAGTAAAAACAAAAACTAAAATGTTTTCTTCCTTTCATTTTTGTTTTTGAATAATATTGTTATACAGAAAAACTAAGACAATAATCTTGTAACAAAAATGGATACATCGCACCGAAAGTAAATCAGTCTAGATTAGCTGACACGGTAAGATTGAAAAAAGAAAAGCTCTATTCCCTCAACATATAACCTATATTTTCAAATTCAAAAATTGAATTGCATTTTTATTAGTTAAATTAAACATACACATAAATTTTTCTGTCTTCCCTATCAGTCAGTTAAATGCCATACGTGATAAACGCTTGGGTGATCATGTCTCGAAAGAGACATGAATGACTAGGCAGAACATTATCCCGCAGTAGGTTGCCATTACTTTCTGCGGTAGACTGATTGCAAACCAAGCCTACAGAACCCAATCTGTCTTGTTATTTGATTCATAGCTAGAGAGATGCATTATAATTAGTCGTAATTTAGTGGGGGATCAGTTTATTACTTCGTAAGTATATAAAATCGATCCCCCACTTTATGCCCAATAGAAGCCTTAATCATGTTTCCAACTATTATCTTCAGTCAGTCAGTTAAGTGTCATACGTGATACACGCTTGGGCGATCATGTCTCGAAAGAGACATGAATGACTGGGCAGAACATTATCCCGCAGTAGGTTGCCATTACTTTCTGCGGTAGACTGGTTGCCGACCAAAGCTATAGAACCCAATCTGTCCTGTTATTTGACTCATAAATAGAGGGAGAAGAGATGTATTATATTATTAAGTATTAATTAGAGGGGGATCATTTTATTACTTCATAACAATAAAGAACGATCCCCCATTTTGTGCCCAGTAGAAGCCTTAACCCTGTCTCCAACTATTATACACAATCAGTTAAGTGCCATACATGACACACGCTTGGGTGCTCATGTCTCAAAGGAAATCCCTTTTTGCTGATGACCATGCATTTGGTTTTCTTGCAGTTTCAGTCAGTCAGTTAAGTGCCATACGTGATACACGCTTGGGCGATCATGTCTCGAAAGTGACATGACTGACTAGCCAGAAGATTATCCCGCAGTAGGTTGCCATTTATTTCTGCGGTAGACTGGTTGCCAACCAAGGCTATAGAACCCAATCTGTCCTGTTATTTAACTCATAACTGGAGGGAATAGACGGATTAATACCTTTCCCAAGGGTATTTGCGCGTAAGTGAATGCAATGAATTCAACTGGAATTCGAACTCCACACCCCGATTTCTCGTTCCGAGTCGATATCTACTGAACCACAACGCACATCCTATGCATTCAAACGTAATCCATTTTCACAACAAAAAATCTACATTGTCTGATGAGGAGGTAAAATCTCGAAATATAGAAAATTCCGTGTCGCAATGCAAATTAAATTCAATTTAAATAAAAAAGAAACAAATTTTATAATTGTATTTTGCTCTACGATATATATAGTCAATTCGGACCTCGCAGGAGGCCAGGATCGACTACATTGCAGATTCTTTTTTGGATATTGTCGAGAACCCAAAGGTGAATAGCAGGAGCGCCCGATTAAATATGAAAGCAGTATTCAATGGACGGGCGGATTTGTAAATATGCATGATAGATTCAAAAAAGTTATTGGCTAGACACAACGACCCAACTTTCTTAGCAGTAGATTGAACTATTAATTCAATGTAGTCGTTCCACTTAAGGTCAGCGGAGAGAGTGAGGCCGAGGAGGTGCAGTATATTGCTCTCAGGAAGACTATCCTGATCCATGCTGATGACGGGTAGGAAAGATTGTCTATGGTGGTTAAATGATAGTAGATTTGTTTTGGAAGCATTAGAATTTACGGGCCATTTCTTCACTCAGTTCATCACTGACTGAATGTTCTTTTCGAGAGCAACAGTAATGTTTTTTTTTAATGGTCGAGAAATCTTAATTGATGGAGATGCTAGGCAACCTCGACATTTTCGGCAAAGGCATAAGAATAACCAAGAATCTCTACTGGCAGCAAACGGCCTGCATACGGACAGGTAACGACCTCAGTAGATACACAAAGATAGAAAAAGGCGTAAGACAAGGATGTGTCTTTTCACCGGATTTGTTCAACCTATAGAGCGAGAATATTTTGAGGACCCTAGATGACACGCCAGGATTTGTTATTGGAGGCCACAACCTGAACAACATAAGATATGCGGACGATACAGTGCTGATTGCGGACACGGAAAGGAAACTACAAGACCTCATACAGAAAGTAGCAGTGGAGAGTGACAAGAAGGGACTACAAATAAACTTTAAGAAAACTGAGTGCATGGTCATCAGCAAAAGATACAACCCAAAATGCCAAATACAGGTGGGGGATAACAGAATCAAACAAGTACAAGAATTTAAGTACCTAGGAAGTGTTCTAACTGGAGATGGAAAGTGCGACACGGAGATCCGAAGGCGAATTGGCATGGCAAAGGACACGTTCCAGAAGATGAGCAAAATACTAACACACAGGCAAATCTCAATAGAAACGAAGAAAAGAGTGCTAGACTGCTACGTGATGTCAGTTCTTCAGTACGGCTGTGAATGCTGGACAATATCATCGAAAATGAGGACAAAACTGGAAGCGGCCGAAATGTGGTTCTACAGAAGGATGCTATGGATATCGTGGACTGAGCATACAAGCAACGACGAGGTGTTAGAAAGAATGGCAGCAAAAAGGAAATTGATGCTGAGCATCAGGAAGAGACAACTGAAGTTCCTGGGACATGCAATGAGGAAGGAGAGCCTGGAGAACCTGATACTGACTGGACAGATAGAAGGAAGGAGAGACAGAGGGAGGCAGCGAATAACATATTTGCAGGGCCTGATCAGGTGGATGACGGAACGGGGGTTGCCAGGAGCAACAGGAGCAAACATACTAAGAGCCACAAGGGATAGGGAGACGTGGAGAGCCATGATCGCCTACGTCCTGAAGGGACATGGCACATAGAAGAAGAAGAAGAAGGTATCCCTCTACCTCGAGTGATTCCTGGGCCTTGTACAGAGTAGACCTCATTGCACAAAAAAATTAAATTGAAAAATCGATTAAAAGTTAGTAGTGATATTTGCTACCGTTGTTCCCGCATACACACGAATAAGACACGGGTACTGACATATATAACCGTCTTGTTTTACCAAATAAATAAATGCAAGAAAACGGTAAGACATTCCTCAGTCTCTCACTGCCCATCCTTGAAAATAATGCTCGGTATTTTGTGGAGCTAGAGTTGGCTGGATGCTAGTGATTCCTCACATTTGGCATTTGGATATTTTTCCGCATTTTTGCGCCGTTCTTTCGTTAAATGAAACGCACATTGGAAAATGTGGAGAAACGTTTATATCCGTTCTTTAGTTTTTTCAATAAACCATCTGCAATATTAGTTTCTCTCCTGTTCAGTCCTACGTTTCTTTAAAAGTGTCTAACATTCAAAGGAATATATATATGTATATACTGCTCAATTAAAAACAGTATATTTACGCAAATAAGATTATCAATTAAAAATAAATAAATCAATTAACTTTGTCGGTTGTTAATTCCACTTCGTTAACCTCCGGAGCTTTCAGTAACATTGCCTGCTTACATTTATTTACATTACGATGCACTTTCAGAGCAAAGATGATTATTTACGTGAAACAAAAAGTTAGATGTCTATAAGGCTTGATTTGGCTTCGTTTGGACACTGAAATCATTCGTGGTCGATCGGTTAAGACGTATCAGATCAATTGATGACTTCCCCTATGTGACTAAGTGTCACAGGTTCCAATCCTACCGAATGACACACATTTTCCTAAGAAAATTTTTCATAAATATTCAGGATGGTGAAGTTATATACATAAATATACTGTTTAGTTAAAAACAGAATATCTACTCATATACGAGTATCTATTAACAATAATGTTCAAACAAATCAAATATATATATATATATATATATATATATATATATATATCCCCGTTACGTGACCATTCTTAAAAAAACTGTAAAATTAGTTATTGCAAATCGCCTGAAGACATATGGTAGAAACCTAGGTCACGTAATAACTCGTTTACGAATTATATATATATATATATATATATATATATATATATATATTTGTCTTCCACATACAAACCTGTTTTGCTGTATCACATCAGTGTGGCTATACATCTACTTGCTTCTGGGCGGGATCAAAACTTGACCGACCGATTTGGTGCCAGTCGGAGTCTCTACTCCCTAAGTTATAGACGTATAGGATGAGAGAGGGACAATTTTAGTGCGTTATATATAAGTGGTATATACACGCGCCAGTCACTGGAAGAACTCAATTCATTTCTGAAGAGTAACGCGTAAATTGCAGAATTGGTATTTTTTAAAATCATAATGAGAGCATATATATATATATATATATATGAGAAGAAAACCCAACATGATTATAAATGATTATAAATGATTATAAATCCAAATTTTATTTTGGCAGTTGTCAAAAATTCACGTTGCTTCTTCAAACACGAAAAGTCAAAGGCTTTCATTAAATTCAGAATATTAAAAAAATATTAAGGTTATCAGAGAGATGAAATAAGGTTAGATGAAGAGTAAAGGTGTATATAGCATTGCAAGTTATTTTATCACCACTACTGTAGCCTGGAATTGAACTCACAACTCAAAGAGTAAACTCAGGAACTAAACAACGTCTATATCCACTTAAGGACACATGGCCCAGTGGATATGGACGTTGGTTAGTTCCTGACTTGACTCTTAGAGGTGTGAGTTCAGTACCAGTCTACAGCAGTCGTGAACAAGTAACTTGCAGGGTTAGAGGGAGATAAGTCATGACTTCCAATCAAAGCATTGCTACTACGCAAGACATGAGAATGATATGCCCCAGTGATTGTAATAAAAGGCTCGGTTCGAAATTCCTGGCACCCGAAGAAAGCCGGAGCGTACAACGGCCGAAACGTCTTACAAATGGAAACAAGGATGAGGACAAAAGTCCAAACAATATAAATATTGTAAATACTAGCTCATCTCAGAAATATAAAAAATAGAATGATCTATTATTAAACGTCGTACAAATGGCAACAAAGATGAGGACATTAGTCCGAATTATGTAAATACTGTAAATACTACCACATCTCAGAAATATAGACAAATAGAATGATCTATTATTAAACGTCGTACAAATGGCAACAAAGATGAGGACAATAGTTCGAATAATGTAAATACTGTAAATACTACCACATCTCAGAAATATAGACAAATAGAATGATCTATTATTAAACGTCGTACAAATGGCAACAAAGATGAGGACATTAGTCCGAATTATGTAAATACTGTAAATACTACCACATCTCAGAAATATAGACAAATAGAATGATCTATTATTAAACGTCATACAAATGGCAACAAAGATGAGGACAATAGTTCGAATAATGTAAATACTGTAAATACTAGCTCATCTCAGAAATATAGACAAATAGAATGATCTATTATTAAAAGTCATACAAATGGCAACAAAGATGAGGGCAATAGTCCAGATAATGTAAATACTGTAAATACTAGCTCATCTCAGAAATATAGACAAATAGAATGATCTATCATTAAAAGTCATACAAATGGCAACAAAGATGAGGGCAATAGTCCAGATAATGTAAATACTGTAAATACTACCTCATCTCAGAAATATAGACAAATACAGAAGGGGTGATATTCATATCACTCAACTGAATCTCAGTTCTAGTTTCAAAGTTAGTCAAGGATGCGCCAGATGAGTCGAATGTAGAGTTAAAGGAGAATTTACTGTCGAAATATTCAGCATTATATGCGGCTGTTAAGACCTCAAATTGATGAAAGTGGAATAGAAAACTTATTCTTATTTCGAACACCATTACAGAGAGCTAAATATGTTAGATGCAATACGACACCCTCATTTCTGAGCAAACAGAGACATAGCTCCCTCGAGGACACATTTACATTTATTACGAGCAGGAACGAATAGTTGTCTATTGTGACAGGAGTTGTCACGCTTATATGGCCGAAACAGGGGTTCCTGTGGACTATAGCTGCAAAACATGCTTGAATGAACCATGCAAATGATTGAGGTTTTAGCTGATATTTCCGAAAAGGAATTATACTTAAGAGGAAACCTCTGTGACACAATCTAAACTTATTTATAAATGGAACTTTGTCTCTGTGTGTGTCTGTCTATATGTGTGTGTGTCCGTTACCTATAGACTCCAAAACGGCTGAACCGATTTTCTTGAAAATTTACTAGCTTTTTTGTCAAGGTACCCCGATAAATATCGAAAATCGATAATCGAAAATATCGGGTTATAGAAGGAGTGGTCTGATTTTAATCAAATTTGATACACTCATAGACAAAGACATAAGAAACAATATTCAGAAGTTTCAAGGTTGCAGTTCTTACAATAGTGTAGAAAATCGATAATATATATATAAGGCAAGATATTTGTGTGTGTATGTGTGTGTGTGTGGTTATCTGCCTGTATGTCTGTATTTTTTCAGCCCTTTTATTTTAGTTTTTGCTTCGGGTTTGGCTCTAAGTAGGTATAATTGTAGTTCTTAGTCTCAGCCATGATACCATTTACTCAGAGGACTTATTTAGCCTTCAAAATTCAGTTTACAACAAAATAAACTTGATCTCGATACCAGGAAATCAAAATTTGATCTATATCCATTCATTTTTCTTTCAGTCTACGGGTTTGCTTTAACTGGAAACAACTTTTGCTTTTTAGTTTTCGTGCCAACGTCCAAAGAGTCTGAGCTTCAGGACCATGGATTAGTTTTAAAGCTTTCATTACACCCGAGCAACGCCGGGCTATACTGCTAGTTCTATATATGTCGGTCCTATGGGCGTCTCAAAGAAAGTCACAAAGTGAATCTCATTCAGCAGCTAGTTAACGGAAAGAGGTCTTATGAATAAGAGATTCTTGTCTAATATATTGTAGTGAACAAAAGATCTAGATTTAAAATTCAAATGCTAAGCACTGACTCATTGGTTTTGTTAGAAATTGAAAAAGATTTGAATTTACAAATTTTCTTTACACACAATCAAAAGCGAATCCAAAATAAAGCCCGTGAAATTTCACACCTTGATATGAAATGTTTTTCGGCCAATATAAAACAAAGAAACATCAAAAACAAAATTCAAATAATCTCCAATTCCCAGAAACAAATTCTTTTACGAACCCTTTTCGCGAGCCGGCGCGAAGTTTGTTCGTCGTCCATTGGAAAGGCCCGAATCACACCAGGGGTTAAATTCCCGAATGTCTTTTTCCAGCCCCACAAACAAAATGAAAGATGGGCATGTTCACATGTCATCAGAGAGAGGACGAGCGTATTAACACGACGCTTGACAAACATCATGCGATCGTTTTTATTTTTATCTTTCTCCCTCATCTTTCTTTCCTTTTCACATTTCATCTGTCTGCCTCTTCTTATACTTGATAAACAAACAGAACCATTTAAGACTGAGCGATTACTTCAAAAACATTACCAAAAAAACAGCATATCATGATGTTAAAAGGGCTCAAACTTAATAAAACAAAGTTTTATCATCAAAATGTTTATGCTATTATTAAAAGGAAAGACCAAATTTTGTTATTATTTTAAAATTTCTTCAAATCCCTTCTAACACGTTCGTAATTTTAATTAAATGTTTACGTGAGGCGACACTCAAGAAAATGAAGTCGGTCGAGTAAAATGATTTGGGGGCGAGTAAATTTTCCCTCGCTGTCGACCGCCGGTCAAGGAATTTCTTTTTCAAATCTCAAAGGCTATATATATATATATATATATATAATCACAAACTAAGCATACGCCAAAACAAGCCTTATTCCCCCATAGCTGAACACTTCAATCAACCAGAACACACTTCAGAAAACTCCAAATGTTTACCGATAGATTCCGATTTTAGTTCCATATACTCACGGAGAAAGAAAGAAAAATACTGGATTTTAATATTAAATTCAGATAGGCTAGGGTTAAATAGGGACTTAGGTATTTGAATCTTGAATCGTGAGACCAAAGCAGAAATCGAAATATGATGAAAAATGACATCATAATAATTATAGAAATAAATAAATACTGTCAAAAAAATACATTTTTAACTTACAACTTTTTAGTAGTTTTTCCTATACATATTAAGACAGAATACATGGATTATCATTATGATATATATATATATATATATATATATATATATATATATATATATATATATATATATATGTCGTGTTAGACAATGACATCTATGCGTAGGGGTGATCTCGATAGTGACTGTAGAATCTAATGAGGGAACAGCAAAGTTGTCCGCATTGAGGACAAGGAGCAGACTTGGGGGTTAGCTCTGGTTAGGATACAGGTATCCTTTCTTTTTGGCGGTTTTCCACAAATGTCTCTGTTCTTTTGCGTCAGAAGACGCCATCCACTTTACTCTTGTGCATTCTCTTCAAGCTGCTGGTGGTTATTCCAGTGTGAGCGATGTCGGTTTTGATGCAGTTTTCGAAACGTTTCAAAGACTGACCACGCTTTCTCTCTCTCTCTCTCTCGTTAGTTACTTTGTCATAGAGAAGTTACTTTGGGATCCTGTCGTTGTCTAACGGGATGACCTTATCCCGTCCATCTGAGTTAGGGTTTCAGGATCGTGGCTTCAATATTAGTCGTTTCTGCGCGATCCAGGACCTTAAATCTTTTCGATACTCTCCTGCTATTTGATTTCAAACAAAACCCTTTAAGACTGAGGGATTACTTCAAAAACATTCCTACCCAACGATAACGCTCATACAGACATACATATATCTACGCATACGTTCCTGCCTAGGTACACATAAAATCATTCTTGCAAGGACTGCTACGAAAATTTTAACGACCTTGTATCAACCAAAATAAATTAATTTTATTTGTTAGAACATTGATTGATTTATATGTATATAAATTTGTTGTTTCAATTTACAATTTTGATTTTCTTGTTTTTATACCCTTCGTATGGTGGGCTAACTTCTTCTTCTATGTGCCCTGTACCTTCAGAACGTAGGCAATCATGGCTTTCTACGTTTCCCTATCCCTGGTGGCTCCGAGCACGCCTTCTCTTGTTAGACCATGTAATCCTCGTTCCGTCATCCACCTGATTAGGTCCTTTAAATATGTTATCCGTTGCTTTCTTCTGTCTCTTTTTCCCTCTACCTGGCCTGTTAGTATCAGGTTCTCCAAGCCCTCCTTCCTCATTGCATGTCCCAGGAACTTCAGCTGTCTCTTCCTGATGCTCAATATTAATTTCCTTTTCGTTTCCATCCTTTCCAAAACCTCATCATTGCTCACATGCTCGATCCATGATATTCGCGGCATCCTTCTGTAGAACCACATTTCAGCTGGTTCAAGTTTTTCCTTCATCTTTGATGATATCGTCCAGCATTCACTCCCATATTGAAGAACCGACATAAGATAGCAATCCAGTACTCTCATCCTTGTTTCTAGCGAAAATGCCGTGTTTCTTAATACTTTACTCAACTTCTGGAATGCTTTCTTCACCATGCCAATTCGCTTTCGGATCTGGAATGAGATATCTATAGATATTGCTGAGTAATCTGAGTTGTCAAGATGAAGGCGTTTGGAAGCTCGGCAAGAGCTAGGAGAGGAGGTAAGTAATAAACACAGTAAGGATGCATCTTGCCTAGGTTTGTTGGCGTAACTAGTTGGGAAATACACGATTTGACTGAGCAATGAAAAAGTTGAAAATCTGAATGCAGACACCACCAGTAACATTAGCGTATTTAAGCCAATTGCACTAATGCACATTAAAATCATTCAACTATTTCTGAATCCACTGCAGTTTTCTCAGATTGACACCCAAACACTCTGAATATTTCGCATTAAATCTGCCGGCGCGAATGCCAAGCAATACAGAATACTGTTTCCAAATTTCTGACGAAGTACATTTCGTCATGGTATTCTTTCTGCCCACAGACGGTGCCTAAGTTTTTGGTTGTTCTCTTTTTATGGCATATCAGCCTCTACGTGTCATTTATTGCCAATTTATTTATTTATTGCTGATAATACATTTTTCTTTCAACAATTTATTGTTGTTTTTATATAAGTTTTGTGTCTAGTAATACTTTTTTCTTTTCGAGTATCAAGATTCATTGGGATTTGTTTTTAAGGGCAGGCTCCATAAGTCCTACCCTTGTTTTTTAACCAATAAATGGAGGGAAGGGATGGATTAATACCCTTCCCAAGGGTACCAGTGCTGAAGCAAATACAGGGTATTCAACTGCAATTTGAACTCGGCTCAGCTATTTCTCTTTCCGAGCCGATATCCACTGCACCACAACGCACATCCCTTACAAAACGCTTGCAGCACCTGGTATTCCCAAACGGTCACCCATCTAAGTACTGACCAGGCTCAACGTTGCTTAACTTCGGTGATCGAGCAAGAACCGGTGTATTCAACGTGATATGGCCGTAAGCCATCAGTGTCTAAGTGATCCTACTATACCGTACAGTAAAATAAGTCACAATACACAATGTGCATGTGTGAAACTAAAAATATAAGATTTATTACACACAGACACACACATACATATACTTCTGGCCATAATTATGAGGCCACCCCAGTGTTTTAAAAAATGATGTATTTCATACTATTTTTTAGAATTTATTGCCAAGTGAATAATTGTAAATGAAAATAGAATGGTTCTTTTGTTAATACTGCACAATAACATGTGCATCAAATGAATTTATAAATATTTAATAATTACCTATACTACTTTTTGAAAGTATGAAAAAAAATTAGGGTAATTTGGACGAGTTCATCTTTGCTTTCTTGTCTTGTAAAATTTTGCAAATTAATAATAACAAAAGAACCATTCTATTTTCATTTGGCAATAAATATTAAAAATAGTATGAAATACATTATTTCTTTTAAAAAAAACTGGGGTGACCAAATAATTATGGCCGGTAGTGTATATATTTATGCATACGGTCATATCACATTGAATACACCGGTTCTCGTCCGATCACCGAAGTTAAGTCAACGTTGAGCCTGGTCAATACTCAGATGAGTGACCGTTTGGGAATGTCAGGCGCTGTAAACGTTCTTGATGGATGTGAGTTCTGGCGCAGTGGATATCGTCTCGGAACGAGAAATCGGGGAGTCGAGTTCGAATTCCTGTTGAATGGCCTGCATTCACTTACTCGCTACCGTTGCATTGGCTATATCTAAGGCGTTCGACAGAGTTTGGCATGCTGGCCTTCTATGCAAACTGCGGAGCTATGGTATAGCTGGACATTTGTTTGAACTAATCCAGTCATTCCTCTCTAACCGCACAATGAAGGTGGTATTAAACGGACATGCCTCCCAAAACTACCATACAAACGCAGGTGTCCCCCAAGGCTCCATCTTAGGTTCTACACTCTTTCTGATATACATTAATGATCTCCCTGATTCCATAAGATCCCAAGTAGGTATGTACGCCGATGACACCACAGTTTACTCTCGCCTCCTACAAAAATCTGGTGTAGGCGTCAAAGCTAACCTCGCAGCCGAGATTGAAAAAGACCTGGGGTAAGAAATGGCTAGTAAATTTTAATGCTTCTAAAACGAAGCTACTCTCAATTAACCATCATCGACAATCTCACCTACCCCACCATTAGCATGGACCAGGCTTGCCTCCCAGAGAGTAAAACACTACGCCTCCTTGGTCTCACACTTTCAGCGGACCTCAAGTGGAATGACTATATCGAATCCATTGCTAAATCTGCTGCTATGAAAGTCGGTTCTCTGTGTAGGGCTCGGAAGTTTTTCCGTCTAAATCTATCCTGCACATTTACAAATCTACCATCCGCCCGTGCATTTAATACTGCTGCCATATCTGGTCGGGTGCCCCTACTATTCTCCTTGGGTTTCTCGATAAGGTACAGAGGAGGGTCAGTAATGTGATAGATACCGAATTAGCAGACCGTCTGCAGTCTCTCTCCCACCGGCGCGACGTGGCTTCCCTGTGTCTCTTCTATAAATACTTTCACGGCTTCTGCTCCGATGAACTTAGATCACTGGTGCCCCCTGATACGAATTTGCACGAGATACTAGATCCCACCATTTTACAGTGAAACCGATAAAATGTAACAAAATTTCTACTCCAACAGTTTCTTTCCTCGCACTTCCCGACTGTGGAATTCCCTTCCACATGATTGCTTCTTCGACGGCTACAATCTCCAGGAGTTTAAATGTAAGGTCAATAGACACCTCCTAACACACTAACTTGCCCCCATTCTATCAAACACTCTTCCCATCTGCCCAACCCTCATCCTCGGTATCTATCCTTACCCATCTATCACCTTCCTCCTGACATTCCCTATGTCTAACCACTCCTTCTCTTTACCTTCCCCTCTGTAGCCCCATGCGCAATAGTGGCAGTGGAATGCCTTGCTTGGGATGAAATGATTAAAAAAAAACTCTTGGGAAAGGTATTAACCTATTCCTTCCCTCTAGATATGGGTTAAATTACAGAACAGATAGAGTTCTATAGCCTTGGCTGGCAATCAGTCTACCACAGTTGCGGGATAATTGAATGCTTGAAATCTATTGATTGCTTCATCAGTGGCATTTATATGCAACGACTGAGTGTATCAATACTTCCGAAAAATGTGGATGGCTTTTGCACAAGCCTTTACCAATTTAATCAAATCATTTGTGTGGATCATCTGGCCGTTTAAATTTGGTGTCATGACTGAAGCAATAAGCTGCCAAATCCGATGTATACAGTGAAACAGGCTTGTATGTGGATGATATATATATATATATATATATATATATATATATATATATATATATCAACTAGCAGTATAGCCCGGCATTGCTCGGGTGTAATGAAAGCTTTAAAACTAATCCATGGTCCTGATGCTCAGACTCTTTGGACGTTGGCACGAAAGACTAAAAAGCAATAGTTGTTTCCAGTTAAAGCGAAACCGTAGACTGAAAGAAAAATGAATGGATGTAAGTCAAATTTTGATTTCCTGGTATCGAGATCAAATAAGTTTTTTTCGTCGTAAACTGAATTTTGAAGGCTAAATAAGTCCTCTGAGTAAATGGTATCATGGCTGAGACTAAGAACTACAATTATACCTACTTAGAGCCAAACCCGAAGTAAAAATTGAAATAAAAGGGCTGAAAAAATACAGACATACAGACAGATAAACAGGCACACACACAAACACCTTGCCTTTTATATATATGTATTATCGATTTTCTGCACTATTGTCAGAACTGCAACCTTGAAACTTCTGAATGCCGTTTCTTATATCTTTGTTTATGAGTGTATCAAATTTGATTAAAATCGGACCACTCCTTCTATAAACCGATTTTTTCGATTATCGATTCTCGATATTTATCGGGAGTACCTCGACACAAAAACTAGCTAAGAACACTCGCAGACGCTTATAGTACAACTGTGTAAATTTTCAAGAAAATCGGTTCTGCCATTTCGGAGTCTATAAGTAACGGACACACACACACACACACACACACACACACACACACACACACACACACACACACACGCACGCACAGACAAAGTTCCATTTTAAAATAAGTTTAGATTCTCCTGATTCTTTTATGGAACGAATAATATCTGCTGATTGTATTGAATGTAATATTAACCAAATAACAATTCAAATATATCGGCCAATGACAGTTTCGTAAATTTCCCTTCTTCTTCTTCTTCTTTTTCTTCTTCTTCTTCTACTTCTTCTTCTATGTGCCTTGTCCCTTCAGGACGTAGGCTATCATGGTTTTCCACGTCTCCCTATCCCTCGTGGCTCTTAGTATGTTTGCTCCTGTTACACCTCGCAACCCCCGTTCCGTCATCCACCTGATCAGGCCCTGCAAATATGTTATCCGCTGCCTTCCTCTGTCTCTTTTTCCTTCTATCTGGCCAGTCACTATCAGGTTCTCCAGGCTCTCCTTCCTCATTGCATGTCCCAGGAACTTCAGTTGTCTCTTCCTGGTGCTCAGTATTAATTTCTTTTTTGTTGCCATTCTTTCCAACACCTCGTCGTTGCTTGTATGCTCAGTCCACGATATCCGCAGCATCCTTCTGTAGAACCACATTTTCGATTTTATTGTCCAGCATTTACTGCCATATTGAAGAACTGACATCACATAGCAATCCAGCACTCTTTTCTTTGTTTCTAGTGAAATTTTCCTGTCTGTTAGTGCTTTACTCAGTTTCTGGAACGCGTCCTTTGGTCTACTATTCCGTAATATTGTCTTCGGTTTGGTTTGTTTACAGTTGATACAATCTGAGCAGAGAATCAATGAAGAAAAAACGTTGTAGTGTAAGAAAAGACATGGATCTTCTTCAGAAATCTTCTTCTTCTGCTGTTGCTGCATGTGCCGTGTCCCTTCAGGGCGTAGGCGATCATGGACTTCCACTTAGTCACTTCTCTTGTCACTCTCAATATGTTTTCTCTTGATATCTTTCCCAAACTCCGCTCCGCCATCCATTTGCTGATGCTTATCAAGTATGTTTCTTGTTACTTTTCCTTGTCTCTATTTCCTTCTTTGCGTCTTGTTAGTATTAGATTTTATGGACCCTCCTTCCTCATTACGGGTCCAGGAACTTCAGCTGTCGGATCCTGATGAGTGTTCTTATTGTTTACATCCTCTCCAACACCTCATCATTGCTCACGTATTTGGTCCATGATATCCTCAGCATCCTTCTGTATAACCATATTTCTGCTGCCTCGAGCCCCTCTTTTATCTTTGAAAAGATAGTCCAACATTCACTGCCATACGTAAGGACAGATATTACATAGCTGTCTAGATAAAACAGGGGAAACTTTGAGAAATCCTAAATTGCACAAGGCAGAAAATACAAGAGAGCACGCACCTAATTTCTTCAACTGGATACTGAATAGAAATCTCTCACCACAAATGAGTTTTGTGTGTTAAACGGGTTGTTGTCCCAGACATTTATGTAGTTTTTTTTACTGAAAATTCAACTTAAGTGTTTGTTCAAATACTTCAATTGTGCAAATTCTTCAATTGTTCAAATTATACAGTTGCTTAAATTACTCAATTGTTCAAATTCTTCAGTTGTCCAAATGATTCAATTGTTCAAATTATTCAATTGTCCAAATTATTCAGTTGTTTAAATTATTCAATGTTCAAATTCGACAATTGTGCAAATTATTCAATTGTTTAAATTATTCAATCGTTCAAGTTCTTCAATTTTCCAAATTCTTCAGTAGTTCAAATACTTTAACTGTTCAAATTCTTCAGTTGTTCAAATTCTTCAATTGCCCAAATTCTTCAATTGACCAAATTATTCAATCGTTTTAATTATTCAATTGTTCAAATTCTTTAATTGTTCAAATTCTTCACTCATCCAAATTTTTCAATTGTTCAAATTTTTCAATTGTTCAAATTCTTCAATAGTCCAAATTCTTCAGTTGTTTAAATTCTTCAGTTGTTCAAAATTTTCATTGTACAAATTCTTCAACTGTCAAATTCTGCAACTGTCCAAATTCTTCAATCGTTCAAATTCTTCAATTGTCAAATTCTTCAATTGTCCAAATTCTTCATCTGTTCAAATTCTTCAATTGTCTAATTTTTTCAATAGTCCAAATTCTTCAATTATTCAAATTCTTTGTGCTTATCTTCTCTTTGAAGTCAAAATAGGCGTAAACAACAAAACGTGAATCAAACAAATTTTTCTTGAGATGGTTTCTCGTAGTTAAAAACACCAAGATGTATCAGCCATCAAACGTGTACTCACAGCGTTAGGGTCTAAGTACAGCAATGCTTGGAGGTGTTGTGTGGGGTGGGATTGATAATGGATTTCCGACCAATCCTTAGTTGGTCGAAGGATAATGGTGCTGATGTGAACTACCTTCCGGCTTTGTGCTTTCCAAACAAATTTAATCTGGAAAAATCAATGTCAATCGCTATCTACTGTCCTCCTGATTACTCTTTTCTTTTTCTGCTTAATATTAATGTTTCTGATCCTAATTCTTCCACATCCTGTAAACCCTTGCACTTTAGTGGCTTTATTTCCTTGAATTGGGTGATACAGATTAAAACAAAAATTTAAATGCAATGTCAATCGCTATCTACTGTCCTCCTGATTACTCTTTTCTTTTTCTGCTTAATATTAATGTTTCTGATCCTAATTCTTCCACATCCTGTAAACCCTTGCACATTAGTGGCTTTATTGCCTTGCATGGGGTGATACAGATTAAAACAAAAATTTAAATGCAATGTCAATCGCTATCTACTGTCCTCCTGATTACTCTTTTTTCTTTTTTGCCTAAATTCATGTTTCTGATCCTAATTCTTCCGCGTCCTTAAAAAGAACTTATGTCCTTGTGGCTCGTTTGCACGAAGAATGCTGAGGATATCATCATGGATAGAACATGTGAGCATGTAATGAGGAAGATTGGATGTGCGTTGTAGTGCAGTAGATATCGGCTCGGAACGAGAAATCGGGGAGCCGAGTTCAAATTCCACTGGAATTCCTTGCGTTCGCTTACGCGCAAATACCCTTGGGAAAGGTATTAATCTGTCACTTCCCTTCAGTTATGGGTTAAATAACAGGACAGATTGGGTTCTATAGCCTTGGATGGCAACCAGTCTACCGCAGAAAGCAATGGCAACCTACTGCGGGATAATCTTCTGCCCAGTCAGTCATGTCTCTTTCGAGACATGATTGCCCAAGCGTGTATCACGTATGGCACTTAACTGACTCAATGAGGAAGAAGGGCTTGGAAAAACTGATTATCTCGGGACGGATAGAGTGAAAGAGATATAAAGGAAACATCAATGCATGGCATACTTGATGGGCTTGAGAAGATGAGATTGACAGTGATAGCAGAAGGGGTTATAAGAACGACAAGAGATAGGGAAACCTGGAAAGAAGAAGAAGAAAAAAATACCGTGATGCACAATAAAAAATAAGCCATCATCGCTTCCAAAAATTCATAGTCAAATGGTGGTGTCTTTTTGGGAAAACTATTATGTGCTGAGGATGTGCGTGGATATCGGCACCGAACGAGATATAGTGGAAACCGAGTTCGAATTCCAGCTGAATTCCTTGCATTCACTTACGCGCAAGTACCCTTGGGAAAGTTACCAATTCGTCTCTTTCTTCCAGTTATGGGTTAAATAACAGGAAAGATTGGGTTCTATAGCCTTGGCTGACAACCAGTCTACCGAAGAAAGTAATGGCCACCTACTGCAGGATAATCTTCTGTCCAGTCAGTCATGTCTCTTTTGAGACATGATCGCTTAAAAGCGTATATCACTTAAATGTTTTGTGCTGTCCAAATTTAATGTGCAGCCTGTAACTGTTGTCACATTAGTGGAAATAAATAGGAGGCTTTCTAAAGCCTTTCATGTATAAAAAAAAAAAAAGAAACCTCATGCCAGTCGAATGTCGATCATTTCGTCATGAATCCTCTGTTAAAGAAAACATGAGTCAACCAGTTTTTCTCTCCGAATCTAAAAAAAAAAAAAAAAAAAAAAAAAAAGTTCCATTAACGTTCCTATGAACGGAGACGACACTGGATAAAATGTTTGGCTATTTTGAAAGAGATTAAATTCCGAATTTATATGATGTAGTTTTATTTTTCTTTTATTGTTTTTTTTATAACACCAGTCCCGATACTTTTTTATCAGTCCTCGTTTATTTACTCAGCTTAATCCTAATAATAGGACATATTTAATTTTAAAAAATCCCTTGAAACTTCATCGGTACCATCATGGACAAAAATTTAACAATACATGTATGTTATATAGTTAATATCTATTAACTATATAACATACATGTATTGCGATATTTACCCCACTTCTTAACTTTCAATCTCCTTCCGGTTTTCTCATTCATTTCTATAGCCATAAACAATACGTTTGCATTACACATTTAATAGTCATATTTTATCGGTAATGTTTACATTTAGCTGTGAAAACTGAACATCTCATTCGTCCTAATTCTCAATGAATTTCTATAGTAAAAAATATTAGTATAATAATAATTAATAATTTATACATAGTATAATGGCTATATTCAATCAGTAATATTTTCATTAATTCCTTGCCAATGACAATTCTTTTCTCCCTGGTGTTTAGTAGATTAAAAAAGCATTTATATATATATATATATATATATATATATATATATATATATATATATATATATTATATTATTGTCATTGGCAATATATATATATATATATATATATATATATATATATATATATATAGGTTCATTCAACAATGAATTAGAACACTTACAGCTATTGGGCGTGTATAATGATAATATACACATTAAAAGTGTGCCTCCTTCTACCGAGCGCAAATTCGGTCGGGTTTCAATCCTGGGTTAAAAAGCAATCGCAGACTAACCGTACTGATGAGCTGTGATACAACGAAACAGATCTGTGTGCGGATGACAATAATGAATTAGAGCACTCTGGCTATTGGCCGTGTATAGTGATAATATACATGCTAAAAAGTCTGCATTTTTCTACCGTGCGCCCATGGCCCAGAGGTAGAATCGCCAACTGACGCCACTTCGGTCGGGTTTCAATCCTGGGTTAAATGCAATCGGAGTCTGTCTGCGGATGACTATATACGCATATTATATTGGTATTGCTCCTATAATAAAACTTTACTCTAGAAAACCACTGCAAATCCATAGCAAGATTGATACATTCTTATAATAAAACCATTAACAACACAACTACATTATCCATCTAATAGAAATATTATATCGATATTGTTTCTATAGTAATAATTTCTATAGTGCAACCATTGCATTTGTATAGCATACGATAGTAAAACCAATGCATTACTATAGTAAAACCATAAACATTACTTACAGTATATATATATATATATAATAACCATACAGTAATGGTATTTTTTCTGGTAGTAATGGTTTACCTATAATGAAATCATTGCACAGATGTCGTAAAACCAATGCATTACTATAGCAGAAATTTAGAAAAACACATTTACATTATACATTTAATAGCGATATTGGCATTACTTTCTATAGTAAGTTCCTATAGTAACCATTACATTTCTATAGTAAAACCGTTACATTGCTAGAGTAAAACCATTATACATTTAATAGCTATATCTTATTGGCATTGTTTGTATAGAGCTTTCTTGTTTTTTTCTTTGTCATACATAGAGTTTGATTGCCAATTTGGTTTAAATAAATTTCAGGTAATAATTTCACAATTTAGGGTACAAAAAACAACCTTCCCCCCTATTATCTGATATTCTAAGTTAGTTATTTTGAGAAATGGTTAACGCCCGGCTCAGGGGTGGTGCTAAAAAAATGTTCCTAGACAAAACGAAATTTTTCCCAACGTTTCAGATACGTTATATATTACGATACGTTATATCTTATATGTTATATGTTACGGGATGTTATATCCTACGACACGTTATATGTTACGATACATTACATGTTACGATACGTTATATCTAACAATAGTTATATCTTACGATACATTTAAGCTTAAGATACGTTATATGTTACGATACGTTATCGCTTACGATACATGATATGTCACGATACCTTATATCTTATGATATATTATATCTTACAATATGTTTTATCTTACGATACGTTATGTGTTACGATACGTTATGTGTTAAGATACGTTATTCCTTTCGATACTTTAAACCTACGATACGTTATATCTTACGATATGTTATATCTTACGATACCTTATGTCATTTCAGATGTGCTTTATGGTATAGTTGATATTTGCTCGGAACGAGAAATCGAAAATCATTGGGAAACGTATTAATCTTTCTCTTCTCCCTCCAGTTATGGGTTAAATCACAGGACAGATTGGGTTCTACAGCCTTAGATGGCAACCAGTCTACCGCAGAAAGAAATGACAATCTACTCCTGATCAGTATCCATTTTCTTCACTTGACACTTTTACGCGACTATTTATTCCTGCCTTAGTAATAAGTCTGACAAATCCGTTCAAGCTCTTTCTCGTTGCTGACCTAACGTAATCCTGACAACAGCTCTCAAAAAGAACCTCCAATGAGAATTTAACCGGGGCAGGAAATGTACATTTGAACGTCTCCAAAACAAAACTGCTTTGATTTTAATCAGCACATACAGCATTTCTCGTCTGACATCAACATCGCTAATGCTGAACTCAAAAAAAGCAACACACTACGTCATCTTGTGTTCACGTTTAAAACTGACATTTTGGAGAAGATAGATCTATCTATCGCCCGGTTCAACTCCACCCACGTCTACTGAACAGGTTAAGAGGCTCATCCCTTGTTCCCTGTTTAGGATGTGGTTTCCGGTTTTCTCTTTTCCAATCTTCTCACTTTGTTTTTTTTTTTCAATTGGAGTAGATAGATATAACTATCGCCCGGTTTACACTCCACCCACGTCTATTGAACAGGTTAAGAGGCTCATCCCTTGTTCCCTGTTTAGGATGTGGTTTCCGGCTTTCTCTTTTCCAATCTTCTCACTCTTATGTAGCCCCTGCGCATCAGTGTCGTTACCGCAATGCTCGGGGTGATACGATTAAAAAAAATGGAGTGGTTGTATCGAATTAATTGCTACGTCTACTGTTAGAAAACATTTCCAGAAACGTTTTCTCGTCAGATTCTATCCTGCATATTTATATATCTACTATTTGGCTGTGCACTGAATATTGCTGCCATATCAGATCTAGCGCTCAGGCTCGATATTCTTGATAAACTTCAAAGAACTGTCTGTCATGTAATCGATTCTCACTTTGCTGTTCATTTCTCGCCGATGTGACGTGGCTTCTGTCCGTCTTTTCTATAAATATTTTCATTGTAACTCCTCTGACGAGCTTTTTTTCTATCGTGTCCCAACCACATGGATTTAAGGGTGCCACTAGATTGGCATCTAAGAGTCACCCTTTTACTGTTGAAATAGTCAAATATGAATTATGTGATGCTGAAATCAAAATATTTTGTACGTAATTATACATCTTCGATTATGCTGCCTTCTATTGACTTATATGGTCAGTCAGTTAGTTAAGTGCCATACGTGATACCGGCTTGGGCGATCATGTCTCGAAAGACACATGAGTGACTGGGCAGAAGATTATCCCGCAGTAGGTTGCCATTACTTTCTGCTGTAGACTGATTGCCAACGAAGGCTAAAGAACCCAATCTGTCCAGTTATTTGACTCATAACTAGAGGGAGTAGAGATTATATTACATTTTTCTATTAAGTATTAATTAGTGAGTGATCAGTTTAATACTTCACGACAATAGAAAACCGAACCCTCACTTTATGATCAGTAGAAGTTTTGATTGTTCTCAACTATTATATTCAGTCAGTCAGTTAAGTGCTATAAGTGATACACGCTTGGGCGATCATGTCTCGAAAGAGACATGACTGACTGGGCAGAAGATTATCCCACAGTAGGTTGCCATTGCTTTCTGCGGTAGACTGGTTGGCGACAAAGGCTATCGAGCACAATCTGTCCTGCTATTTAACCCATAACTGGAAGGAAGAGACAGCTTAATAACTTTCCCAAGGGTATTTGCGCGTAAGTGCATACAATGGATTCAACTGGAATGCGAACACGGCTCCGCCAAAAGAAGGAATTCAAAACTGTATGTAGCCCTGGTGAAGGGCAACCTATGCAGCTAAGGAAAGGATCGTTCCCATAGACTCGATGATCCACACTACGGTCGACTCCTTTTTAAGTATATAGCTATGACGAAGCATATTCTATGCAGCTAAGGAAAGGATCGTTCCCATAGACGCGATGATCCAGACTACGGTCGACTCCTTTTTAAGTATATAGCTATGACGAAGCATATACTATGCAGCTAAGGAAAGGATCGTTCCCATAGACGCGATGATCCAGACTACGGTCGACTCCTTTTTAAGTATATAGCTATGACGAAGCATATACTATGCAGCTAAGGAAAGGATCGTTCCCATAGACGCGATGATCCAGACTACGGTCGACTCCTTTTTAAGTATATAGCTATGACGAAGCATATACTATGCAGCTAAGGAAAGGATCGTTCCCATAGACTCGATGATCAAGACTACGGTCGACTCCTTTTTAAGTATATAGCTATGACGAAGCATATACTATGCAGCTAAGGAAAGGATCGTTCCCATAGACTCGATGATCAAGACTACGGTCGACTTCTTTTTAAGTATATAGCTATGACGAAGCATATACTATGCAGCTAAGGAAAGGATCGTTCCCATAGAATCGATGATCCAGACTACGGTCGACTCCTTTTTAAGTATATAGCTATGACGAAGCATATACTATGCAGCTAAGGAAAGGATCGTTCCCATAGACTCGATGATCCAGACTACGGTCGACTTCTTTTTAAGTATATAGCTATGACGAAGCATATACTATGCAGCTAAGGAAAGGATCGTTCCCATAGACTCGATGATCCAGACTACGGTCGACTCCTTTTTAAGTATATAGCTATGACGAAGCATATACTATGCAGCTAAGGAAAGGATCGTTCCCATAGACTCGATGATCCAGACTACGGTCGACTCCTTTTTAAGTATATAGCTATGACGAAGCATATACTATGCAGCTAAGGAAAGGATCGTTCCCATAGACTCGATGATCCACACTACGGTCGACTCCTTTTTAAGTATATAGCTATGACGAAGCATATACTATGCACTAAGGAAAGGATCGTTCCCATAGACTCGATGATCCCGACTACGGTCGACTTCTTTTTAAGTATATAGCTATGACGAAGCATATACTATGCAGCTAAGGAAAGGATCGTTCCCATAGACTCGATGATCCAGACTACGGTCGACTCCTTTTTAAGTATATAGCTATGACGAAGCATATACTATGCAGCTAAGGAAAGGATCGTTCCCATAGACTCGATGATCCAGACTACGGTCGACTCCTTTTTAAGTATATAGCTATGACGAAGCATATACTATGCAGCTAAGGAAAGGATCGTTCCCATAGACTCGATGATCCAGACTACGGTCGACTTCTTTTTAAGTATATAGCTATGACGAAGCATATACTATGCAGCTAAGGAAAGGATCGTTCCCATAGACTCGATGATCCAGACTACGGTCGACTCCTTTTTAAGTATATAGCTATGACGAAGCATATACTATGCACTAAGGAAAGGATCGTTCCCATAGACTCGATGATCCAGACTACGGTCGACTTCTTTTTAAGTATATAGCTATGACGAAGCATATACTATGCAGCTAAGGAAAGGATCGTTCCCATAGACTCGATGATCCAGACTACGGTCGACTCCTTTTTAAGTATATAGCTATGACGAAGCATATACTATGCAGCTAAGGAAAGAATCGTTGCATATTAACTGATTATCCCGATACCGGTTGACTCTTTTTTTTTTTTTTCAGATAAATATATTTTGAACACCATTTTATGCCTTCAACTTCAGATATTTTTACACAATTTTATATTTTCAGGATAAACATATTTTTTAGATTAAATTTGTAGATGATAAAATGTATTGTTGGTCGCATACTGTTTCCGTATCTGGTCGTGTGCTCCTGCTATTCATTTCGAGGTTGTTGACCAAATCCAAAGAAAATCTGTTATATTTACCTTATTCAGACTCTTGTCCTCATCTTTGTTGTCATTTCACGACGTTTAGGCCGTTATACGCTCCGGTCTCCTTCAGGTGTAAGGAATTCTGAGCCGAACCTTATATTACGATCACTGGCGTATATCATTCTCATTCCTTGTGCGAAGCCACTGATGGTAGTCATGAGTTATCTCTCTTTCGACCAAGGAATGAGAATGACATACGCCAATGATCGTAATAACGGGTTTCGGTTTGAAATTCCTAGCACCTGTAGAAAACCGCTGCGTACAACGGCCGAAACTTCGTAAAAATGACAACAGTCCGCATAATGTAAATAGTGTAAGTATAACCTCATCTTAGAAACATAGACAAATAGGATCTGCAATTTAACCGATGCTGACCCGGCATCGCGATCTCAGACACTTTCTCGTCGCTAGACGGGGATTTTCTCTCTTTTTTCTACAAACATTTTCATAGCAACTGTTCTGACGATATTTTCTTCCCTGGTGCTTCGACTTTAAGAATTTAATAGTGGTACTAGATAGCCATCTACGTCTTATCGTTTTACTACTGAACTAGCTAGATGTTACCGTCCCTTCTATTCTAATTGATTCTTTTCTCGCACTTCTCACCTGTAGTACTTCCTTCGTTTATTCCTCCAGTTCCTTTGTTGTATTTTTCTCACTTCATCTTGTTAAAGTTTTCTCATTCTTTTTCACTCACTATAATCCCATCCATCCTAGTGGTATCATTGCCTTTTTTCAAGTGAAATCATTGCAAACGAAAAATATTGATAACATGTACAGAAGGTATAACTGTTATTTTCGTATTTTTAAAAAACACTAGAATCACTAATTTAGATTATAAATACACATTTTAATATCATTCTAGAGCATGTTATTCAATTTCTAATTTAATGTAACCTTGCGGGTATATTGTAAGAGCCTACAAAAATGTTTTTGAAACTGTTAAGGTGCCCTATATTTAGGATTGGACTCTTTCCCTGTCAATATAATACTAACCTGCGTGACTTCCGGGACGCCGATGGGACGCAGCTGTGAGGCAGTCGAGTGACAGTCAAGACGCAGCGTAACTATACCATTCGGACATACACTTCCATTTGCTGATTACTAACACTTATTATTGTATATATTGTTGTTATCCTAATACACTGAACCTACTTTCTTGTTTCTCTGCCTTACTTCCAGGCCCAAATAGGCCACAACATCTTAGCGACGAAGATTTCGCCACAACTCCACAACAGAAACGTTGCAGAGGCGTTACAGCAACGTTCGTTTCTTAGCTGGTTTGTCCCCTTTTTACGGTTTCACATATAGCCAAAGCAGGATGTTCCTCTCTGATCCTTTGTGAATTTTCTGCGTTACTCAGCACATAAATGAATAGAGGTTTTGATGTATTTTTTTCTAGCGAATCGATTTAATAGGGATTATTAACTTAATAAGGAAACCGGACGACGGAGATTCAATTATATAAAACATTTCTTTTACACTTTAGTTCAAGCGATGATTCAGCTTATACGATTGTGTATTTAGACGCACACCCACTCGAAATGTAATGTTACACAGGGTCGACTTAAATATTGATAGCATGTATAGAAGGTACAACTGTTTTTTCGTATTTTTTAAAAACACTAGAATCACTAATTTAGATTATAAATACACTTTTTAATATCGCTCTAGAGCATGTTATTCAATTTATTTTAATTTAATGTAACTTTGCGGGTATATTATAAGAGCCTACAAAAATGTTTTTGAAACTGTTAAGGTGCCTTATCTTTAGGATTGGACTCTTTCCCTGTCAATATAATACTAACCTGCGTGACTTACATGACGCATTCAGGACACAGTCGGAACGCAGCTGTGAGGCAGTCGAGTGACAGTCGAGACGCTGCGTAACTATACCCTTCGGACTTACACTACCTTTTGCTGATTACTAACACTTATTATTGTATATAGTCGAATCAGGGTGTTCCTCTCTGGTCCCATGTGAATTTTCTGCGTTACTCAGCACATAAATGAATAGAGGTTTGATGTATTTTTTTCTAGCGAATCGATTTAATGGCATCAACAACTTTCGTGCCTTATAATTTCCTTTAAGACATAGTCTTATAGCAGTCGACGTGGTAGCAATAACGAAACCGAACGACGGAGATTCAATTATATAAAACAGTTCTTTTACACTTTACTACAAACGATGATTAAGCTTATACGACTGTGTATTTAGACGCACACCCACACGAAATGTAATGTTACACAAGGTCGACTTAATCTGGGCTTGTCGGCAGAAATTTCTCAGCATTTCCCGTTTTGGAGCCGCCTCAGGCGCCAGGCAATAAACCCAGTCCACTGCCTGGGGTGAATGTCCCCCTGGGGCTTGAGAGAGTATTATCAGTAGAAGAGTAGTCTCCTCTGCCGAACGGCCACTGATTTTCCTCCGTTTGCACCGAGTTGTAATACTTCTTCTTTTATGTGCCGTGTCGCTTCAGGACGTAGGTGATCATGACCCTCCACATCTTCCTGCCTCTTGTAGCTCTTAATATATTTTGTCGTTTCATTTTTTTCATAACCTTTTCTGCTATCCGTTTGCTTAAGCCCATCAAGTATGCGCTGTTTTTCACTGTCCTCCTTTCTCTCTATCCTCCTTGTGAGTGTCAGATTATCCACACCCCATTTCCTCATTACGTGTCCCAGAACTTTTAGCTGTCTCTTCCTGATGTTAAGTATAATTTCCATTTTTGTTTTCTTTCTTTCCAAAACCTCATCGTTGCTCATATGTTCGGTCCGTGGAATCGTCAGATAACGCTTGGTCGAGTCCATTCGACTTGCTTGGAGATAGCTAACATCACCCGTTTAAGAAAGAAACCCCCTCTCTTTCTCTCTCGATCTTTTTCTCTGTCTCTCATACCGGCTCTCTCTTTCTCTATTTTTCTCTCTATTTCTCTCTCTATCGCTCTTTCTTTCTTTGTTTCTCTCGCCCTTTCTCTCTTTCACACTTTCTCCCTCTGTTTCTCTCTCTCTCTTTCCCTCTCTCGCTCCTTTTCTTTCGCTCTTTCTCTCTCTCTCTTTCTCTCTCTCTCTCTTTCTCTATTTCTCTCTCCCTCATTCTCTCTTTCTTCGAGCAACACAGCCTTGGCAGCGCTCGAGTATAAAAAATGTAAAGGAAACTACAAGACCTCCTACAGAAGGTAGCAGAAGAAAGTAACAAGAAAGGACTAGCAATAAACAGCAGGAAAACCGAATGCATGGTCATCAGTAAAAAGGGCAGCCCAATATGCCAATTACAGGTCGGGGATACCAGAATCAAGCAGGTAAAGTAATATAAATACCTGGGAAGTGTTATAACAGAAGACGGAAAGTGCGACACAGAGATCCGAAGGCGAATTGGCATGGCGAAGGAAGCATTCCAGAAGTTGAGTAAAATATTAAGAAACAGGGCAATTTCGCTAGAAACTAGAAAGAGACTACTGGATTGCTACGTGATGTCCGTCCTTCAATATGGCAGTGAATGTTGGACAATACCATCAAAGATGAAGGAAAAACTTGAAGCAACTGAAATGTGGTTCTACAGAAGGATGCTGCGAATCTCATGGATTGAGCATGTGAGCAATGATGAGGTCTTGGAAATGATGGAAACAAAAAGGAAATTAATACTGAGCATCAGGAAGAGACAGCTGAAGCTCCTTGGACACGCAATGAGGAATGAGGGCCTGGAGAACCTGATACTAACAGGCCAGATTGAGGGAAATGGAGACAGGGAAAAGCAACGGATAACATATTTGAAGGACCTAATCAGGTGGATGACAGAACGAGGATTGCACGGTGTAACAGGAGAAGGCGTGCTCAGAGCCACCAGAGATAGGGAAACGTGGAAAGCCATGATCGCCTACGTCCTGAAGGGACAGGGCACATAGAAGAAGAAGATAACACAGTAAGACTAATAATAGTGTTTGATTTAGGGGTTCGTCTATACGCATCTTTGAAAATGTTGCAGTATCTCTTCTTCGATAACACCTTATTTCTACAACATATTTCGAAATCTGTAGGATTCAGTGTATTGGAAAAATTCAAAATAGCAGTGCCATTTTGTGTCGTAAACCAAGACTGCTTCAATTTCATTGACTAACTACTTTGAGTTTCAATTTATCCAAGTGACGAGCCTTTTCCCCTGATTATCCGACCGTGCTATTAGCATGGTCAAAGTTGCCTTCCAGAAATTGAGTAAAGTATTGAGAGACAAAATTATCCCTGAAAAAAAGAAGAGAGTAATGGACAGTCATATGATATCTGTCCTTCAATATGGCAACGAATGTTGGACAGTCTCCTCAAAACTAATAAAAAGACAGGAGGCAAACAAGATGGGGTTCTACAGAAAGGTGCTGAGAATACCATGGACCCAATATGTGAGCAACGACGAGGTTTTGGAAAGGATAGAAACGAAAAGAAACTGATAATTAACCCTAGAACACTAACCATCAATTAAAGTTACACCATTACTAACCATGGGTATATCCTACCCGATTTTGTTAATATCAAAAAAATATTAAATATAAATCTTCATTTGAAATATTTTACATGCAGGCTCTTCAAGCTTTGTACGTTGAGTTAACATTAATAGTAACTGAAAAACATATTATTTAGCTAAAAATAGTCAGGTACTGAAAATTGTAATTAAAAATATGCAAAATTGCAGTGAGTACTGTATACCTATGGTTAGTGTTCTAGGGTTAACATTAGGAAAAGACATCTGGAGTTTCTGGGACATGTAATGAGGAAGGAGGGCTTGGAGAATCTGATACTCACAGGACGGATAGAGGGAAGGAGAGACAGGGGAAAGTAAAACGTGACATACGTGGTGGACTTCAACAGATGTATGACGGAGCAGGACTTGGGAAGGATAACAGAACAGTTGTTAAAAGGTATAAGAAATAGAATGATGTGGAAGACCATCATTGCCTACGTCCTGAAGGAACATGGCATATAGAAAAAGGGGACTAAGAATGGCCTCTAGGTACCACTTTTTTCGCGTTGAAATAATTCAATGCAGCCATCACCTCTACTTCAAAAGTTTCTTTTCTCTCAATTCCCGCCTGTGGAACTCCCTCCGTTTACTTGCCATCAATTGCCATCTATACTTAAACCCCGTTCATACTTTATCTTTTCTCAATACAACCTGTACCCAGTCTTTTCTCTCACAGTAACCCCCTGAGCAGTAGTAACGGTCCTGACTTGTTTGGGATGAAATGATTAAAAGAAACGAAAAACAGAATTATGCCACGTTATGTCAGTGAAAAAGTGACTGAAGTCGAAATGCTTGGCCACATTACGGATCCTCCTTTTGATTTTTTTTTAATCATTTCACCCCGAGCAAGGCGGAAATGCCACTGATGTGCAGGGGGCTACATAAATGTAAAAAAATTAATTAGAAAAGAGTGAGAAGTACAAACTAGTTAGAAAGGAGCAATAGAAAGCTGAGAAAGCAGGTGCGATGACAGATACATAGGTGGAGAGAAAGGGAGGGTTATACAGGAGTGGGGAGAGAGCTAGAGTCCAGTGGTTAGCAGATGAGTATTGACTTTGCATTTAAATTTCTGGAGGTTGTAGCCGTCAGGAAAGCAAAAATACGGGAGCGAGTTCCACAGACGGGAAGTGCGAGAGAAGAAGCTGCAGGAGTAGAATTGTCGTCTGCATTTGGCTAACCTGACTGTGAATGGGTGGGACCCAGATGCCAGTCTGGTTGCACGAGTAAACACCTGTTGAGGAGGCATCAGTAACTTAAGTTCGTCCGAGCAGAAGCCATGAAAGTATTTATAGAACAGACAAAGGGGAAGTGGCTGCAGACGAGCCGCCAGATCAGTACCTATCACATTGCAGACTCTCCTTTGGAGCCTGTCAAGAACACTGAGGAGAACGGCAGGGGCACCTGACCATAAATGGCAGCAGTACTCCATGCACGGACGGATGGTTGACTTGTATATATGCAGGATGGATTCAAGTGGAAAAAACATCCTGGATCGACATAGTGACCCAACCTTCTTAGCAGTGGATTTTGCTATGGATTCAATATAGTGGTTCCATTTGAGGTCTGAGGACAGGGTAAGTCCTAGGAGGCGTAGTGTATTACTCTACCGGAGAATCGCTTGGTCCATGCTTATGGGAGGCAGGAGAGGTTGCCTGTAATGGTTGACAGACAACAGCTTGGTCTTAGACGAATTGAAGTTGACAAGCCATTTCTTGCCCCAGTTCACCACAGAGTGTAGATCCCGTTCAAGGTCATCAGCGAGATTATGTCTGTCCGCCACGACAGGTTTCTTACTGGTGCGGGAGTATATTGTAGAGTCATCTGTGCAGATGCCTACTTGGGACTTGATCTCATCTGGGAGGTCGTTGATGAAAATAAGGAAGAGCGTCGGGCCCAGGATAGAGCCCTGTGGGACACCAGCATTCGTGCTGTAGGATGAAGAGGCACGCCCATTCAGAACGACCTTCATTTTGCGGTTATTTAAGAAAGATTGGATTAGGTCAAGCAGGCGACCGGTAATACCATAACCGCGTAGTTTGCATAGGAGGCCAGAGTGCCAAACCCTGCCGAAAGCCTTGGAGATGTCCAGAGCAACCGCGCGAGCCTCGTCAGACGCATCAAGGGCCTGTAGCATGTACTCCGTAACGGTTGTTAGCAGGTCGGCCGTGGACCTGGCAAAGCGGAATCCATATTGCCTGTCGGAGAACAGTTTGTGGGCGGTGAGATGATGAACTATTTCAGCATTAATTATAGCCTCGAATACTTTCCCGAATATCGGTAGAAGACTGATAGGGCGATAGTTGGATGGGTCCGAGGGTTCACCACAATTCTTAAATACAGAGAAAGAATCTCAATATGTCTGGCAGGATCAGATATTGCAACAGTATACAGTGCACAAGCGAATGGTAGAATTGTATTAAGATGTGTTTTTTTGAGTTTGAGTTTTTAGTTTTGTTTAATGGCAAATCAACATCTGTGGGTTATTTAATGCCAAAAAGGTGGGGTTTTAAGGTATTTTTGGTTATAATGAGAATGTTGATTGAGTCAGATTTTGATTAATTTTTTTTTTATTTAAGAAAACTGAAAATGCCTCCTAGTTTTGTATTCAAACATGTATTATTGGTAATATTTTTTTCCTTCAAAAATGTATGATGGCAATAATTCTTTTTTCTTTCTTCAAAAATGTGTAATAATAATTCTTTTTTCTTCAAAAATGTATTGTTGGTAATATTTTTCCTTCAAAAATGCATATTTTCCTATAAAAGTCTATTTTTATGTATATATTTCTATAAATCCACATTCTTGATTCCTCGACAGCTACAATCTCCAGGAGTTTAAATGTAAGGTCAATAGACACCTCCTAACACACTAACTCGCATCCATTCTCTCAAACACTCTTCCCATCTACCCAACCCTCATCCTCGGTATCCCTACCCGTCTATCACCTTCCGTCTGACATTTCCTATATCTAGCCACTCTTTCTCATCACCTTCCCCTATGTAACCCCTTGCGCAATAGTGGCAGTGGAATGCCTTGCTTGGGGTAAAATGATAAAAATAACGTGTATTTTTATACTTTCATAGTGTTTTTGACCCAAGTTTGGGGGCTAACTATTTTCCATAGCTGGGACCAAAACAGGTGCTGCCACTCCGGGTCAGGGTGAACCTGGGAGCAACAGCAATTAAGAGATATTTCCATACTCTTCACAAACTCCCAATCAGAGGCCTTGCTGCTGGATGCAGCTTACCGTCATACCCAGGACCATTTTTCTAAGATGAACGTTGACGAGAAATATCTTTTGACACGACACAGTGACCGAAATATCCTTGCACTAGATGCAGCTGTTGATTCGATGTAGTCGCTCCACTTCACGTCAGTATTTTTCCCCTCGAAATGGAGAAAGTGTAGCAAGAGGCTTACTGTATTTTATCTGTAGGAAAGAAGTCAAAGACTAGAAAATAATGCATTATCTATAATAATGCGTAGACACGTTTGAACAATGTCAAGACGGGAAGTTCTGAAAGGACACGTCACATGAATGAATGGCGGAGCGGAATTTGAGATTCCAAGAGGAAAAATATTAAGAGTGACAAGGAACAGGGGCATATGAAAGTCCATGATCGCCTACTACCAGAAAGGACACGGCACATGAAAAAGAATGAATGGCGGAGTGGAGTTTGACAGAGATACCAAGAGGAAAAATATTACGAGTGACAAGGAGCAGAGGCAAGTGGAAGTCCATGATCGCCTACGTCATGAAGGGACACGGCACATGAAGAAGAAGAATAAATGGCCGAGCAGGGTTTGCGATTGATGCCAAGAGGAAAAGTATTAAAAACCACAAGGAATAGGGGCATATGGAAGTCCATAATCGCCCAGAAATGGTATCAATGCTCTATACTGGTTGGATCTCGCTCTTGTTTTAAAAATGATTATAGCAAAAGAGGTCAGGTTGGTTTCTGAAATGGTACAACCATATTTCGGTTGCTTCCAAAAAATAAAATCTACAAAAGAATGCTAAGGATACCAAGGACCAAGCAAGTGACAAGGTGTTGGAGAGAATACAACAGAGAAGAAAACTTTTGCTTCATATCAGGAAGAGACAGATGAGATTCCTGCGGTGTGCAATGAGGAAAGATGGTTTGGAGAATGTGATACTCACAGGACAAATAGAGACAGGGGAAAGCAGAATGAGACATATTTGATGAGACTGAGCAACTGGATGGCGCAGCTGGGTTTGGGAGAGATACCATGAGGAAAAATAGTAAGAGCGACAAGAGCCAGAGCTAAATGGAAGTCCATGATCGCCTACGTCATGAAGGGATACGGCACATGAAGAAGTAGTATAAATGGCGAAGCTCTAGTGTGTGAGGGATAGCAAGAGGAAAATATTAAATGCCACAAGGAAAAGGGGCATATGAAAGTCAATAATCACCTACCAACTGAGAGGACAAGGCACATGAAGACGAATGAATGGCGGAGCGGGGTTGGAAAGAGATACCAAGAAAAGAAATATTAAGAGTGACAAGTGACAGGAGCAAGTGGAAGTCCATGATCGCCAACTCCATGAAGGGACACGGCAAGTGAAGAGGAATGAATGGCGGAGCGGGTTTTAGGAGAGTTTCCAAGAGGAAAAATATTAAGAGTGACAAGGAACAGGGGCATATGAAAGTCCATGGTCGCCTACTACCAGAAAGGACACGGCACATGAAAAAGAATGAATGGCGGAGTGGAGTTTGGGAGAGATACAAAGAGGAAATATATTACGAGTGACAAGGAGCAGAGGCAAGTGGAAGTCCATGATCGCCTACGTCATGAAGGGACACGGCACATGAAGAAGAAGAATAAATGGCCGAGCAGGTTTTGTGATTAATACCAAGAGGAACAGTATTAAAACCACAAGTAACAGGGGCATATGAAAGTCCATGATCGCCTACCACCTGAAAGGATACGGCACAAGAAGTAGAATAAATGGCGGAGGTGGGTTTGCGATTGATACTAAGAGGAAGAATATGAAGAGTGACAAGGGACAGGGGCAAGTGGAAGTCCATGGTCGCCAACCCCATGAAGGGACACGGCACACGAAGTAGAAGAATGAATGGTGGAGTGGTGTTTGGGAGAGATACCAAGAGGAAAAATATTGTGCGATAAGGGGCAGGGACAAGTGGAAGTCCATGTTCGCCTACGTCATGAAGGGACACGGCACATGAAGAAGAAGAATAAATGGCGAGCAGGGTTTGCGATTGATACCAAGAGGAAAAGTATTAAAAACCACAAGTAACAGGGGCATATGAAAGTCCATGATCGCCCAGATATGGTATCAATGCTCTGTACTGGTTGGATCTCGCTGTTGTTAAAAAATGATTATAGCAAAAGAGGTCAGGTTGGTTTCTGAAATGGTACAACCATATTTCGGTTGCTTCCAAAAAATAAAATCTACAAAAGAATGCTAAGGATACCAAGGACCAAGCAAGTGACAAGGTGTTGGAGAGAATACAACAGAGAAGAAAACTTTTGCTTCATATCAGGAAGAGACAGATGAGATTCCTGCGGTGTGCAATGAGGAAAGATGGTTTGGAGAATTTGATACTCACAGGACAAATAGAGACAGGGGAAAGCAGAATGAGACATATTTGATGAGACTGAGCAACTGGATGGCGCAGCTGGGTTTGGGAGAGATACCATGAGGAAAAATAGTAAGAGCGACAAGAGCCAGAGCTAAATGGAAGTCCATGATCGCCTACGTCATGAAGGGATACGGCACATGAAGAAGAAGAATAAATGGCGAAGCTAAGTGTGTGAGGTATAGAAAGAGGAAAAGTATTAAAAACCACAAGGAACAGGGGCATATGAAAGTCCATGATCGCCTACTACCAGAAAGGACACGGCACATGAAAAAGAATGAATGGCGGAGAGGGGTTTGGGAAAGATACCAAGAGGAAAAATATTACGAGTAACAAGGAGCAGAGGCAAGTGGAAGTCCATGATCGCCTACGTCATGAAGGGACACGGCACATGAAGAAGAAGAATAAATGGCCGAGCAGGGTTTGTGATTAATACCAAGAGGAACAGTATTAAAAACCACAAGTAACAGGGGCATATGAAAGTCCATGATCGCCTACCACCTGAAAGGATACGGCACAAGAAGTAGTATAAATGGCGAGATGGGTTTGTGATTGATACTAAGAGGAAGAATATGAAGTGTGACAAGGGACAGGGGCAAGTGGAAATTCATGATCGCCAACTCCATGAAGGGACACGGCACATGAAGTAGAAGAATGAATGGCGGAGTGGTGTTTGGGAGAGATACCAAGAGGAAAAATATTGAGCGATAAGGGGCAGGGACAAGTGGAAGTTCATGATCACCTACGTCCTGAAGGGACATGGTAAATGAAGAAGAACATACGGCATATGAAAGTCCATGATGGCCTACCACCTGAAAGGATACGGCACAAGAAGTAGTATAAATGGCGGAGATGGGTTTGTGATTGATACTAAGAGGAACAATATGAAGAGTGACAAGGGACAGGGGCAAGTGGAAGTTCATGATCGCCAACTCCATGAAGGGACACGGCACATGAAGTAGAAGAATGAATGGCGGAGTGGTGTTTGGGAGAGATATCAAGAGGAAAAATATTGAGCGATAAGGGGCAGGGACAAGTAGAAGTTCATGATCACCTACGTCCTGAAGGGACATGGTAAATGAAGAAGAACATACGGCATATGAAAGTCCATGATGGCCTACCACCTGAAAGGATACGGCACAAGAAGTAGTATAAATGGCGGAGATGGGTTTGTGATTGATACTAAGAGGAAGAATATGAAGTGTGACAAGGGACAGGGGCAAGTGGAAGTCCATGGTCGCCAACCCCATGAAGGGACACGGCACACGAAGTAGAAGAATGAATGGCGGAGTGGTGTTTGGGAGAGATACCAAGAGGAAAAATATTGAGCGATAAGGGGCAGGGACAAGTGGAAGTTCATGATCACCTACGTCCTGAAGGGACATGGTAAATGAAGAAGAACATACGAAAGTGAGGTTTTCTCGAACCTCCTTATCGATGGACAGCATATTTGAATTCCACTTGAGGTTGAATTGACGCCGAAATCATGAAACCCATTTGATAATGTAGGGTTAGGGTTAGAAATAGAGTCTGGGCTAAACTGAAGTTCCAATAATTTTTAAGGCAATTGCATTGAGAGAAAAATACATTCGTTGAAGAATTTAGTCTCTGCTCATAACGTTACAAGTAGGTTTGCTGAGAGAATGCGACAGCGCATAGCTGACCGCAAGTTCGGCTCCAAGGACTATTGGAGGATTTACAAACAAGTGCTCAACAATAGGAAATCCTCAATACCTCCTTTAATCCAGGAATTTGAGGTTCACACGTCATCTGCGGACAAAGCTGAGTGCTTTGCCCGCAGATTCTCATCCAACTCCACATTTGACTCGTCCGGAGTACACCCACCCGACTTCCCTATTAGAACTGAGGCCAAACTGCACGACGTATATATTACCCCGACAGTAGTATCCCGAGTAATTTCAAAATTCGACCCCCATAAGGCATGTGGAGACGATGGAATCCCGGTGATAGTCCTTAACAGGTGTGCTCCTGAACTTTCCCCTGTCCTCTCTAAACTATTTAACTACTGCCTTTCTGCTTCCTGCTTTCCTGCATGCTGGAAGTTCTCTTCAGTCGTTCCTGTATTTAAGAATTGTGGTGAACCCTCGGACCCATCCAACTATCGCCCTATCAGTCTTCTACCGATATTCGGAAAAGTATTCGAGGCCATAATCAATGCTGAAATAGTTCATCATCTCACTGCCCACAAACTCTTCTCTGACAGGCAATATGGATTCCGCTTTGCCAGGTCCACGGCCGACCTGTTAACAACCGTGACGGAGTACATGCTACAGGCCCTTGATGAGTCAGACGAGGCTCGCGCGGTTGCTCTGGACATCTCCAAGGCTTTCGACAGGGTTTGGCACTCTGGCCTCCTATGTAAACTACGGGGTTACGGTATTACCGGTCGCCTGCTTGACCTAATCCAATCTTTCTCAAATAACCGCAAAATGAAGGTCGTTATCCTGGGCCCGACGCTCTTCCTTATTTTCATCAACGACCTCCCAGATGAGATCAAGTCCCAAGTAGGCATCTACGCAGATGACACTACAATATACTCCCGCACCAGTAAGAAACCTGTCGTGGCGAACTGGGGCAAGAAGTGGCTTGTCAACTTCAATTCGTCTAAGACCAAGCTGTTGTCTGTCAACCATTACAGGCAACCTCTCCTGCCTCCCATAAGCATGGACCAAGCGATTCTCCCGGAGAGCAATACACTACGCCTGCTCGGACTTACCCTGTCCTTAGACCTCAAATGGAACCATTATATTGAATCCATAGCTAAATCTACTACTAAGAAGGTTGGGTCACTATGTCAATCCAGGATGTTTTTTCCGCCTGAATCCATCCTGCATATATACAAGTCAACCATCCGTCCGTGCATTGAGTACTGCTGCCATTTATGGTCAGGCGCCCCTGCCGTTCTCCTCGGTGTTCTTGACAGGCTCGAAAGGAGAATCTGTAATGTGATAGGTACTGATCTGGCGGCTCGACTGCAGCCACTTCCCCACCGTCGAAATGTGACCTGCATTTGTCTGTTAATTACATTTTTTCATGACTTCTGCTCCAACGAACTTAAATCACTGGTGCCTCCTCAAAAGGTGTTTACTCGTGCAACCAGATTCGCAACTGGGTCCCACCCATTCACAGTCAGGTTAGCCAAATGCAGACGACAATTCTACTCCTGCAGCTTCTTCTCTCGCACTTCCCGCCTGTGGAACTCGCTCCCGTATTCTTGCTTTCCTGACGGCTACAACCTCCAGAAATTTAAATGCAAAGTCAATACTCATCTTACTAACCACTGGACTCTAGCACTCTCCCCACCCCCGTATAACCTTCCCTTTCTCTCCACCTATGTATCTGTCATCGCACCTGCTTTCTCAGCTTTTATTGCTCCTTTCTAACTAGTTTGTACTCCTCACTCTTTTCTAATTAATCTTTTTACAGTTATGTAGCCCCCTGCACATCAGTGGCATTTCCGCCTTGCTCGGGGTGAAATGATTAAAAAAAAAAGTTTCCCCCGGCCCATTGTGACGTTAGATCCTTGTTAGAACAGAGATCAGTTGCCAGGATCTGGTTATCTAAACTTCTTGAGGTGCACCTATATACTATTTTATCATCTAGTATGTGTTGAGTATCCTCCGAGTAAGTCGAATGAAATCGCCAAAGTGTAACTTAAAGAACGTCAACTACAACATACTTAGCAGAGAGTATTTTAGAATGGATTTAAACAATTTCGTATCCAAACAGAAAAAAACGGTTTTTTAATGGATTTGAACAGTTTCGTATTCAAAAGTAAACAAAGAGAATTTTAGAATGGATTTAAACAATTTCGTATTCAAACAGAAAAAACGGTTTTTTAATGGATTTGAACAGTTTCGTATTCAAAAGTAAACAAAGAGAATTTTAGAATGGATTTAAACAATTTCGTATCCAAACAGAAAAAACGGTTTTTTAATGGATTTGAACAGTTTCGTATTCAAGAGTAAACAAAAGTATTTTAAAATGGATTTAAACAATTTCGTATCCAAACGTATATAAAAGAATTATAGAATGGATTTGCAGTTTCGTATAAAAAGGTGAACAAAAATAATTCTAGAATGGTTTTACACAGCTTCGTATCCAAAAATAAACAAAGAGTATTCTAGAGTGAATTTTAAGTTTTGTTTCCAAATGGATGTGCCTTGTGGTGCAGTGGATATCGACTCGGAACAACAAATCAGGGTGCCGAGTTTGAATTCCAGTTAAAGTCCTTGCATTCACTTACGCACAAATACCTTTGGGAAAGGTATTAATCCGTTTCTTCCCTCCAGTTTTGGATTAAATAATAGGACAGCTTGAGTTCTATAGCCTTGGCTGGCAACCAGTCTACCGCAGAAATCAATGGCAACCTACTGCGGGATAATCCTCTGTCCAGTCAGTCATGTCTCTTTTAAATCATGATCACCCAAAGCGTGTATCACGTATGGCATTTAACTTACTGACTGATCCAAACGTATATAAAAAAAAAATTATAATGGGTTTGCAGTTTCGTATAAAAAGGTAAAGAGAGTTCTAGCATGGATTTATCCAAAAGTAAAAAAGTATATTTTAGAATTGATTTACACAGTTTCGTATTATTATTAAGTACCAACAGCCAAATAATATCACAGATAGAGCGCTGAAAGTTTAGTGCAGGCAATTTGCTTCTTTAATTGAGCAGGTTCATGACGACATCGAAGTTTTTTTAAGATACCGTTATGATGTCTTCACACCATTGGGGCTGGGTTTATTTTCTGCAATATATCTTTTTATTTTTAAACACCATACCAAGAAACTTATTCGTGACTACAAAATCAAAATAAACAGACACAGTATGTCTCAATTATTTATTGAAATAAAATGAAGATATGCTACCTAAATCACACACACATACACATACACACACACACACACACACCTATATATATATATATATATATATATATATATATATTCTGGTGAACTGCATTAATATATATATATATATATATATATATATATATATATGCAGGCGGCGCCATTCTCCATCCTTCACCTGCTGCAATTAACGACCATCTGACCCTACTCTAGACCTCTCTCTATCCACAACTACAACCAGCATGAAATTTAACAAACAAAATAGCAAGCCTAAACCAGCTAGTCGTAAATCGCCCAAACCTATCTGCGTTACCTTCACAAATATACGAGGTATTCGCACTAACTTTAATAGTGTAGAGTCTTTCCTTCTAACTAACTCACCCGATATCTTAGCTATATGTGAGACTAACCTTGACCCTTCTATCCCCTCTTCAGAACTGTTCGTTCCTGGTTACCTTCCTCTCTTCAGGAAGGACTCCAATGTCCATATGCATGGGCTTGGTGTATATGTCAGCGAACAACTCCCCTAGCCAGGGTCACATCTCTTGAATCCCTTGATCATTCCTTCATGTGCTTCCGTCTCTCACTTCTAAGCTCGGTTAGCTATCTCTTCTTCCTCTACCGCTCCCCCTCCTCCTCTGACTGTACGTTACTTGATTGCATCTCGACTAACATCGACAGGGCCATTTCTTCTCACCCATCTGCCCATATATTTGTGTTTGGCGATTTTAACGCCCACCACACCAAGTGGCTTGAAAACTCAGCCACCGACCTTGCTGGGATCTGCACCATGCACTTTTCAATAGCCCAAGCTCTAACGCAAGTGGTGGACTTCCCCACGCGTTTCTCTAAAAACCCTAACGGAAGGGACTCTTTACTCGACCTTTGTTTTACCTCCATCCCAGACTCCTGCACTACCAGGCAACTCTGCCCCCTTGGAAACTCTGACCACGCCGTAGTCTCCGTAAACATATCAATCCGCACTAACTCTACCCAAGAAAACCAGACCAGCAGAATATCATACTGCTACCAAAGAGCCGACTGGGACTCGTTCAGGGACTTCCTCTGCGACGTCCCCTGGAACAACGTCTTTGATCTTCCTGTCGAAGACTGTGCCTCCGAAGTCTCCTCTTGGGTTAAGGCTGGCATCGATGCTTTTATCCCTGCCAGAAAATTCCAACTAAAACCTAATTCGTCCCCCTGGTTCTCACCCGCTTGCTCGGCAGCTATTGCCCACCGGAACCATTTCTTCCGGCTCTATCGAAGCTGCTCGTCGAACCAAAACAGGCGCCTTTTCACCTCAGCACGGAACAAGTGTAAAAAAGTACTGAACGAAGCCAAGAGGGCGTTTGCTACCAGAATTAGGCAACGCATAGCATCCTCTAAGTTTGGCTCCAAAGATTACTGGCGTCTCTGCAAAAGCGTGCTCAGCAGGAACAAGACTTCAATACCCCCACTAATCAATGAATTTGAAGTTCTCACCTCCCCAGCCGACAAGGCTGAATGCTTTGCCCGTAAATTCTCAACCAATTCGACACTGGACTCGTTAGGAATACCTACACCAGACTTCCCACCCAGAACTAAGGCTCAACTAAATAACGTCCTCATCTCACCCTCGCTGGTCGCCAAGATAATTGCGCAACTTGACCCACACAAAGCGAGCGGCGGTGACGGAATCCCAGTCATAGTACTGAAGAAATGTGCCCCAGAACTCTCCTCTGTCCTCTCTAAACTCTATAACCTCTGCCTATCTGCTTCCTGCTTTCCTGCCTGTTGGAAGTCCTCCTGCGTAGTACCTATATTTAAAAATTCTGGCGAACCCTCAGACCCCGCCAATTACCGTCCTATTAGTCTCCTTCCAATCTTTGGCAAAGTTTTCGAAGCCATTATCAACGCCGAGGTGATTCAGCACCTTATGACCAACGGGCTTCTCTCTGACAAACAGTATGGGTTTCGCTTCACCAGGTCTACTGCTGATATGCTAACGACCATTACTGAGTACATATACCAGGCACTCGACAAGAATGGTGAAGCCCGAACCGTTGCCTTGGATATCTCCAAAGCATTCGACAGGGTCTGGCATGCTGGCCTCTTGTGCAAACTGCGGAGCTATGGGATAACTGGACATCTGTTTGACCTCATCCAGTCCTTCCTCTCTAACCGCACATTAAAGGTGGTATTAAATGGGCATGCCTCCCAAAACTACCAGACGAACGCGGGCGTCCCTCAAGGTTCTATCCTAGGTCCCACGCTATTTCTGATCTACATTAATGATCTCCCCGACACCATTAGATCCCAAGTTGGCATGTATGCCGACGACACAACAATCTACTCCAGCATCGATCAGAAACCAGGTCTGGACGACAAAGTGAACTTCGCTGCCGCACTGGAAAGGGACCTCCAATCCGTAGTGACCTGGGGTAGGAAATGGTTGGTAAATTTCAATGCCTCCAAAACAAAGCTGTTATCAACTAACCACCATAGACAATCGCATCTACCTCCCATTAGCATGGGACAGGCTAGCCTCCCAGAGAGTAAAATACTACGCCTCCTTGGCCTTACACTCTCGGCGGACCTCAAATGGAATGACTATATTGAATCCATTGCCAAATCTGCTGCTATGAAAGTCGGCTCTCTGTGCAGGGCCCGGAAATTTTTCCCACCTGAAACTATTCTGCACATATACAAATCTACCATCCGCCCGTGTATTGAATATTGCTGCCATATCTGGTCGGGTGCCCCTGCTGCTCTCCTTGGGCTTCTTGACAAAATACAAAGGAGGATCTGTAACGTGGTTGATACTGACTTGGCAGACCGGCTGCAGCCGCTCTCACACCGGCGTGATGTAGCTTCCCTGTGCCTCTTCTACAAGTACTTTCATGGCTTCTGCTCCGATGAGCTTAGATCACTGGTGCCGCCCAAGCACGAATTTACACGAGATACTAGATTGGCAACTAGGTCCCACCCTTTTACAGTTAAACAAATAAGATGTAACCGTAAATTCTACTCCAACAGCTTCTTTTCTCGCGCTTCCCGCCTGTGGAACTCCCTTCCACAAGTCTGCTTTCCCGACAGTTACAATCTCCAGGTGTTTAAATGTAGGGTCAATAGACACCTCCTATCACACTAACTCCCAACTATTCTCACAACACTCTCATCTACCCAACCCTCATTCTCGGTATCCTCACCCGCCTATCACCCACCCTCTGTTATTTCCTATATTTAACCAGCCTTTCTCCACTCTACGTAGCCCCCTGCACAGTAGTGGCAGTGACATGCCTTGCTCGGGGTGAAACGCTTATAAAAAAAAAAATATATATATATATATTCATTCAGAATTATCCACTTGGCAATAAATACTAAAAATAGTATGAAATACATCATTTTCTTTATAAAACTGAAGTGGCCTAATAATTATGGCCACTTCAGTTTTATAAATAAAATGATGTATTTCATACTATTTTTAGTATTTATTGCCAAGTGGATAATTCTGAATGAAAATAGAATGATTCTTTGTTAATACTGCACAATAACATGTGCATAAAATGAACACATGGTTCAGTGGATATAGACGTTGGTTAGTTTCTGTGACTTGACCCAAAGGCTTGTGAGTTCAATACCAGAATACAAAATTATATACAAATAATAACTATTAATCCTACACGAAAACGTTAAGATTGTAGCGATCTGGGAAGCACACCCTCGAGAGTGTGTTTTACAAAGAAACAGTTGTAAGAGCTCTTACAGAAGGTAGCTAAAGAGAGCGATAAGAAAGGACTACAAATAAACTGCAAGAAAACCGGGTCATCAGTAAAAAGGGCAGCCCAATATGCCAAATACAGGTCGGGGATACTAGAATCAAGCAGGTAAAGTAATTTAAATACCTTGGAAGTTTTATAACAGAAGACGGAAAGTGCAACACAGAGGTCCGAAGGAGAACTGGTATGGCGAAGGAAGCATTCCAGAAGTTGAGTAAAGTATTAAGAAACAGGACAATTTCGCTAAAAACAAGAAAGAGAGTACTGGATTGCTAACTGTTGTCGTTCTTCAATATGGCAGTGAATGTTGGGCAATATCATCAAAGGAGAAGGAAAAACTTGAAGCAATTGAAATGTGATTCTCCAGAAAGATGCTGCGAATATCATGTTTCGAGCATGTGAGCAATGATGAGGTCCTAGAAATGATGGAAACAAAAAGGAAATTAATATTGAGCATCGTGAAGAGACAGCTAAGGTTCCTGGGACATGCAATGAGGAAGGACGTCTTGGAGAACCTGATACTAACAGGCCAGATAGAGGGAAAAAGAGACTGGGAAAAGCAACGGATAACATATTTGAAGGACCTAATCAGGTGGATGACGGAGCGGGGGTTGAGTGGTAACAGAAGAAAGCGTGCTAAGAGCCACCAAGGATAGGGAGACGTGGAAAGCTATGATCGCCTACGTCATGAAGGGACAGGGCACACAGAAGAAGATATATGCAAACTGTTTATAAGAAATTATAATGTGGTGATAAAGTAGGGAATCAAATCTATATTATAATCAATATATAAACTGATCCCTCATTTTATGGCCATGCTAGTTGCTATGCATTTATATTTTAGATTTATGGGCTTGAGTTAGTGGATGACAGAACGAGGGTTGCATGGTGTAACAGAAGAAGGCGTGCTAAGAGCCATCCGGGATAGGGAGACGTGGAAAGCTATGATCGCTTACGTCCTTAAAGGACAAGGCACATAGAAGAAGAAGAAGAAGAAGAAGAAGAATGGTGAAATTAATGAATTTAGCTCGTCAGAACAATTGCCATAGAAATAGCGAAAGAAGAAAGAGACTGGTGAGTTATTTTTTGTTTTTAGATTGCCTGAAAAAAATTGGAAATATTAAGACAAAATATTGAACATGGGTGAAACATATATTTTTAAAGTAGTATAAACTAGCAAAAGACAAGAACGTCTGCAAAACTAAAGATTAGCATTTCGTTACCAGTAGACAGAAAAAGCTTGAAATTTTCTTTGAATTTTCGTAATTTTTCATCGACAATACCTTTTTTGCCATGTTTTTTATAACTTCACCGATCGATCTTCAGTTTAAATGTCTATGGAAAGACCCAGAGAAAGAGAGAAACATAGATCAACAAGGGGGCAGGGGGTACAATTAAACTCTATGCAATATTTTACATTAAAAACTCAATATTACATTTTAAATCAAACATTAATCTATTTCTTTTAGAATCTGCTGAAAAAAAATTCTGAAATTGAAATATTAAAACAAACATAGAACATGGGTGAAACGAATTTTTTTAAAGTAATCTAAACTAGCAAAAGACAAGATCGTCTGCAAAACTAAAGATTAGTATTTCGTTACCAGTAGACAGAAAAAGCTTGAAATTTTCTTTAATTTTTCGTAATTTTTTAATGACAATACCTTTTTTGCCATTTTATTTATTTATTTATTTTTATTTATTTATTTGTTTGTTTTTTCTTTTTTTCTTTTTTTTTCTTTTTTTGTCTTTTTTTTTTTTTTTTTTTTTTTGTATTTTTTGATGACTTCACCGATCGATCTTCAGTTTAAAAGACTATGGAAAGACCCAGTGAAAAAGAAAATCATACACCAAAAAACGGTGGATCCTGCAGATTTTTTCTTTATAGAAACGTCATTATCCATTTTCTTATGTTTCTGTTTTCTTGGCAGACTAAGCATCAGGAAGTTTGCCAGACAAATATTACCCACACCTTATAGTCAAAACAGATATACATTGATATCTTCAAGAAGGCATACAACATCCGTTCAGACGGAATTCGATTTTCGCTTAGCGGTATGCTTTTATCAAGGCCTGACCAACGACAACTATTTTCAACGCCAAACCATAGTAAAATCATCAGCAATTCATTTTCATTATAGTCCTGGGTATGACGGTAAACTGTATCCGGCAGCAAGGTCTCTAATTGAGAAATTGAAGCGTTTAAGGAGCGTGGAACCACCTCTTAACTACTGTTTATCCCAGGTTCACATCGACCTGAAGTGATAGCACTTCTTAGGATCCTAATTATTTGCAAATCAGTCAGTTAAGTGGTGTATGTTATACACGCTCGGGCGATCATGTCTCTTTAGACCCATCACTGACTAGACAGAAGATTATCCTGCAGTAGGTTGACATTTCTTTCTGCAGTAGACTGGCTGCAAACCAAGGCTACAGAATCCAATCTGTCCTGCTATTCAATCTATAGAATTGGATTCATACCTTTCCGAAGAGATATTGCGCGTCAGTAAATCCGACTGGAATTCGAACTCGACTCTCCGATTTCTCATTCCGTGCCAAGATCCATTGCACCATAACGCACATCTATTTTATTATGGGGAAACACACCTATTCCTCAGATAATGGACTCTCCCTCTTGTATTAATAAGAGTTAACAGGAAGTTAACGGGGGAAGTTCTTAGGAGTGACCGGAAACTGATTATTATCTGATGTTTTTTTTCCATGTTAACTTTCCTTTTTCAGCCCCTCCCCATATTTCTTTTGCGGAAGTAGCCTTTTAGGCGACTTTCGTTTTTTTTTCTTTTCGTATTTGTTTTCTTTGTGTAATTAGTTTTATTGTAACTTTGTAAAGGTTATTCGTTGTACAAGTTTATTTTGTCAATTTTTTTTATTTTGTAAAGTTTATTTAAACCTCTTAACGTTAATTTGTTTAGCCCCTCCCCTATTTCTTTTACGGGAGTAGCCTTTTAGGCGACTCTTCGTTTTTCTGTTTGTTTTATTTTTTCATATTTGGTTCCTTAAATTCTTTGTGTAATTAGTTTTATTGTAACTTTGTAAAGTTTATTCATTGTACAAGTTTTTATTTCAATTCTCCTTTTATTTTGTTAAACCTCTCAAGAGACTATTTTTTGACATTTAAGGCTATTTTTTAGCTTGTTTTCGTATTATATTAGAAGTTGAATTTTTGACCGCTAAAGGTTAGTTTTCCTTTAATTTTTCAGACGTTTTGTTACTTATAATTTAGAATTTGTTTGCCGTTATGGCTAATTTCATTTTGTATTTATTTTCTTAAATCTTTCATGGTTTATTTTTTATATCTTAAAACCGTTTTCTTGTCCTTGTTGTTGCGAGGTTAATTTGTGTATTTTATTTAATTTTTCTTTATATATTTTTCCATTTTACTCCCGTCTTTCCCACCCCTACCCATACATTTAACTTAGTGTGGTGGAAGAAACAAAATTATTGTGCGGAGTTTTAAAATTTTAAAATGGCCGACAAAAGTCAGTCTATAAAGAAAAAAAAAACTTTGACCCTCCATGGAAGGGTCCTCCAGAAAAAAATGAAGAGACATTTCCCCCTCTTCCTGGAAAAGATCAACAAGAAAATGGCAAGGATAATGCGACCAAGTCTACGGTGGCCGAGAATGGCCAAAAATGTTGAAGAGATAGAAATGACGCAAGTCAACAAAAACAAGACGACTAAAAATGTTGAGGTCTGGGAATCGCACTGTAGCTGGAAGTCTCCGCCGAAGTGTAAGATCAATATGACGGAGTTCTTGGAGAGAGCCAAGAGTTACGCACACCTTGTAAAAGAAGGTTGGCTCTTGGAAGATTCCCAAGTATTAAAGAAAATGGAGAAAATAATAGTGTCAGTCTTTGTGGTGGACAAGCATACGCGCAAAATTTGTCGCTCCACGAAAGACTACACTGCAGTCTACAGGGGTTAAGCCCTTAAGAATAGTTAAAGGTGTGGGCTTCTTCTTGTGGGATGTACTGCTACCCACGCCAGAAGACTGTCTAAAAATTCTGACCCTAGATCTCATCACAAACGAATACTTCACAAAATCAGAATAAGATGGCAAAAGAAGTACCAGTGTTGCCGTATATGAGGTTCCTCCTCAGGTTATCGGGGAGCATCTGGCTGTATAATTTTCACAGTTTGGCCAAATCTTGGATGCCTCCTGCGATGACCTGACCGAGGGATGGTCTTTCGAAATAATGATCGATTACCATTCCTTTCTGACCATCCCCAACTGCCTTGACGTAGGGGGCCTGAGCTAGCCGGTGATCGTTTCCGTTCGCAAACCAAAATACTAGAGTTCTGGAAAGACTGGTCACCTCTTCTCCTCCTCCTGCCCAGAGAAGAAGGCCTCTGGAAGCCAGGACCCAGTAGACCAAAATCCCCCTCTGGCCGCTTCTGTTGAATCCGTTTCGCCTCTAGTGGGCATGCCAATACTCAGGACCGGTGTGATAGTTCTTTCGGTTGGGAATAAAAAAGTTCCCTCACCCCTCTAAAAACCATCGCCAGCTGCTAGTGCAGTTTCGGAGAAGGAAAAGAGGGAGTGGCTGGTTGTTGGCAGGGCCAGGGGGAACGTCAAGCAGCGGAACCTCGGTCCCTTGAGACCCTAAAGACTAAAGGCACTTACAGCTTCACTCCCTCTATCAGCAAGAAGGGCGATGCCTCGGCCTGGTCGGCTCCTATACTGGAGGAAATGAAAAAGGAATTTGATCCCGGTTACGAAGGGATGGAAAAAATTAGAAAATTAAAAAAAGAGCTTGAAAAACGTCCATCTCGCCCCTCGGCCTCTACCCCGCCCTCCCCTCAAAAGAAAAAGTCTGACAACAAAAAGAAAATAAATTCATCTTAATCCACACCCCTAAAACCGTCCCCTCGTAATCGAGACCCCAGCCGGGTCATGAACTATTTCCGCATTTCATCCTGTCTCTCTTCCTGTTCCTCTCCCCTGAAACAGATGCCCCCTCCAACAAAAAAGCAAAGAAGCCCATCATCAGAAGATAAAGAAGCCAGAAAAAAACTGCCAAATTGCCTTATAGGCAAGGGGAGGACGTCTGCCGCATTTCCCCGGCTCAGGCTGAGCGTGCAAAAATCTTTGGTAACCGGATAAAGGAACTGAAGGCGCTCTTAGCCATGAAAAAAATGTACTGGCAAAGATGTGAAAGTACCATCAAATTTTCCCAATGCCCAAAGGCTTTTAACGGTTATCCGCACTGGGCCGGGGGTGCGGCATACTTGGGGCATGATCGAGGAGGCCTGTAAATCCATCACAATGACCCCACCCATGATCATTACCAAATCAGAAAGACTGTCCAATTTAGAAAAATTTTGTTCTGGAAGGGTCCCGGTTTTTGTTCACGCTCCCTCTATAGTGCTCTGAAACTAACCTTTCCCTGGGACATTGGTGGTCTCTCCTCTGACGGTACTATTAAGAATGAGATGGGCCATGGGTCAATGGGAGAGGCGGTCGGTGTCCTTTCCACTTCCATGTTCCATCCAGGACCCCAACCCTAATCACGTATTACAATGACACTCTGAATGCCCGGGGGCTGAGGTCAGAGTCCCGGAGGGTGAGACTCACTCACGATCTCCAGCGCCTCGGTGTGGATGTTTGTTTTGTACAGGAAACCCGTTTTTTAGCTGGCAACTATGAGGTCCTATTTGACATGTTTTGATGGTCGTTCTAGAGTTGTTTCCTGGCTAGTGAGTAAGTTTTTGGGCATGATGTGTCTTCGTGGATCCAGCGGACAGGATTTGTGTGCTGGATATTACCATAAAGGAGAAGTCTTTTCGTCTCATTGGGGTTTATGCGCCCAATGACCATGCGGAGCGTCCTGCTTTGTTTCGGTAGCTCGAGTTGTTCTTAGGAACATCGAGGCGAGTAATCTTAGCGGGGGATTGGAATGCCGTCCTTGGCCCTGAGAAAGATCGTATAGGACAAAGATCGGGTACTAACAACCCGGATGTGAAACCATTTCGGGATTTTATCGATGGGAATGCACTTGTCGATATGAACAACCCCGGGAAGTAGTGTGGACTTGGACTAAAAGGGGCAGCTCGGGTTCCGTGGTGTGTGCTAGCTACCTCGACCGGGTCCTAGTTAGGAGAGTCGACGTAGGGCTCTTAGGTTGTCCAAGTTTCCATTCGATAGTTTACACGGATCATAGGCTCGTCAGGGTTCAGTTGGCTGGATAATTTCAGTGAGGTTTTTAGGAAAATCACCCCTGTCCTAATACTTTTGCACAGTAATGTATTTATATCACGGGCTGTGAAGTGCATCAGGATTTTAGAGATGTCAATATATAGATTGGGAACCACTACGTCTAGATTTTCCTTTAGAAAGTCTAAAGAATAATCATCAATATTATTGGTCATGATCTGGCATTTCGGCTTCAATCACTTTCTTACCGACATTACGTAGTTTCGCTTTTACGCATCAATAAATATTTTCGCGGTAATTGTTCTGTTGTGTCTTCTTCTTTCGTACTTCAAATTCACAAATTTAAGCACATTACCAGGTTATTAGCGTTCTGGTGCAGTGAATATCGGCTCGGACGAGAAATCGGGAAGCCGAGTTCGAATTCCGGTTGAATTCCTTGCATTCTCTTACGCACAAATACCTTTGAGAAAGGTATTAATCCGTCTTATAACTCTAGTTATGGGTTAAATAATAAGACTGATTAGGCTCTATAGACTTGGCTGGCAACCAGTCTACCGCAGAAAGTAATGGCAACCTACTGCGGGATAATCTTCTGTCCAGTCAGACATGTCACTTTCAAGACATGATCGCCCAAGCGTGTATCGCGTATGACACTTAATTCATTGACTGACTACTAATTTCACTGTTGAAATGGCGAGTTGCAACCGTAAGTTTTATACTAATAATTTCTTCATTCACACCTCTCGCTTATGAAACTTTTTTCAGCTTCCTGGTTTTCTTTCAACTCCGATCTTAAAACGCAATGTCAATCATCATCTTCTGTCTTGTTCAAATCTTACTCTTTTATTGTCCTCTCTGGATATTTCTTCCCCATTAACCTGAGTGTCTTAGTGATTTTATCGCCTTGCTTGGGATGAAATTATTTTTTAAATGTTGTAAACTGCGGGATAATCTCTTGTCCAGTCAGTCATGTCTCTTTCAAGACATGATCGTCCAAAGCGTGTATCACGTATGGCACATAACAGACTGACTGACTGTGAGAAAAAATCAACATTATGCCTGCATTCATCTTCCCACATAGCCCCGGACTCAACACGGTGGCCTAAATTAAGTAACTGGATGAGGTAGTGCTGTCCTGTGTCAAGATGGTGGCTGCTGAAAGACGTTATGTCTGACAACAGGTCTCTGCACCAGGCCCCACAAAGAGGTGAACCCAGTCATGGCTGTTAGACAATTTCTCTGACCACATCAGTCCTTACACCAGGCCACATAACTCCCCAGACTGCAACCTTCTTGATTATCATGTGTCGGGTGCAGTTGAGCAAGAGAACAACAAAACTCCTTGTAATATCAAAGATGAACTGAAGACAAGGATTATGTCAGTATTCACCAAGTTAAACAAGGAGATTCGTCAGTATTTCAAGATATTTTTGAGTAATTTTGGTAAATGTATTTGTTATTAGGGTTTTTTTTTGGTTTTTTTTAATCATATCACCCCGAGCAAGGCGGTAACACCACTGATGTGGTGCAGGGGGCTACGTAAGAGCGAAAAGATTGGAAAAGAGAAAACCGGAAACCACATCCTAAACAGGGAACAAGGGATGAGCCTGTTCAATAAACGTGGGTGGAGTGTGAACCGGGCGATAGTTCAGTCTATCTACTCCAATTGAAAAAAAATGAAAAGGAGTGAAAAGATTGGAAAAGAGAAAACCGGAAACCACATCCTAAACAGGGAACAAGGGATGAGCCTCTTCACCTGTTCAATAGACGTGGGTGGAGTGTTAACCGGGCGATAGTTTAGTCTATCTACTCCAATTGAAAAAAAATGAAAAGGAGCGAAAAGATTGGAAAAGAGAAAGCCGGAAACCACATCCTAAACAGGGAACAAGGGATGAGCCTCTTCACCTGTCCAATAGACGTGGGTGGAGTGTGAACCGGGCGATAGTTTAGTCTATCTACTCCAATTGAAAAAAAATGAAAAGGAGTGAAAAGATTGGAAAAGAGAAAACCGGAAACCACATCCTAAACAGGGAACAAGGGATGAGCCTCTACATCTGTTCAATAGACGTGGGTGGAGTGTGAACCGGGCGATAGTTTAATCTATCTACTCCAATTGAAAAAAATAAAAAAGAAAGGAGTGAAAAAATTGGAAAAGAGAAAGCCGGAAACTACATCCTAAACAGGGAACAAGAGATGAGCCTCTTAACCTGTTCAATAGACGTGGGTGGAGTGTGAACCGGGCGATAGTTCAGTCTATCTACTCCAATTGAAAAAAAAATAAACAAAAAAGAAAAGTGAAAAGACTGGAAAAGAGAAAACCGGAAGCCACATCCTAAACAGGGAACAAGGGAGAGCCTCTTAACCTGTTCAATAGACGTGGGTGGAGTGTGAACCGGGCGATAGTTTTGTCTAAAAAAATTTTACAAAAATAATGGTTGCTCGAAGTGTTATATTTTGAACAACCATTTTAACACAGTATCCACGCTATAAATGAGATGAATTTTGCTATACATAATAATTAATGTGCGCTTTTAATAATTTTTAACTTATTTTCAGACAGAAATATTCTTGATGCATCATCAACTGCTTGAAAAATACTGTGACAAATAACTGTCAGTTGTTGTATGGTCTCACATAAAGTGACGATGGATCGATTATCACATGATCGCCCGATATATCCTTGTGCCAGACTTGAGAAAAATATACAAACACTGGTATGCATGCGTAAATTCCAGAATGGGTGATTTACAAATAGATCGCTCGCTAGATAGCCGAATTCGTAAGCGCTTGGCTAAAGTTTTCTGTAGGCGAGTAAATGGCGTATAAGGATGAGTCGAGTATTTTAAATTCGGGTAGTGTTATGACTAGAGGAGGTTTTTTTCTTTTTAGTTTCTTACGTTTATTTATTTATTTATTTTATTTATGTATTTATTTATTTATTTTTTAAATTAAATAAAATAGATAAGAGGCAGGCAGGGAATAGACGCACAACTTGTTATACGCTTCAGTGACCAGAGATAAGATATTCCGATGGGTGGGGCCGGGGTAATTCTCAAACACGTCAGTGAGAAAATTTTGGCGGGAGACGCAGAAACGTTTGCTCGGGGAGGATAAACGGGTGGCAACAAACAACACTGGTGGATGAAGCGAAGTGGAGGGGAGAAAACTAAAAAGCAAAAAAAATAAAACTAACAAAACAAAATAAAACAGTCTGCAACCCCCCCCCCCAACTAAACAGTAATGGCTGCCTGTTCACAGCCAAGTAAATGATGCTAATGATCGTATTAAAATTCGACATTGGCGCCAACCAGCAAACAGGAATTCTTACCTACACTTACGCTCAAATAAAAGATGATATATGCATTCATCACTTCTTCTATGTACCGTGTCCCTTCAGGACGTAGCCTTTCCCCTTCCCTCATTCTTTTGTAGCTTTTCTCGTGTCGTTTCTCCCAAACCCTGTTCTGCCATTCACTTGTTTAAGCTCAAAATCACGACACGCGTTACTTTGCCGTATTTCTCTTCTCTTCAATTTGTACTGTGTGTATCAGATTCTCCAAGCCCTCCTTCCTCACTACTTGTCCCAGAAAATTTCAGTTATTTTTTCCTGATGTTGAGCATAAATTTCCTTTTCGTTTCTATCCTCTCCAAAAACCCATCGTTGATCATATGTTTTGTCCATGGTATCCTCAGCATCCTTCTGCAGAACCACATTTCGGTTGCTTCAATTCTCTCCTCCATCCAGCATTCAAAATCAGTCTGCCCTAGTGTTGATGGAGATTTTGACTTTGTGAATTTTTATCTTCACGTGCTGTGTCAGGACGTAGACGATCATGGCCTTCCACATCTTCCTATTCCTAGTGGCTTTGAACACACTTTCTCCTGTTACCCCACCCAAACCCCGTTCTGCCATCCACTTGCTCAAGTTCCTCAAGTATGTTACACGTTTCTTTTCCCTGTCTCGCTTTCTCTCTAGCTGACCTGTGAGTATCAGATTCTCCAAGCTTTTCCTCCTCATTACATGCCCGAAGAACTTTAGCTGTCTTTTCCTGGTGTTAAGTATTAGTTTCCTTTTCGTTTCTATCCTCTATCCAAAAACTCATCGTTGCTCACATGTTGGGTCAATGGTATCCTCCGCATACATTTCGGTTGCTTCAATTCTCTCCTTCATCTTAGAGGAGACTATCCAACATTCACTGCCATATTGAAGGAAAAACATCACCTAACAATTCAGTACTCTCTTAGCTGTTTCTAACAAAAATTTCCTGTCTCTCTCCTTATCTTTTGGCGTGTGTCCTTTGTCAGGCCAATTCACCTTGTCACTACAGGTACCAAAGATTTAACAGAGGGAGAAGAAAAAGACACCGAAATCAGAATGCGCATTTGAGTAGCGATATCTGTTTTCCAAAAGCTAAGCAAAGTATTAAAAAACAGGAAAATTTCGCTAGAAACAAAAAAAAAAAATGAGTAATGAACTCCCAGGTAATATCGGTTTAAAAGAACTGATATTACCTAAGAGTTCAGTACTCAGTACAATGACAAAGAATGCTAGACAGTCTTCCCAAATAGACATCAGAGAGCAGAAATGTGGTTCTGCAGAAGGATGTTGAGCATACCGAACATTTGAGCAACGATGAATTTTAAAAGTATATGAAGACAAAAAAGGATACTCATACTTAATAACAAAAAGAGACAGTTGAAACTTTTTGAGTACGTAATGATGAAAATGTGCCTTGTGGTGCAGTGGATATCTGCTCGGAACGAGAAATCAGAGAACCGAGTTCGAATTCCAGTTGAATTCATTGCATTCACTTACACACAAATACCACTGGAAAAAGTATTAATCCATCTCTTTCCTCCAGCTATGGGTCAAATAACAGAACAGATTGGGTTCTATAGCCATAGTTGGCAACCAGTATACCGCAGAAAGTAATGGCAACCTACTGCGGGGAAAAAATCTTCTGCCCAGTCAGTCATGTCCCTTTCGGGACATGATCGCCAAAGAGTGTATCACGTATGGCACTTAACTGACTAAATGATGAAAAAAAGCAAGGAAAATTTGATACTCACAGATCAGATTGAAAGCGAAAATGTCGGGGGAAAGTAGCACATATGATCTACGTACATGCTTACCTGGCATTAACCCTAAGCCTAGCTGGAACCTAATCATAACCCTACCTGGCGCCTAAACCTACCTGGCACTTGCCGGGTAGAAATCAGCATCTATCAGTTGCAACTCCATCTTCGGGTAGAACACGACTCAGTTGTGTCTATGTGCGAGAACAGATACGCTTCTGAAAAAATAAAATATTGAGAAATTTCTGGTCCAGCATTACCCCATTTCACCAAAGGAGTGGATTAGTGGTCGCCACCGAGGGCAGCGCAACCGTTGGCCCGGGCCAGAGAGTATGCGCTCGGCTTCCCCACAATAAACTCGACCTTAAGTCACATCACTTCTCGGGAGACGATGCAAATATCCATGACCTACATAGAGAGCTTGTGTAAAAAGTTGGTAGATTAGGAATTAGAAGAGATAGCGAAAGGAACAAATTTACTAAGACATTTCTTTTTTCACTTTGTTTTACAGCGATATTCACCCTAATGAATGCTAACGCTAGAAAATGTTCGATAACAACCCTGAGATAGAGAATTACAGAGTAGGAGGCACAATTTATGGAGACATGAGGAAAAGATCGTAATAGCTCCTAACTAGCAGTATAGCCCGGCGTTGCTTGGATGTAATGAAAGCTTTAAAACTAATCCATGGTTCTGGAGCTCAGACTCTTTGGACGTTGGCACGAAATACTAAAAAGCAATAGTTGTTTCCAGTTAAAGCAAAACCGTAGACTGAAAGAAAAATGAATGGATGTAAGTCAAATTTTGATTTCCTGGTATCGATATCAAATAATATTTTTCGTCGTAAACTGAATTTTGAAGGCTAAATAAGTCCTCTGAGTAAATGGTATCATGGCTGAGACTAAGAACTACAATTATACCTACTTAGAGCCAAACCCGAAGCAAAAACTAAAATAAAAGGGCTGAAAAATACAGACATACAGGCAAACTGAATTTTGAAGGCTAAATAAGTCCTCTGAGTAAATGGTATCATGGCTGAGACTAAGAACTACAATTATACCTACTTAGAGCCAAACCCGAAGCAAAAACTAAAATAAAAGGGCTGAAAAATACAGACATACAGGCAAATAAACAGACACACACACAAACATCTTGCCGTATATATATATATATATATATATATATATATATATATATATATATATATATATATTATCGATTTTCTGCACTGTTGTAAGAACTGCAACCTTGAAACTTCTGAATATCGTTTTTTATGTCTTTGTCTATGAGTGTATCAAATTTGATTAAAATCGGACCACTCCCTCTATAACCCGATTTTTTCGATTATCGATTTTCAGTATTTATCGGGGGTGCCTCGACACAAAACCTAGCTAAGAACACTCGCAGACGCTTATAGTACTACTGTGTAAATTTTCAAGAAAATCGGTTCTGCCATTTCGGAAGCTATAGGTAACGGGCACACACACACACAGACACACAAAGTTCCATTTATAAATAAGTTTCGATAGAACATCTGTTCGTATTTTATTTTTTTACTTTGTTTTACAGTGATGTTTATTCTATAAAATGTTCACCCTATAAACGGTCCGATAACTACTTGAGGCAGGGAATTGCAGAGTAGGAGGTACGGTTTATGGGGATATGAGGAAGAGATCATAGTAGTTCCTAATCATCTGTTTATTTGGGAGGGATTTTTTTTTTGTTTTTTTTATTTTATTTTATTTTTTTACGGAGATGTTAACTCTATAAAATGTTCACCCTATAAAATGTTCACCCTATAAAATGTTCACCCTATAAAAGGTCTTATAACCACTTGAGACAGATGATTACAGTTTAGGGGGCTTGCTTTATGGGTATTTGAGGAAAAGATGATAATAGTTCCTAATCAACTATTTTTTTTTGTTTTTGTTGCTTTTTTGTGTTTTTTTTTTTTTTACAATATTTTATAGTGATGTTTACCCTATAAAATGTTCACCTTATAAATTTTTACCCTATAAAAGGTCTTATAACCACTTGAGGCAGAGGATTACAGAGTAGGAGGCACTGTTTATGGGGATATAAGGAAAAGATCATAATAGATCCTAACCATCTGTTCGCTTTTGTTGTTGTTGTTGTTCTGCTTTTTTGCTTATTTTATTTTATTTATTTATTTATTTTGCTCCGATAGAAAGAAACGATTTGCTTTCTGTGTTCCTCCTTTGATTATCGACTCGCTCGCAATCCATTTCAAATTAATCCCAGATCTTTTCCAGAAAATTGTTCCAAAATGTTAGCACTGACTTGTAAGTGTTTATTTATTTTTCATAGGGGCAACGTCTCAAGTTTCCGTTACTCTGTCGTTATTTCCATGGTTAATTTTCTGAGGTGTTACGTTCCATAATTGCACCAGTTCAAACCTTCACTCTAAGACCCTAACCCTTTCCGTATATTAATATGAATCCTCACACCTAGATAGACTAAACTATCGCCCGGTTCACACTCCACCCACGTCTATTGAACAGATGTAGAGGCTCATCCCTTGTTCCCTGTTTAGAATGTGGTTTCCGGCTTTCTCTTTTCCAATCTTTTCACTTTTCTTTTTTTTCAATTGGAGTAGATAGACTAAACTATCGCCCGGTTCACATTCCACCCACGTCTATTGAACAGGTGAAGAGGCTCATCTCTTGTTCCCTGTTTAGGATGTGATTTCCGGCTTTCTCTCCTCTAATTTTTTCACTCTTACGTAGCCCCCGGCACATCATTGCTCGGGGTGATATGATTAAAAAAAAATCCCGTCCTATTCAATGGGTAAGAAACAAAACAAGATATCGTGCATTGTATTTGTAGGGATAAAGTGTCTAGGTACCGCCACTCCATTTTCGATACCTAAATTTTAAATTGAATTTTTTAAAATAAAAACTTTTTCTTGAAACTTTAATTTTAGCTTAATTGAAAGCTAAATGATTAAGTTTGCTAAGCAAAATATTCGGGTGTATTTCAAACTAAAGTTATAGTCATTGGAATCTAAAATTTAAATTTGTTTTTTAATTTTCAATTTTTTTTTTTGAGCGATCGACACATTTGTAAACAAAAGTTAATTCTCGGTTTTAAAAATCTTGCAAAAATAAAATATACATCTCTCACTCTTCATTTTTGAAAAATTATCAAATGTAAAGTTAAATTAATCTGATTTGAAACTAATATTATTTGTTTATCGCATAAAATTTAGAATAAAAGTATTCCTTAATCACAAAGGTCTGACTCGCTGACCTTTTAAGTAGGCGATGACAGCACCTATCAATCAGTCTGGAAGTATGGTGAACAAAAGTTGACATAAACCAGTTTAGCATTTTGTAAGGGGAACAACCCTTAAAACATGTGACCTTTTAATGATAAATCTCTTATAAGTTTCCATAGGAAAAGAAAGTGTGTAGTTTAACATAATAAAAAGTAATTAGAAATTATTTTAGGAATCTTAATTCTAAATGATTTGTATTAAGCTTATAAATTTTCGATTTGTAAATCAAGTCTGTTTTTAATGAATTAGTCATTGAAGACACTGAGTAACTGGAAGAAATTTAAAAGATGTCTGACACTTTAATTAGCAAAGAATAAAATGAAATAATTCTTATAAGAATTAATTATTTATCGATTTTTTTCTTCTTCAGAATATGATATCCTAAAATTACATAACTTTATCTACATAAAAAAATATGGTAGTTTTAATGCATTTTGGATTTTACTATTTTCAGAAAAATGGTCCAGTAATTTTTTAAAAATTGCATGATTTATATTCCCAAATGAGTCCTGCAATTAACTAATAAAAAAAATGTGTATAGATAATGTAATTCTAGAAGTTTTACGCAATTAATTGAAGTAGGGTATAACAGATGTAAAAAAAAAAAACAACATATTTTTTACCAAGATTTCCTAGGAATGTTAACTGCATAAATATAATTTAATTCACTTGTAAATAAGCCTTGAAAGTTTCATAAAAATCAGACAATTAGTTGATTTTTGCAAGAATTTTCAAATCAAAGTGTCTTTCAACGCCAAAAAACGATTTGCGTAATATTACGTTCTGCTCCATAGTTGCATTACGTAAATATAGTGGGAATCACTAACAGAAAACAAAAAAAGAAATTTTAATTAAAATTTCGAACGTGTTAGAAAAGATTAATTTTAATAAAATAATAATGATAACAAAATCTGATATTTCCAATTAATAATAGCATAAATATATTTATGATAAAATTTTGTTTTTATTAAGTTTTACCATCATGCTATGCTGTCTTTTCGGCAACTGAGTGGAGGTACCTATTTAAACCCTTTGCATGGTTTAAGTGTCTGTGTATCAGTTTGAAACAAAAGTTCTGTCCGATTTTGTCTTGTATATTTATACAGAAGAAAATGGTGACATCATCCGCAGGACAAAACGCTTTTATGTCGCATGCTGCTTTTGCAGAACAGAACAGAAACAAACAAACAAACAAACAAACAAACAAACGAAACAAACAATAGAAAGAAAGAAAGAAAGAAAGAAAGAAAGAAAGAACCCTTCATTACTGAATGAAGTTAGCAAGCTCGTGTAAATTAGCTTCTGCAAACCAATCGTGGTTCAAGTGTCACTGAATGGAATGGACAGCATCGAAAAACTAAAATGCTCATCCATTTGTATGCCTCATTAATAGAAAACCTGGAAGGGGTCCACCAAACAGATATAAAAGTAAATGAATTTTCTTAACGGGTTATTTAATTATTTTATTTTATTTTATTTTATTTTATTTTATTTTTATTTTCATTTTTTATTTAGTATTTTTTTTTTTTGTCGAGGAGTCTGTGTGTGTGTACATTAGGGCAAATAAATTTTTCATTTTTTTAGAAAATCAATATTGCAGTCGGTGTACCCTGCTGGAATTTGATGTGTTAAGTTATAACTCTAAAAATTAGATTCATAATTTTTACTAATTTTTGAGCATTTTGTTTTAAAAATTGATTGTTACAGAAATACTTAATTTCTGCAGGTTTTTGTTTACAAACTGACTTTGTAGGATTCACGTGTTTTTCCACACGGTTCACCCACATTCCGCACTCACAAATTCAAAATGAAGATCAACTCAAAGAAAGAAGCACAAAAAATATTTGCTATCCTTTTATATATAATGTATCTTCGGGAAGTTCACGAGCATGCTTTTTACTACAATTTCCTGCCTTTAGTTGTTCCAAGTAATCTTTGACGCCTTCTTTATTCTTAGATCCTTAAAACATATGCTGTCGCTTACGGCCAAATCACGTTGAATACACCAGTTCTCGCTCGATCACCGAAGTTAAGCAACGTTGAGCCTGGTCAGTACTTAAATGGGTGACGGCTTTGGAATACCAGGTGCTGTAAACATGTAGTGACGGATATGCGTTGTGGTGCAGTGGATATCGGCTCGGAAATAGAAATCGGTGAGCCGAGTTCGAATTCCAGTTGAATACCCTGCATTCACTTAAGCACTGGTTCCCTTGGGAAAAGTATTAATCCGTCCCTTCCCACCAATTATGGGTTAAATAACAGGGTTGGACTTGGGGACCCTACCCTTATAAAAAAAATCCCAATGAATCTTGACACTCGAAAAGAAAAAAGTATTACTAGACATATACTTATATAAAGAACAACAATTGTTGAAAGAAAAAGGTATTAACAGCAATAAATAAATAAAATTTAGTTGGCAATAAATGACCCCCAGAGGTGTTGATATGCCATAAAAACCAAACAACCAAGCAATATATGCTGTCATCCATTCACATAAAATCGTTACACTTCTCTTGCTTTCAATATGTCATGCGTATATTAGAATATCCAAACCATCTTGACTCATTTTTATAATTTTCATGTACGACGATGCTCATAGGCCGACAATGAAGGAGTGATGCTAGAACTGTGAAATCTTGCACGCATTAATTTCAACACTTTTTATTAATAACTATATTGTTTCTTTAATGCTTCCAAAGTATATATATATATATATATATATATATATATATATATATATATATATATATATAACAACCATATCTGCTCTGAAATGTATCGTAATGTCAACATGTTACGGAAATTAAGGAATTTTAACGAAACTTGGTTATAAACAACCGACAATTTGAAATGAATTGTTTGAACATTATTTTTTATCGATACTCGTATTTAAGTAGATATTCTGTTTTTTTGTTTTATTTGTTTTTTTTAATTAAACAGTATTATATATTTATATCTACCGGCCTGATTATTTACGATAAATTGTTATTACGAAAATGTGTGCCATTCGGCAGGATTCGAACCTGCGACCCCTATTTACATAGAAAAAGCTACCATTTGAACTGGCAACGTCTTATACCGCTCGACCACAAATAGCCTAAAACGAGGTTTTAATCAAGCTTATATAACACAATTTTCGATTCATCGCAAACAATCATATCTGCTCTGAAATGTATCGTAATGTCAACATGTTACGGAAATTAACGAATTTTAACGAAACTTGGTTATAAACAACCGACAATTTGAAATTCGTTAATGGTTGTTTGCGATGAATCGAAAATTGTGTTATATAGGCTTGATTAAAACCTCGTTTAGACTGGAGGCTATTCGTGGTCGAGAGGTCTAAGACGTTGCCAGATCAAATGGTAGCTTCCCCTATGTAAATAGGGTCGCAGGTTCGAATCCTGCCGAATGGCACACATTTTCGTAATAACAATTTATCGTAAATAATCAAGCGGTAAATATAAATATATAATACTGTTTAATTAAAAAGAAAAACAGAATATCTACTTAAATACGAATATCGATAAACAATAATGTTCAAACAATTCATTTCGTACATATATATACATACACGTATATATAGTTTATAACAAGTTTGATTAAAGAAAACCGACAAGGCTTGTCTGTTTATTTTTTACAGGTTTTGAATAAAGTTTTAAGTGTTTTGCTCAAAGTTGTGAATAAACTGTCCGAAATTCATATTTATGTTATTTTTGTTTGAGTGCTTTCGACTTTCGCAGTCATTATCAAGAAACAGTGTGGTTTGCTGTACAACCAGCACATTAAGAACAAGTAAATTGCAACTCTCAACATGAAACAAATGCTAGTAGACAATACCAAAATTCAGTGCCCAATGCAAGGTAATATCTAAGACTCTAGAAGTTATTTCTATACAAAAGAAAAAGCCCACATTAAATAAAATATCATTCACTACATGAGAAAGTATCTTAAAGTACAGTTGGTCTTATTAATGGGAGTACATATTTTATCATAATAATAAAATAAGAAATAAATTGAATTAAATTTTTTAAAAATAAGAATATAAAATAAATAAATATATCAGATTCTTTTGTGTGGTCTTGTACCCAAAGCTCAAAATCATTACGTCCAACTTCCGAAAAAATACCAGCAAAGGAACTAAAACTACCAGACAGAGACCACATCGGTTCTTGATAATGACTGCGAAAGCAAACGTCAGTCATTTAAATGCCTACGTGATACACGCTTGGGCGATCATGTCTCTTTCGAAACATGACTGACTGAGCAGAAGATTTTTCCCACAGTAGTTTGCGATTATTTTCTGCGGTAGACTGGTTGCCAATCAAGACTATAGAACCCAATCTGTTCTGCTGTTTAACCCATAGCAGGAAGGAGAAGCGGCGGATTAATACCTTTTTTAAGGGTATTTGCGAGTAAGAGAAAGCAGGGAAGTCGAAAGTATTTGAACAAAATTTAGAAAATATGAACTTCAGGCAGTTTATCCACAACTTCCTGTAAAATACTCAACACCTTATCCGAAAATTGTAAAAGAAATTATGCAGACAGACATTGTCAATTCTTTTTAATCAAACTTGTTTGGATGAATACTTACTGATAAAACATGTCTTATATATATATATATATATATATATGTATATATATATATATATATATATATATATATTAGTCATCCACATACAAGCCCGTTTCGCTGTATCACAGCACATCAGTGTGGCTAGACATACCCACTTGCTTCTAGCCGGGATCGAAACTCGACCGATATCTTATATATATATATATATATATATATATATATATATATATATATATATATATATAAGATATCGGTCGAGTATATATATATATATATATATATAAGATATCGGTATATATATATATATATATATATATATATATATATATATATAAGATATCGATCCCGGCCAGAAGCAAGTGGATATGTCTAGCCACACTGATGAGCTGTGATACAGCGAAACGGGCTTGTATGTGGATGACTAATATATATATATATATATATATATATATATATATATATATATATATACGAGCGCCTATGTGTGTGTTTATAGATGTAAACGAAAATCAGTCAACTAGCCACCCAACCCCATTAATATTTCGAATATTTCCGCCCCCACCCCACTTCGACCTCACTTGTAATTATTTCATATGTTTTGATTCCATGGCTAGCATATCAAATAACCAAGAATTGGACGGTAGGTACAAATGACTGACCGTCCAGTTGAGCTTGCCACCAGGGTGGGCGACATCGACAAAGTAACAGACCGTGCGAAACAGTCGACCTGACAGTAAAAAAGACTTCGGGTACCAAACTTGGTGTTCAGTCTCCACCCGTCTGGTATTCCCAACCCTGCGTCACCCGGTTATGAATCCGGACAGCCAGCCAACTCAGAAGTCGAGTAACTAGAAATTTCGCCAGATGTATTAGTGCAAAATAAGCAAGTGGGCTATTGTGGGGCGTCGAGTTAGTATTGGCTGTACTCAGTCTAGTAAGGCACAAGGCCAGTCTGTGAAAAATATTTTGTTTTATTTTATTTATTTATTTTTATAGTAATGTCCCTCTTGTACAATGCCCGGGGACCACTCAAAGTAGAAAGTTACATTAAGGGGTACTTTACATGGAAAAGACGGGTAGATAATGGTTGACTCTAGACTTGAATAGGTGAGGTTGTAGTGATCGGCGAAATATTCTCTTGGGGGTCGGTTCCACAGACAAGTGGTCCGTGGGAAGAATCTGCTCAAGTGGAGCTTACTTCACGCCGATGGAATACGGAATGATTGTGAGTGGTTTGCTACCATGTAAGTGGCATGGAGGGCCCTAGCTGTAAAGGTTAGATTTGGTGGAACCAAGAAATCCAGCTCGTCCAAGCACTTTCCTTGGCAGTAGTGATAGACTCTCTATATCACGAGGTCCTGTGTATGACGGTAAACTGCATCCAGCAGCAAGGCTTCTGATTGGGAGGTTGCTGTTGTTCCCAGGTCCACTCTGACCCGGAGTTGTAGCACCTGTTAGGGTCCCAGCTATGGGTAAATATTTAACCCCCAAACTGGGGTCAAAACACTATGAAAGACTCTTATAGAAATATATACATAAAAATAGACTTTTACAGAAAAATATCCATTTTTGAAAGGAAAATATTACCAACAATACTTTTCTGAAGAGAAAAATTATTACCGTAACACATTTTTGAAGAAAAAAATTATTACCAGCAATACATTTTAAATACAAAATTAGATAACTTCAGGTTTCTAAAATAAAAAAAATATTAATAAATTTTTCATCAAAATCTGACTAAACCAATCTTCTCACTATAACCGAATATTTAAAAAAATACTTTAAAACCCTATCTTTTTGGCATTAAATAACCCACAGAGGTTAATATGCTGTTGAGCAAAACTCACTTAAACCTCTATATCCCGTCTGTGAGAGTGATATTGGAGGATTGAAATAATATTCCGGTAAATTTTTGATTTGTTCCCCGAAGACCTTTACCCCGTCAAATCTTAACATCCTTAATCCGTGCAAAGCTATATGTGGAACTCAAATCGATAATTGTTTATTGAAGAAACTTACCTTTTTTCATGTTATCGACCAGGAAAAAATCGGACTATATCTCACCCCTTACCACCGTTCTCATATCTGATTCACCGCTGAATGACTTGAGGCGTAGGATACTTATTTCGGCCTATTTACTTCCTTTGGGCAATTACTCCGCGAGTTGTTTGGTTTCGGAACTCAATTTTCGCGTAGTAATTGCAAAAAGTAAGTAAAAAGGCCGAAAAAAAACGGGAAACTACGCGTGAAGTCATTCTGCAGTGAATAACATTTTTGAAGCGTGGTTACGGGGTGAGATAAACAGCGACAAGAAGTTCGATATTTTTCTGGTTGTTGACATGAAAAAAGGTTGGTTTCGTCAATAAACAATTATCGATTTGAGTTCAGCATTTACATTTGCACGGAAATAAGGATGTTTTGGCAAGATTTGAAGGAGTAAAGGCCTTCAGGGAACACATAAAAAATTTACCAATAATTCTTCTCCAACAAGGACTCGGAGAAGTTTTTGAACTCTGTCAAGACTGGAACGTGAGGTCTGGGCTGCTCCTGCCCAGATATGGTAACAGTACCCCATTTTCGTCTTTATCTCGCTAGAAGGTAGAAGAGAGTATTAGGAGTCAGGTACTTAATGAAGCGATACAGGGAGCCGGTCATTTTACTTGCATCTTTAGCGAAAGTCGCGTTGTAGATCTGTAGAACATCAGCGTTCGTAAAAACGCAGCATAGAGGCCTTGAAAATCAACTTCCAAAAAAACATGGCCTGACAGCTCAGCCAAACTAAAAAACTAAAACTAAAAAACCATAAATTATACAAGTATTATGTCAAATGTGCGTTTCGGTGCAGTGGATATCAGAGCGCCGAGTTCCAATTACAGTTGAATTAGGTGCATTCCCTTACACACAAATAACCTTGGGAAAGGTATTAATCCGTCGCTTCTCTTTCCAGCTATGAATTAAATAGCAGACCAGATTGGAGTCTATATTTTTGCTTGACAACCAATCTACCGCAGAAAGTAATGGCAATCTACTGCGGAAAAATCTTCTGCGGAGTTCGTTATGTCACCTTTGACACTTAATTGACCAAACTGAATAAAAGGATTGAATAGCAAGACAGATTGGGTTCTGTAGACTTGGTTTACAACCAGTCTACCGTAGAAAGTAATGGCAACCGAGTGCGGGAAAATCTTCTGCCAAGTCAGTTATGTCTCCTTCGAGACATGATCGCACAAGCGTGTATCACGTAGGGACACCTAATTGAACAATCTGGATAAAAGATTGAATAGCAGGACAGATTGGGTTCTGCAGCTTTGGTTTACGACCAGTCTACCGTAGAAAGTAATGGCAACCGAGTGCGGGAAAATCTTCTGCCAAGTTAGTTATGCATCTTTCGAGACATGATCGCCCAAGCGTTTATTAAGTATGGCACTTAACTGATTGTGTGAAACATGTGCTTTATGTGTATTGGCAATTTTTGAGTGTTGTGGCTTACATGCGCAAAAATACTCCCATTTCCACATTAATGTCTATATATCTAACATTCATCCATGCTAAGAGTATTACTACCATATATGGTCTGATGCTCTGTCTATATATCTAGAGATTCTCGATAAAATCCAATAATATTATTGGTCTTGGTATAGCGTCTCGGTTTCAGTCACTTTCTAACCGCCGTAAAGTTTCTTTCCTGTGGCTTTTCTATAAATACATCCATGGCAGTTGTTCGGGTAAGCGCTTCGCCATTATGCCTAGACATTATGAATTTAAGTATTAGATTAGCGTCTGTGTTTTTGTACGATAGGCAAAGGCATTTAACAAAGTATGCCACAAAGACATGTTCAAGATGCTCAGCAACCTCGACATTTTCAGGAAAAACATCCAGTCAATCAGTTGAGTGCCATACGTGAAACACGCTTGGGTGATCATGTCTCGAAAGAGACATGACTGACTGGGCAGAAGATTATCCCGCAGTAGGTAGCCATTGCTTTCTACGGTACACTGGTTGCCAGCCAAGGCTATAGAACCCAATCTGTCCTGTTATTTGATTCATAGCTAGAGAGATGTATTATAATTAGTCGTAATTTAGTGGGGGATCAGTTTATTACTTCGTAAGTATAGAAAATCGATCCCCCACTTTATGCCCAATAGAAGCCTTAATCATGTTTCCAACTATTATCTTCAGTCAGTCAGTTAAGTGTCATACGTGAAACACGCTTGGGCGATCATGTCTCGACAGAGACATGACTGACTGGGCAGAAGATTATCCCGCAGTAGGTTGCCATTGCTTTCTGCGGTAGACTGGATGCCAGCCAAGGCTATAGAACCTAATCTATCCTGTTATTTAACCCATAACTGGAAGGAAGAGACGGATTAATACATTTCCCAAGGGTATTTGCGCGTAAGTGAATACAATGAATTCAACTGGAATTCGAACTCTGCTCCCCCGATTTCTCGTTCCGAGCCGATATCCACTGCACCACAACGGAAAGACATTAAGATAATCAAAAGCCAACATTGGCAGCCAACCGCCTGCATACGGCCAGGAAATGAATTAAAATCAAAGATTGCAATATGAACTCTGGTAAAAATGGATACTGATTTACAAGTCCCAGAAATGCAGTTGTTCTTGTTCTGAAGGACACATGGCCCGGAGGATATAGACGTTCCAGTGACTTGACCCAAAGAGTTGTGAGTCCAATACCGCATCAGTAGTGAACAAGTAACTTAGAGAGTCGGGTTAGAAGGAATGAGAATGATATACCCCAGTTTGGTTCGAAATTCCTAGCACCTGAAGAAGGCCGGAGCGTACAATAGTTGAAACGTCGTACAAATGGCAACCAATATAAGATCAATAGTCCGAATAAAGTTTAAATACTGCCTCATCTCAGAAACATAGACAAATAATGAATTCAGCAGGTATGCAAAAATAGAAAGGGCTCTAAAATAAGGATGTGTTTTTTTCACCAGATCTTTTCAACTGATACGGCAAAACAATTCTGAGAGAAATAAAACCCTTGCTAGGATTCGTCATTGACGGCCACAATCTCAACAAAATAAGATATGCAGATGACACAGTGCTGTTAGCAGACACGGAAAGGAAAATGCAGGACCTTCTACAGAAATTAGCAAGAGAAAATGAGAAGAAAGGACCGAGTATAAACTTCAAGAGCGCTGAATGTATGTCCATCAGCAAACAGAAAACCTCAAAATGCTAACTGCAGGTCAGAGAAACTAAAATAAAACAAGCAAATAAATTTAAATGCCTGGAAAGCCTCCTGACAGGGAATGGAAAGTGTGATCCAAAGACGCAATGACATGGCCAAAGACGCATTCCAAAAGCTAAGCAGAGTATTAAGGGACAGAAAATGAGGAAAATTTCATTGAAAGTGGTATGATAAAAATTCATGTCCTGCATCTGGATAACATTTTTAATGTATTGTGAGAAGGCAACAAATTGATTAGATTGCGTTTGCGAAGGATAGGAAATTAAGAATTAAAATCAACTTTCTTCTTCCCTTTTATAAATATTCACAATGACGGGTAAATTCTAGTTTTGCCGAATAGAAAAAGGATTAACCATCTCCTTAAAGAAAACGTCGAAACTGGATTTAGCGAGTGGATGTTAAAATGATTTTCCGACCAATGGAAGTGATTTGCAAGACCAAAAAGGACTTACCGACCCAGTGCGAAAAATCTGAATGACTATGACTTCAATCAGCTTCAGAGAGTCAGATGGAAGCAGCAAGAGAGAGACACAACTAAAATGTAAAGGGAGAAACTTCAACCACGATCCGGATATAAGGTCGCGTCGCACTCTTTCTCTTTTTTTTCTCGTGTGCTGATTCCTTTTACTTCTTCTTCTTTTTATTTTTCGCACTCAGTAATCTTTTGCGTTTTTACTACCTTGCATAAAGTGGTATGATAAAACTTAAACTTCTCATGTCCTGAAGCTGCATAATAAGCATTTTTCCTAATATTTTTATCGATTACATTGCTTTCCCTTCTACTTATATGTGCTGTCCAAGTGACATGATTTTGTTTTATTTGGTGACATCCTTTGTGATTCTGTATCGCCAGTCGGTAAGATGTGATAGTGGATTGTCTTTTTTAAGACCGAAAGGATTCATTCATTTTAAGCATTGATCCATGTAAAATGTTGTATATCGCTGGTAATTTAAATAGCGGTCACAATCTCAACAGTATAAGATACGCGGTTGACACAGTGCTGATAGCAGACACAGAAAGGAAAATGCAGGACCTCGTACAAAATGTAGCAAGAGAAAGCGAGAAGAAACTGAACATAAACTACAAGAAAACTTAATGTAGGGTCATTAGCAAAAGGAAAAACCACAAAATACCAACTATGGGTCGGGGAAAGGAAATAAATTTAAATACCTGGGAAGCCTTCTGACAGGGAATGGAAAGTGCGACACTGAGATCCAAAGACCCAATGACATGGTAAAGGACGCATTCCAAAAGCTAAGCAGTGTATTAAGAGACAGGAAAAGTTCTGGACTGCTGTATGATATCTGTCCTTCTGTATAGCAGTAATTTTTCGACGATTTCTTCAAGAATGAAGGAGATGCTCGAGGCAGCAGAAATGTGGTTCTACAGAAGGATGATGAGGATACCATGGACCTAGAAGGTGAGCAACGACATGGTGTTGGAGAGGATGTAAACTAGAAGAAAACTCATACTTAACATCAGGAAGAGGCAGATGAGGTTTCTGGGACACGTAATGAGGAAGGAGGGCTTAGAGAATCTAATACTCACAGAACAAAAAGAGTGTAAGAGAGACAGGGAAAACAGCGCGAAGATATATTTGACAGGCTTGAGCAAATGGATGGTTGAGCGGGGTTTGGGAGAGATAGCATGAGTAAAGATATTAAGAGCGACAAGAGACAGACGTTCATGATCACCTACGTCCTTAAAGGACACAGCACATGAAAAAGAATTAGATTAGCAACTGAGCTTCACCAATTTACGGTTTAATTTGCTAGATATAACCGTAAGTTCTATGCTAACAGTTTCTTCTATCGGTTGTAGAACTCTCTACCAACTTCACGTTTTCCAGTCAATTTTGATCTTCAAAAATTTAAATACTGTGTCAATCTTTATTTACTCTCCTTCTGATTCGGCATACGGCCTGTCACGTTGAATACACCGGTTCTCGCTCGATCACCGAAGTTAAGCAACGTTGATCCTGGTCAGTACTTAGATGGGTGACCGCTTGGGAATATCAGGTGCTGTAAGCGTTTAGTGACGGATGTACGTTGTAGTGCAGTGGATATCGGCTCGGAAAGAGAACTCAGTGAGCCGAGTTTGAATTCCAGTTGAATACCCTGCATTCACTTAAGCACTGATACCCTTGGGAAAGGTATTAATCTGTCCCTTCTCTCCAGTTATGGATTAAATAACAAGGGTAGGAGTTGGGGACCCTGTCCTTGAACAAACAAATCCCAATGAATCTTTATACTCGAAAAGAAAAAGTATTACTAGACACAAAACTTATATAAAAACAACAATAAATTGTTGAAAGAAAAAGATATTACCAGCAATAAATAAATAAAATTTAGTTGGCAATAAATGACCCGCCGATGTGTTGATATGCCATAAAAACAAAACAACCAACCAACCTTTTGATTCAGTAATTTAAGAGCCATACGTGATGCATGCTTAGGCGATTCATAAATCGAGAGAGACTGATAAGTGTCAGTAGATTTTCTCATAGTACGGTGCTATTACTTTCTGTGTTCGACAAGGTTTTGAAGATGATAGACACACGAAAAGGAAACTGATACTTAAAATACGGAAAATACAGCTGAAGTTTGGGGGACATGCAATGAGGAAGGAGGGATTGGAGAACCTGATGCTCACATGACGGATAGAGTGGAAGAGAGACAAGGGAAAGCAACGCATGACATACTTGAGGGACCTGAACAGATGGATGAACCGAATCTGTCCAGTTACTTAATTCATAACTGGAGGAAGAAGCGACGGATTTATACCTTTCTCAAGGGCATTTGCGCGTAAGTGAATGCAACAAATTCGACTGGAATTCGAACTCGCTTCATGAAATTCTTGTTCCAAGCAGATATCCACAGCACCACAACGCATTTCGTACTTTTCTCTCGTCTTAGCTTCTTAGTAATGTTTCTGTTTTTTAACTCTTTTCGCATCGATGGATGCTGAGAATACCATGGTCGGAACACCTGATCAACGACAAAGGATGCTGAAGATACCATGGTCGGAATACGTGAGCAACGACAAAGGATGCTGAAGATGCCATGGTCGGAACACGTGAGCAACGACAAAGGATGCTGAAGATACCATGGTCGGAACACGTGAGCAACGACAAAGGATGCTGAAGATAACATGGTCGGAACACGTGAGCAACGACAAAGGATGCTGAGAATACCATGGTCGGAACACGTGAGCAACGACAAAGAATGCTGAAGATACAATGGTCGGAATACGTGAGCAACGACAAAGGATGCTGAGAATACCATGGTCGGAACACGTGAGCAACGACAAAGGATGCTGAAGATACCATGGTCGGAACACGTGAGCAACGACGAAGGATACTGAAGATACCATGGTCGGTACACGTGAGCAACGAAAAAGGATGCTGAAGATACCATGGTCGGAACACGTGAGCAACGACGAAGGATGCTGAGGATACCATGGTCGGAACACGTGAGCAACGACAAGGTTTTGGAGACGATTGAAGCTCGAGGAGGTAACTGATGCTTAACATCCGGAAAAGACAACTAAAGTTTTTGGGAGATGTAGTGAGGAAGAATGGCTTGGAGAATCTGATGCCCGCGGGTCGGATAGAGTGAAAGACAGACAAAGGAGTGTAACGCAGGACATACTTGGTGGACCTGAACAGATGGATGATGAAGCGGGGATTGTGAGGAATAACAGGAGAATATTAAGAGCGAAAAATAATAAGGAGATGTAGAAGGTCATAATCGCCTACGTCCTGAAGGGATACATAAAAAAACATGAACAAGAACAAGAAGAAAAAGATCTTAGTGGATCTTTATTCCGAGTGAACTTGAAAAAAAAAAGTTAACAAACCCTTTGAAAATGGCTAAATTGGCCAAAAGGGATTAGAACAATAGACACTACGGACATTTTTTATACTCGCTTACACATATCAAACTGTTCGTCGCAGTGTTCTCGAAAGGCTCTAAAGGAGAATCTGTAATGTGATAGGTCCCGACCTGGCAGCTCGACTCCAGACACTTTCTCACCGGCGGCATGTGGCTTCCCTCTGTCTCTTTTATAAATATTTTCATGGCTTCTGCTCTGATGAACTTAGGTCACTGGTGCCACCTTGACAATAATTTACTCGGGCAAGCAGAATAGCAACAAGGTCCCACCCTTTTACAGTTAAATTAACAAAATGCAGGTGATAATTCTACTCCATCAGCTTCTTTGCTCGCACTTCCCGCTTGTGGAACTCCCTTCCATATACTTGCTTTCCTTTGAGTATCTACTCAAACACATGTATCTATTAAAAATAATGTTCAAACAAATAAAATATGTCGGTTGTTAATCCATTTCGTAAGTCTTTGTGTAATATAACAATCTGGCCCCACCCGAGGAAGGCTGATGCAAGCGAGGGTGTTTCCGGTCGTTGAAAGGAACGGATGTCGTTTGACCTTATTTCCGGCAGCAGCGGAAATAACTACAGAGGCAAACAGAACAGGTGTCTCTGAGAATTACGTGGGCGTGCGTGGGCGAGGCAAAACCGGAAGAAAAAGTCCCGGTTCTGGAAGATTATAAAAAGACCTCGGCACACGGATTCGCCAGTAGAGGAGCAACAGAGATCGGCCGGTGAAGAGAGACACAACAGATAAGACTACGCTCCCGTCAACCCATTAGAAGCGCGCTCTCTCAATTCTCTGTTCCCTATGCTACACGGTTCATCGTCATTAATAAAAATATAACTTTATATTTTTATATATATGCGTGTTTGTTGTTTGTCGATATATAACATTGTTGATATTTTTTCATTAATCTAATTTCTTCGTTAGACATTTGAACTAGTATATCTACAACACACTAGTATATCGTTATAATAGGGCCTCACACCAGTGTGCAAGTGAAACCGTTGAGAGGAAGGCCCCGAAACGGTGAACATTCTCTTCTGATGACCACAAATTTAAATATAAATTCGAGCGGAATACATAAAAATAAATTTAATGAAGGCATATGCCGTAGAGAAGCTCGGTGGAATTGGTATGAGGAGCATTCCACGTTCAGTTCGCTTCAGGTGAGTTTCAATTACTTTCCAGTAATTTCATTCTTTATATAGAAATATATTTTTTACTTTGATAGTGTTTATTTATTTATTTATTTTTTTTTTAGTGGAGTCACTATTTACCAACAGCTGGGACCCTAATGAGTGCTACCACGGCGTGTCAGGATGGACCTGCGAACAACTATGCTTCTTACCTCCAATCTCCCGATCAGAAGCCTGCTGCCGGATGTAGTTTATAGCTACGCTCAGGACTAGAAACGACTTATCGATGTGTAAGATAAATTCTGAGGAGTAAAAATGTCAAGCAGGAATCACTAAAGGTAGTCTGTAAATAGATTGCAAAGAGAGGAGTAGAAGGGGTGGTAAGGGGTATGCTTACGGCATATCACGTTGAATACACCGGTTCTCGTTCGATCACCGAAGTTAAGCAACGTGAGCCTGGTCACTACTTTGATGGGTGACCGCTTGGAAATAGCAGGCGGTGTAAGCGTTTACTTACGGATGTGCATTGTGGTGCAGTGGATGTCGGCTTGGAAGGAGAAATCGGTGAGCCGAGTTCGAATTTCAGTTGAGTACCCTGCATTCACTTAAGCACTGGTACCCTTGGGAAAGGTATTAATCCGTCACTTCCCTCCAGTTATGGGTTAAATAACAGGATGGGGCCTGGGGGCAACCCATCTAGTGTTGGTGTCACAATAAAAACACCCTTGGTAGCCCTGGCGGAGCATCAAGTATTCAGCTATTTGACAAGATTATGAATTTCGCTACAAATTGCACCAGGGTTCCAAATGCACAGGGAATACTGGAGGGGTGTTGTGAGTTCTATCTCAGCTAAGGCCGCAAGACGACGACGAAGGCGACAAACGTCGATTAGAGGTATGCCGGGGTGAAGCATGATCGGTCACGTCCTAAAGGCGCATGGTGCATAAAGTAGGTAGATAAAACGTTGTTGGTAAGGTAGTTAGATATGCAATACCAATGCGGTTTGCAGAAGAATTTGCCGTGAAACCCCTGGGGATAGAGAGGGTTTTTTCTACATTGGTGTTTTTCCCAAACACGGAGATGTCGCGATACTAAAAACAAGCAGGTGAAGATATTTAAATACCTGTGAACTATTCTGATAGAGAACGGAAGGGCGACACTGAGATTTGAAGGTGAATTGGCATGGCCAATGTCGCATTTCAGAATTTAAGTATTGAGAGACACGAATATTTAGAGCAACAAAACACAGAAAGTGTGGAGAGCCATGACCACCCAGCTTCTGAAAGAGCAGGGTGCATAAAAGAAGATACTGTTGGACAAAATTTCAGACAAAATTAACCAGAATGTTTGAACAGAATTGAATCCAAATGTTATTATGAACTTTATTAGCATAAAAAAAATAAAATTACAGGACTATTTACGAATGGATTGACATTCCTGCTTGGCAATGTTATTATTATCGTTCTCTGTCTAGAATCCAAATATCACTTGCTGGTACTTCTAGTCTTAGCTTAATGTACACTCTGTCAAAAGTCTTACACAGGCACTCAATATCTGTTCATTCTAATTGGAAAAGAATTGGGAAAAGCCAATTGGTGACCACAATCTTAGCAATGTAAAATATGACACAAAACTTATAGCAGACACATAAAAGAAAATACAGGACCTCATACAGAAGGAAGCAAGAGAAAGTGAAAAGAAATGTCTAAACTTAAACGACAAGAAAACTGAATGCATGGTCACCAGTAAAAAGAAAAGCACAAAATGCCAACTACAAGTCAGGGACACTAAAATCAAGCAGGTGAAGATATTTAAATACCTGTGAACTATTCTGACAGAGGACAGAACGTGTGACACTGAGATTCAAAGCTGAATTGGCATGGCTAAGGATATATTTCAAAACTTAAGCAGAGTAATTAGGGACAGGAAGATTTCAGTTGGAAACAAATAAAAGACTGTTATTTTAATCATTTCACCCCGAGCAAGGCAGACATGCCACTGATGAGCTGGGGGCTACATAACTGTAAAAAGATGAATTAGAAAAGAGTGAGGAGTACAAACTAGTTAGAAAGGAACAATAGAAAGCTGAGAAAGCAGGTGTGATGACAGATACGTAGGTGGAGAGAAAGGGAAGGATATACGGGGGTGGGGAGAGAGCTAGAGTCCAGTGGTTAATAGATGAGTATTGACATTGCATTTAAATTTCTGGAGGTTGTAGCTGTCAGGAAAGCAAGAATATGGGAGCGAGTTCCACAGGCGGGAAGTGCGAGAGAAGAAGTTGCTGGAGTAGAATTGTCGTCTGCATTTGGCTAACCTGACTGTGAATGGGTGGAACCCAGTTGCCAGTCTGGTTGCACGAGTAAACACCTGTTGAGGAGGCACCAGCGACTTAAGTTCGTCCGAGCAGAAGCATGTGATAACTGTCTTCCCATATGGATAATCTCCTCAAAGGTGAAGGATGGACTTGAAACAGTAAAAATGTCGTTCTACAGAAGGATGCTGAGGATATCAAGAACCAAACATGTAAACAACGACAAAGATTTGGAAATGATGTAAACAAAAAGAAAACTTATATTTAACATAAGGAAGAGACAGCTGAAATTTCTGGGACATTTAATGAGGAAGAAGTACTTAGAGAATCTTATACTCACAGGACGAATAGAAGGAAAGAGAGACAGGGGAAAGCAGTCAGTCAGTCAGTTAAGTGCTATACGTGATACATGCATCGGGCGATCATGTCTCGAAAGAGACATAACTGACTAGGCAGAAGATTATCCCGAAGTAGGTTGGTATTGCTTTCTGCGGTAAACTGGTTGCCAACCAAGCCTATAGAACCCAATCTGTCCTGTTATTTGATTCATAGCTAGAGAGATGTATTATAATTAGTCTTAATTTAGTGGGGGATCAGTTTATTAATTCGTAAGTATAGAAAATCGATCCACCACTTTATGCCCAATAGAAGCCTTAATCATGTTTCCAACTATTATCTTCAGTCAGTCAGCTAAGTGACATACGTGATACACGCTTGGGCGATCATGTCTCGAAAGAGACATGACTGACTGGGCAGAAGATTATCCCACAGTAGGTAGCCATTGCTTTCTGCGGTAGACTGGTTGCCGACCAAGGCTATAGAACCCAATCTGTCCTGCTATCTAACCCATAACTGGAAGGAAGAGACGGATTAATACCTTTCCCAAGGGTATTTGCGCGTAAGTGAATACAATGGATTCAACTGGAATTCGAACTCGGCTCCCCGGCTTCTCATTCCGAGCCGATATCCATTGTACCACAACAGGGAAAGCAACGAAAGACATAATTGATGGGCTTGAGCAAGTGGATAGTAGAGTGGGGTTTGGGAGTGATGCCGAGAGAAAAAAGTGTTGAGACAAGGGATAGGGAAAAGTATATTTATCCTACTCTCCCACGAGAGCGAGATGTGACACAAGGTCGGTTTTTAATGTGGGGAGCCCGAACGCGTACGTGCGGACAAAAGTACAAAAATTACCCAATCCCGCAGCACGAGCACTGTTCTCCGGGACCGGGCATCTACTCAGAAATATTTTTTTCTCAGATGCATATCTGTCCTCGGACTGAGCTGCACTCTGTCTTCGAGGACAGAGACACAACTAAGAGTTGATTTAAGGTTCCCACCCGACAAAAAATGTATCAGTGGAGGTCTATAAATGAAAAACCAATTGTACTTTTGGACGTAGTGCAGACAGCAGGCATTGCCTTTAAATTAAATTACTAATGTATGATAGGCTCGCCACAGTCAGTTAAGAGTCATACGTGATAAACACTTGGGCAGAAGATTATCCCGCAGTAGGTTGCCATTACTTTCTGCGGTAGACTGGTTACAGAACCCAGTCTCTCCTGTTATTTAACCCATAATTGGAGAAAAGAGACGGATTAATAGCTTTCCCAAGGGTAGTTGCGCGTAAGTGAATGCTATGAATTCAACTGCAATTCGAACTTGGCTTCTCGATTTCTCGTTCTGAGCCGATATCCACTGCACCAGAACGCACATCCTCGACACACCATTGCAAATTAAATTGAAGAAGAAAAAAAAATGGTCATTGCGAAATTCTTAGCATGAGAGTCACGAAAGGGTTCTTCGAGTACATTACTGTGCCACCTGGTGACAATATCTCTATGACATGATTGATTATACGCAGTTTGGCAATATTTCATTTAGTTCCGCTCTGGATTTGCCCTAATATTTTGATCTTGTCCTCGACTAGGAAAGAAAATTTTATATACTGACATCAAGAATATATACATACATATGTGGGTAAGACACATACATATTAATACATACACACACACACACACACACACACACACACACATATATCTATATATATAAAATATTCAATCAAATAATATAATCATATAATATCAAATACACACACACAAACTCACACACACACACACACACACATACATATATACTAGCAGTATAGCCCTGCGTTGCTCGGGTGTAATGAAAACTTTAAAACTAATCCATGGTCCTGGAGCTCAGACTCTTTGGATGTTGGCACGAAAGACTAAAAAAAGCAATAGTTGTTTCCAGTTAAAGCGAAATCGTAGAATGAAAGAAAAATGAATGGATGTAAGTCAAATTTTGATTTCCTGGTATCGATGTCAAATAAGTATTTTTCGTTGTAAACTGTATTTTGAAGGCTAAATAAGTCCTCTGAGTAAATAGTATCATGGCTGAGACTAAGAACTCCAATTATACGTATTTAGGGCCAAACCCAAAGCAAAAACTAAAATAAAAGGGCTGAGAAAAATGCAGACAAACAGGTAGATAAACAGACACACACACAAACATCTTGCCTGATATATATATATATATATATATATATATATATATATATTATCGATTTTCTGCACTATTGTAAGAACTGTAATCTTGAAACTTCTGAATATAGTTTCTTATGTCTTTGTCTACGAGTGTATCAAATTTGATTAAAATTTGAGGCTGTTAGTAACCATTTTCAGCATTAAGAAGAAGGCATTTTTTTATTTTTTAAATATTTCTTTTGTTTCAAAATTACGGGGGAAAATATTCAAATTTTTTGTTGACTAAACGTCGGCATAAAATTAAATATAAAGGCTCATTTTTTTTAATAAAAAATATTTTAGTCGCGTTTGACACGTGTGATTCGATTTCTGTGACGTAACTTAGCAACCATCTTAGATCTTAGATGTTTTACGGAGCAAATATAAACAATCGGCTCCATTGGCTAAAAAGTGCGAAAGGGAAAATGGCTGAACTTAAACTCATAAAATATGTGTCGACCTGGCTTTCTTGTAGATATGTGTCCCTAGAAATTTTGAATGGCGTAGCTTAAAAAATGCAAGCGTGCATAGGGAACAGTCAAACACAGACTCACAGATTGCCTTATATATATATATATATATATATATATATATATATATATATATATATATTATTATTATTATTATTATTATTATTATTATTGTTAATATTATTATTACGAGGGGGCATTTCTACATATAAAATATTAATAAAATCTAAAAATGTTAAAATGTATAGCAAGGGATTATACTGAGTCCTACTTGTTAATACAAAAAAGTTTTCATTCATGAAGTAGTTGTAAAATAGAGAAATTAGGAATAAAACGTTTGGAAGATTGTAGATCATTCCAGTATACTCGACAAAAAGCCAAGACGATTCGAGAAATATACTAATTAGGCGCTAGCACCTATTAAAATGTGTTTTTGAAGAGAGTTGTCAGTAGTAAAAAGGGAATTTCTAGTATTACCAACTCCGACTTTTGATTTCGTGTATTATTAGATCCAGCCGAAAGAATCTCTATGAAAAGTTACCGACCAACAAAAACCCAAAAAGAGGACCTCCTGAAACTAAATTGGTAAATAGAGTTTTTGAATATTTTCATTGACCAAACTTAAAATTATTCTATATATACATATATTTGTAGATTTTCAGTAATAGCACATGCATTACTTCACTAGCTCTAACATGTTAAAAATACTTGACCCTTATCTTTCCTTCTCCCTCGTAACCTTTCGCCAGTAGACCGAGTACAGCCTAAAACTTTACGTTTTATGTTTTGAATGCCTCAGTTGTTTTTTGTTTTTGTTTTTGTTTTTTAATCATCTCACCCCAAGCAAGGCATTCCACTGCCACTATTGCGCATGGGGCTACATAGGGGAAGGTAAAGAGAATGAGTGGTTAGACATAGGGAATGTCAGGAGGAATGGGAGCAGGTTAGTGCGTTAGGAGGTGTCTGTTGACCTTACATTTAAACTCCTGGAGATTGTATCCGTCGGGGAAGCAATCGTGTGGAAGGGAATTCCACAGTCGGGAAGTGCGAGGAAAGAAACTGTTGGAGTAGAAGTTGCGGTTGCATTTTATCGGTTTCACTGTAAAAGGGTGGGATCTAGTTGCTAATCTAGTATCTCGTGCAAATTCGTATTTAGGGGGCACCAGTGATCTAAGTTCATCGGAGCAGAAGCCGTGAAAATATTTATAGAAGAGACACAGGGAAGCCACGTCGCGCCGGTGGGAGAGAGACTGCAGCCGGTCTGCCAAGTCGGTATCTATCACATTACAGTCCCTCCTCTGAACCTTATCGAGAAACCCGAGGAGAATAGCAGGTGCACCCGACCAGATATGGCAGCAGTATTCAATGCACGGGCGGATGGTAGATTTATATATGTGCAGGATAGATTTAGACGGAAAAAACTTCCGGGCCCTACACAGAGAACCGACTTTCATAGCAGCGGATTTAGCAATGGATTCGATATAGTCATTCCATTTGAGGTCCGCTGAAAGTGTGAGACCAAGGAGGCGTAGTGTTTTACTCTCTGGGAGGCAAGCCTGGTCCATGCTAATGGGAGGTAGGTGAGATTGTCGATGATGGTTAATTGAGAGTAGCTTCGTTTTAAAAGCATGAAAATTTACTAGCCATTTCTTACCCCAGTCCAATATGGATTGGAGGTCCTTTTCAATCTCGGCTGCGAGGTTAGCTTTGACGCTTACACCAGATTTTTGTAGGAGGCGAGAGTAAATTGCGGTGTCAAAAAAGTTGTATCTTTGTACATATTTTATTTTGTGTTTTTATAGAAAATTAAATATTTGTTTATGATTTAGCTGTGTGTTCTGGTAAATCCTTTTCTTATTTTCTGTTACAACTTCTAACACGTAACAATATATATATATATATATATAGTCATCCGCAGACAGATCTGTTTCGCTGTATCACAGTACGGTTAGACTCAGTACGGTTAGACTCTGATTGCTTTTAACCCAGGATTGAAACCCGACCGAACTGGCGTCAGTCGGTGATTCTACCTCTGGGATATGGGCGCTCGGTAGAAGAAGGCAGACTTTTTAGTGTGTATATTATCATTATACACGCCCAATAGCCAGATATTATGACAAAGTGGAAAAACTTTACTCGTGACGCTTTTCATTATTCAGGACTTCATCAGACTAAATTTGTTATGTTGGTATGACTACACGTGCGTAAAAAGTTAAAATGTATAGTAAGAGATTCTACTGAGTCCTATTTGTCAATACAAAAACGTTTTCATTCATGAAGTAGTTGTAAAATAGAGAAATTAGAAATAGAACGTTTTGAAGATTCTAGATCATGTCAGTATATTCAAGAAAAATCTAGATGATTCGAGAAACATCGAGAAATATGCTAATTATTTAGCATAAATGATTTATTTCATTATTCAGGACTTCATCAGACTAAATTTGTTATGTTGGGATGACTACACATGCGCACGACAGAAGAGTGCTGGGAATTTTAGATCCTTTTTTTTATATGGCCGAATTAATTTCTAGTCTTTTCCTTTTTCTTTCGACATTTTTTCTTTGTCGGTATCCCTCTTTACGGGTACCTCTCTTTGTAGGTATTCATCACAGCGATATTAGAAAATCTACCAGAAACAGTGAGATGTCGTAAGAGCCAGAGCGTAAATTTACTGTGGATGACCTTGCGTTCTCTAGACATTTACGTCGTAGTGAATTATTTTCTCCTTTCATCAAAGTAACATTTTTATATCAAAATTTTAATCACTCTCGTTACGGCGGGCGTCCAACTCATTTGACGTATTATTTTGTAAAATATCCTTTTTGTTTTCATATAATCTTTTCTTTACATTCTTTGAGGTTTCTCCTACTGCTATGGTGCTCTATCTATAGGAATGGACTCTTCCTCCGTCAATAAATAATAACCTGCGTGACTTCCGGGGATGCAGCTGTGACGCAGTCGGGAGGCAGTCTAGAGGCTGTCAAGAGGCAGCGTAACTATACCGTTTGGACTTACACTTCCATTTTGCTGATTACTAACGTTTATTATTGTATATATTGTTCCGTTATTCTAATACACTGTTTGAACCTACCTTCTTGTTTCCGGGTCCAAACAGGCCACAAGAACTTGGTGACCAAAATTTCGCCACAACAACTCCACAAAACCTATGTAATTTTTGTGACAATTATTACAGTCGATAGAGTGCATTCCTTCTTCAGGTATTAGCTTATTTTCTTTATTATTTAGTCTTTAATTGTTTTGGACGAAGTAATAGCAATATGCGTTGTGGTGCAGTGGATATCGGCTTCGAACGAGAAACTGGGGAGCCGAGTTCGAATTCCAGTTGAAGTCCTTGCATTTACTTACTCGCAAATACCCTTGGGAAAGGTGTTAATCCGTCTATTCCCTCTAGTTATGGGTTAAATAACAAGGTTAAATAACAAGATTGGGTTCTATAGCGTTGGTCGGCAACCAGTGTACCGCAGAAAGTAATTTCTGCGTGATAATCTTCTGCCCAGTCAGTCATGTCTCTAAAAAGACATGATCGCCCAAGCGTGTTTCACGTATGGCACTTAACTGACTGACTAAATATAATAGTTGGACACATGATTAAGGTTTCTAATGGGCATAAAATGGGGGATCGATTTTTTATTGTTATGAAGTAATAAACTGATCCCCAACTAATTACTACTTAATAATATAATACAAATCTTTTCCTTCTAGCGATGATTCAAATAACAGGACAGATTGGGTTCTATAGCCTTGTTTGGCAACCAGTCTACCGCATAAAGTAATGGCAGCCTACTGCGTGATAATCTTCTGCTCAGTCAGTGATGTATCTTTCGAGACATGATCGCCCAAGCGTGTATCACGTATGGCACTTAACTGACTGAATAGTAAATTTTATGTTAAGCCTAGATAGAAGTTGATAAAATTCGCCATAATTTATGGATAAAGCGCAGGGATCAGTTTATCTATTGATTATAATAGAGAATCAATCTCCCGAATGTACATTATATAGCAACAACAGTCCATGATGGTCAAAAATCAGGGATCAGTTTATGTATTGATTATAACAGAGAATCAATCTCCCGAATGTATATTATATAGCAACAACAGTCCATGATGGTCACAAATCAGGGATCAGTTTATGTATTGATTATAACAGAGAATCGATCCCCGACTTAATATTATATAGTAACAACAGTCCATGATGGTCACAAAGTAAGGGATCAGTTTATCTATTGATTATCATAGAGAATCAATCTTCTGAATGTATATTATATAGTAACAACAGTCCATGATGGTCACAAATCAGGGATCAGTTTATGTATTGATTATAATAGAGAATCAATCTCCCGAATGTATATTATATAGCAACAACAGTCCATGATGATCACAAATCAGGGATCAGTTTATGTATTGATTATAACAGAGAATCGATCCCCGACTTAATATTATGTAGTAACAACAGTCCATGATGGTCACAAAGTAAGGGATCAGTTTATCTATTGATTATCATAGAGAATCAATCTTCTGAATGTATTTTATATAGCAACAACAGTCCATGATGGGATTGAAGGCAATGCTGACAACGTTCTTCGATATAGAGTATCCTCTAGGCATTTGTTGACCATGTCTGTCATAGTATATGGATATAGATTATCCTCGCCGCACATAATGTGTTCAATGAAACAACGTCAAGGATTATCACCCTCGAATCAGACACTCTCCAGAATCGGATTTGAACTCCAATACTCGGAAAAATGTGGCCGCCATTTATACCCGTCGCATTGAATATTTTGAGCTTCCTGATTGGCTAAGCCTTCTATTGGTGAACTATAAAATAGGTTGACCCATGGGTGTCTGCACAGTATAGATGTAGACAAAAAGTCCAACAATAGATTTTTTTTTATTGTAGGTGTGGCATAGTTATTTAGTAGGATAATATATTTCTTGATTCTTTGGGGGGGGGGTTGTTTTTGGTTTTGTGGGGGAACCGATTTTTTTTTTTTTGTTTTGGAATATTTATGGGGTTTTGTTTTGCATTGAATAATTAGTGTGCTGGAGAAGTTTGAAAGTGTTTTCAATGTATTTCTCCTCTTCGTGTAAATAATCCGAGCTGCATATTCTTATTGCTCTTAGCTTAGGGTCATATCACGTTGAATACACCGGTTCTCGCCCAATCACCTAAGCTGGTCAGTACTTAGACGGGTGACCGCTTGAGAATACCAAGTGCTATAAGCGTCTATTGATGGATGTGCGTTGTGGTGCAGTGGATATCGTTTCGAAAATTTCACTTGAGTTTGTCTGGATAAATTTGAACCATTCATTATTGTATGAATTTGGTCTGACGGGCGGTGAGACTTTTGTTTTCTTGATTATATATATATATATATATATATATACTCTCGTCCATTGAGCACTCTGGAGAAATGGTAGATTTTAAAAACTAGCTACTCATCGCTGTTTACGCATCGTTCTTTATCAAGGAATCGAACACTCTTGACTACTGGCATTTGTTTACATTGTGTATATAACACGCTAAAGCCTGCATTTGTCCACCCCGCGTAGATAGCTTAGGAGTAGAAGCTCCGACTGATGTCAAATCGGTTGATTTTCAATCCAGTTTGGAAGCAATCTGATGTCTAGCCGTACTGATGAAGTGTGAGACAGCGAAACAGAACTGTATACAAATGACTATATATATATATATATATATATATATATATATATATACAGAAAGTGTGACTAAGGTCATCTTATATATATATATATAATCAGTGATGCTAAAAATTAAATCAGTCCCTAAGATAATATTTATTGTGACTCAGTAGATACACAAAGAGAGAAAAAGGCGTAAGACAAGGCTGTGTCTTTTCACCGGATTTGTTCAACCTATACAGCGAGAATATTTTGAGGACCCTAGATGACACGCCAGGATTTATTATTGGAGGCCACAACCTGAACAACATAAGATACGCGGACGATACAGTACTGATTGCGGACACGGAAAGGAAACTGCAAGATCTCATACAGAAAGTAGCAGTGGAGAGTGACAAGATGGGACTACAAATAAACTTTAAGAAAACTGAGTGCATGGTCATCAGCAAAAGATACAACCCAAAATGCCAAATACAGGTGGGGGATAACAGAATCAAACAAGTCCAAGAATTTAAGTACCTAGGAAGTGTTCTAACAGGAGATGGAAAGTGCGACACGGAGATCCGAAGGCGAATTGGCATGGCAAAGGACGCGTTCCAGAAGATGAGCAAAATACTAACACACAGGAAGATCTCAATAGAAACGAAGAAAAGAGTGCTAGACTGCTACGTGATGTCAGTTCTTCAGTACGGCTGTGAATGCTGGACAATATCATCGAAAATGAGGACAAAACTGGAAGCGGCCGAAATGTGGTTCTACAGAAGGATGCTACGGATATCGTGGACTGAGCATACAAGCAACGACGAAGTGTTAGAAAGAATGGCAACAAAAAGGAAATTGATGCTGAGCATCAGGAAGAGACAACTGAAGTTCCTGGGACATGCAATGAGGAAGGAAAGCCTGGAGAACCTGATACTGACTGGTCAGATAGAAGGAAGGAGAGACAGAGGAAGGCAGCGGATAACATATTTGCAGGGCCTGATCAGGTGGATGACGGAACGGGGGTTGCCAGGAGCAACAGGAGCAAACATACTAAGAGCCACAAGGGATAGGGAGACGTGGAGATCCATGATCGCCTACGTCCTGAAGGGACAGGGCACATAGAAGAAGAAGATAATATTAAAAAAATATCAGTTCTTGTCTAAATCCAATTAAAAATCTCTGGTTCAAGTCAAAGAAGACAGTACATGCAAGAAACCATTGTGGGAGTGTTGCCAAGAAAAATGGGAAAAATTGAAGCTCACTATAACTAAAAATTTCTTCAAAATTAGAGAAAAGGACTGGTCGAGGTCATGATCTCAAAAGTAGGAAGCAACAAATATTAAATATCAGATTTCACTTACTTTTGCACATCTTATTTTTTTATTTAATATTTTTATTTTAAGTTGATAAAAAATTGAATGTGGTTGTATTTAGTTTAATAAGGGTCTTAATGAATATATAGTTTAATATGTATTGTTGATTAGATGGAAAAAACATTTTAAAAAATTTCATAGTATTCACTTACTTTCATGCAACACTATATATATATATATATATGTGTGTGTGTGTGTGTGTGTGTGTGTGTGCGTGGGTGTGTGTTATTTTTCTATCTATCTGTCTTTTTGTTTCTGTTTATATATATATATAGTGTTGCCTGAAAGTAAGTGAGCACTGAGAAATTATTTAAAAAATTATTTTTTTCAAATAATTAACAATAAATATCAATTAAACTATATATTCATTAAGACCTTTACTAAACTAATTGCAATCACATTCAATTTATATATATATATATATATCTTTCTATGTTAACCACATTCAATATATATACATGTATTTCTGTGTTTATCTACGTCAATTCGTATCTATCTATCTATCTATCTATCTACCTATCTATCTATCTATCTATCTATGTTTTTCTAATTTTCTGTCTGTTTATCTCTTACAGTTTCTTCATATCTATCTATCTATCTATCTATCTATCTATCTATCTATCTATCTCAGTCATTTTACTATCTATCTATCTATCTATCTATCTATCTATCTATCAATCTATCTATCTATCTATCTATCTATCTCAGTCATTTTATTATCTATCTATCTATCTATCTATCTATCTATCTATCTGTCTGTCTGTCTGTCTATCTATCTATCTATCTATCTATCTATCTATCTATCTGTCTGTCTGTCTGTCTCAGTCATTTTACTATCTATCTATCTATCTATCTATCTATCTCAGTCTTTTATTTTATCTATCTATCTATCTATCTATCTATCTATCTATCTCATTTTACTATCTATCTATCTATCTATCTATCTATCTATCTATCTATCTATCTATCTATCTATCTCAGTCATTTTATTATCTATCTATCTATCTATCTATCTATCTATCTATCTATCTATCTATCTGTCTGTCTATCTATCTATCTATCTATCTATCTATCTGTCTGTCTGTCTGTCTGTCTCAGTCATTTTACTATCTATCTATCTATCTATCTATCTATCTCAGTCATTTTACTATCTATCTATCTATCTATCTATCTATCTATCTATCTCATTTTACTATCTATCTATCTATCTATCTATCTATCTATCTATCTATCTATCTATCTCAGTCATTTTATTATCTATCTATCTATCTATCTATCTATCTATCTATCTATCTATCTATCTGTCTGTCTATCTATCTATCTATCTATCTATCTATCTATCTATCTGTCTGTCTGTCTGTCTGTCTCAGTCATTTTACTATCTATCTATCTATCTATCTATCTATCTCAGTCATTTTACTATCTATCTATCTATCTATCTATCTATCTATCTATCTATCTCAGTCATTTTACTATCTATCTATCTATCTATCTATCTATCTATCTACCTATCTATCTATCTATCTATCTATCTATCTATCTATCTAAATCTAAACCACTTCGCAAATTGATACGCATTAATAAGGCAACAACAAATGCCATATCTTCCTCCCACCAAAGTCAGTTCGAATTACTTAACTTTTCACCTTTCCCCGCCCATGGCGTGACACGTGACTACTAATTAATGGTTCACCTGACCAAAGGTATTCGGCCAGAATTGTAAATCTACCCGGTGTAAGGTGGCCGGGTGGGAAAGAGTCTAGTCGGGTAGCCTCCAACAAGGACAGCCGATCGCTACCTGCACAGGTGTTGCGACTGTGACTTAAGTACGTGTTTGTCAAACATTTCAATGGATCCGTTCTCCTTGATGCCGAGTACCTCTCCTCCCAACCCAACCAAATATTTTTTACGTTTTCAACCCCAGGTGCTTGGCTTTAGGTATTTGCTTAGCAAGTCAATGTAAGGTGCAAGGCCGAGTTTCTTGAGCAATAAGAGCAATCCCAGGTACTTGTTATTACTATTTGTTAATCAAGTCTATGTCTGGTGCAAGGCCGGTTTTCTGTAGTAATCGGCGCAATCCTAAGTGCTTAGCTTTTGCTCTCTAGCAACTCAATATTTAATGCCAGGCTGAATTTCTTGAACAATCAGCAAAACACCAGGTTCTTGGCTTTTACTATTTGTTTAGCAAGTCTATGTCTGGTGCAAGGCCAGTTTTTTTTAGCAATGAGTCCAATCGCAGGTTCTTGGCTTTTGTTATTTGTCTAGCAAGTCAATGTCTGGTGCACGGCCACATTTTTTAAACAATCGGCGCAATCTTAGGTATTTGCTATTTTTGCTATTTGTTTAGCAAGTCTATGTCTGGTTCAAGGCTGTTTTCAAGTGCAATTGGCGCAACCAAGTAACTTAGCTTTCGCTATTTGTTTAGAAATCAATGCCTGGTGCAAAGCGAAATTTCTTAAACAATAGGCGCAATCCCAGGTACTTTGATTTTAGTATGTTTAGTAAGACTATCCCTGGTGCAAGGCCAAATTTTTTGAGCAATCGTCACAATCGTATAGCAAGGCAAGTGGAGTAAAAAACTTTCTGGTGAGGTAGAAGCAGCTAATCATTTTCAGGTATCTTTAGCGATGAATTGAATTTATAAATTCTACTTGTGATCTCGGGTGAACTAAGCGCTCAGATCATGGAGCCTATAGTTCTTGACAGGATCTGTCATTGGCGGCGACAATCTCAACAATATAAGATACTAGTAGTATAGCCCGGCGTTGCTTGGGTGTAATGAAATCTTTAAAACTAATCCATGGTCCTGGAGCTCAGACTCTTTGGATGTTGGCACGAAAGACTAAAAAGCAATAGTTGTTTCCAGTTAAAGCGAAACCGTAGACTGAAAGAAAAATGAATGGATGTAAGTGAAATTTTGATTTCCTGATATCGATATCAAATAAGTTTTTTCATCGTAAACTGAATTTTGAAGGCTAAATAAGTCCTCTGAGTAAATGGTATCATGGCTGAGACTAAGAACTACAATTATACCTACTTAGAGCCAAACCCGAAGCAAAAACTAAAATAAAAGGGCTGAAAAAATATTGACATACAGGCAAATAAACAGACACACACACAAACATCTTGCCTTTATATATATATATATATATATATATATATATGATCGATTTTCTGCACTATTGTAAGAACTGCAACCTTGAAACTTCTGAATATAGTTTCTTATGTCTTTGTCAAATTTGATTAAAATTGGACCACTCATTTTAAAACCCGATTTTTTCGATTATCGATTTTCGATATTTATCGGGGATACCTAGACACAAAACCTAGCTAAGAACACTCGCTGACGCTTATAGTATAACTGTGTAAATTTTCAAGAAAATCGGTGCAACCGTTTCGGAGTCTATAGATAACGGACGGACACACACACACACACTCACACACACACACACACACACACAGACACACAGACAAAGTTCCATTTATTAATAAGTTTAGATACGGGCGACACAGTGAAGATGGCAGACACGGAAATGAAGATGCAAGACCTTTTACAGAATGTAGCATGAGAGACGAGAAGAAAGAACTTAGCATAAACTTAAAGAACACTGAATGTATGGCCATCAGCAAAAAGAAGACCCTAAAATGGCAACTACAGGTCGGAGAAACTAAAATCAAACAGGTAAAGAAATTTAAATAGCTGAAAAGCGTGCTGACAGGGGATAGAAAGTGCAACACTGAAACCGGAAGTGTTGAGTTGTGATTATGCTTACTTCCAAAATCATTGTGCTTTTTCCTTTTTTTGTTCCAGCAGTTTACTGATAAAAGGATATTTTAGCAAGCAGATTGAAAATAAGCCCTGAGGAGTGAGAACATTATAGTGCTGCCTTCACGAAATTTCCAAGTCACATAACAGACATGGTGGATTAAAGACAAAGAGAAATAACAGGGCAAAGGAGGTCAAGGCTCTAGCCTCGGTCCCACGCTCTTTCTGATCTACATTAATGATCCCCTGATACCATAAGATCCCAAGTAGGTATTTACGCCGATGACACCACAGTTTACTCTCGCCTTGATCAAAAACCTGGTGTGGGCGACAAAGCTAACCTTGCAGTCGAGCTTGAAAAGAACCTCCAATCTGTAGTGGACTGGGGTAAGAAATGGCTCGCAAATTTTAATGCTTCTAAAACGAAGCTGCTATCAATTAACCATCATAGACAATCGCACCTACCTCCCATTAGCATGGACCAGGCTTGCCTCCCAGAGAGTAAAACACTACGCCTCCTTGGTCTCACACTTTCAGCGGACCTCAAATGGAATGACTATATCGAATCCATTGCTAAATCCGCTGCTATGAAAGTCGGTTCTCTGTGCAGGGCCCGTAAGTTTTTTTCCGTCTGAATCTATCCTGCACATATATAAATCTACCATCCACCCGTGTATTGAATTTTGCTGCCACATCTGGTCGGGTGCCCCTGCTATTCTCCTCGGGCTTCTTGACAAAGTACAACGGAGAGTCTGTAATGTGATCGATACCGACTTGGCACCCGGCTGCAGTCTCTCTCTCTCACCGGCGCGACGTGGCTTCCTTGTGTCTCTTCTATATATACTTTCACGACTTCTTCTCCGATGAACTTAGATCACTGGTGCCCCCTAGGTACGAATTTGCACGAGATACTAGATTAGCAACTAGATCCCACCCTTTTACAGTGAAACCGATAAAATGCAACAAAATTTCTTCTCCAACACTTTCTTTTCTCGTACTTCCCGACTATGTAATTCCCTTCTACATGATTGCTTCCCTGACAGCTACAATCTCCAGGAGTTTAAATGTAAGGTCAATAGACACCTCCTAACACACTAACTCGCATCCATTCTTTCAAACACTCTTCCCATCTACCCAACCCTCAGTCTCGGTATCCTTACCCATCTATCACCCTCCTTCTGACATTTCCTATATCTAACCACTCTTTCTCTTTACCTTCCCCTATATAACCCCATGCGCAATAGTGGCAGTGGAATGCCTTGCTTGGGGTGAAATGATTAAAAAAAAGTATGTAAGTTAAGTGGCAAATTTCTCTACATCAACCCTATATATATATATATATATATATATATATATATATATATATAGTAACGGCCTCATTTTCTTTGTTCCATTTGATCTTTGTTTTAAAAAATAAACTATTATGTAAATTTTTGTAACTTTGTATAATATTTATGCATTACACCCTAATATTTATTCGGTAAAAATTTCATTGTTAATCATGCATTACTTTTTAAGTAATACATAAATTTATGTCTTTGTTGTTTCCGTTCCTTATATTATGGCCGCCACTGTGTATTGTTACGGGTTTATAAATTGTAGCAAAAGAAAAAAGACTTACCAAAACACAGAGCTAAATCACAGATAAATATTTAATTAACAAAAAACACGAAACAATTTTTTTCAAAAATATACAATTTTTGCATTAAAAATAAAACAGTTTATTACTGGCAGAGTTACGATTAAGTGTTACGAAGGGGAAGGAAGGTGTCAAGTATCTTTACCCAGTTAAGCTAGCGAAGTAGTTTAAGTGCTATATTTTTTGGAAATCCTCAAATGAGTATATAATGAATAAATTTTTGTTTGGTCAATGAAAGAGTCAAAACAATCTATTTACCCATTTAGTTCCATGAGGTTCTCTTTCAGGTTTAATTGGTCGGCAACATTTAGCAGAGATTCTTTCGGCTGGATATACAAAACCTGAATCGGACCGGAGTTGATAATGTCAGCAAATTCTTTTAACTGTCTACTCTCTTCCCAAAACCATTTTTATAGGGGCTAACACCTAATTTGCATATTTCTGGAAATCTCTCGAATTCTCTAGATTTTTCTCGAACATTCTAGGATGTTCAAAACGTTCTATTTCTAATTTCCCTATTTTTACAACTACTTTAGGAATTCAAACTTTTTTGTAATAACAAGTAGGACTCAATAGAATCCCTTATTATAGATTTTAATCTTTTTGTGGAATTTATTAATCATATTTATATAAATGCATCCGCGTAACAATATATATATATATCATCATCATCATCACAACTCAACACTATATATATATATATATATATATATATATATATAGTGCTAAGTTGTGATGATGCTTAGTGCCAGGACAGTTGTTTTTGTTTTGTTTTTTGTTTTTTGTTTTTTCAGTGGTAAAATCACTGGTAAAATATATGGCAAGCAGCGTTTTGTCATAATGTGCTCGATATCGAGACAGAGATAGAGCGTTAATAAGATTAATTTGGAGAAGTTTGTCGCTGAACTGAGCAGTGTCATGCCGACTTCAAATTTCGTGAAGGCACCACTATAATGTACTCACTTCTTTTTACTTTTTTTGCAATCTGCAGGATTTAAAAGCAGGTTGAAAAAAAGCCCTGAGGAGTGAGGATATTATCCACGAAACTTCGAAGTCGGCATGACTCTGCTCTTTTAAGTCACAAACTTCTCCACATTATATATATATATATATATATATATATATATATATATATATATAATTAATGTGGTAAAATTTACTTTTGCTTGCCCCAGCTAACAATGAGGATAAGAAAAGAAGTAGGTTTGAAGGTAGAGCCCTTGGGATTACCTGAATTAATGTAAAATAATCTAGATGAATAGGAGTTCAATCCTAGTTTTATAAACTTTTGTATTGATGTATATGTTCCTTCCATATACTTGCTTTCCTGATGACTACAACCTCCTGGAATTTAAATGCAATGTCAATTCCCATCTTATATCCACTTGACTCGTCCTTCCCTCGTTCTTTCTACGTCTCCCTGTGTATCTTGTTCTTTTCCATTCTTACTCTACCTTCGCAACTGCCTTCACACATGTGTTCTCATCCTTCTCTTGCTCTTTCTCTGACACCCCCTGTAATTGTTTCGACTTTCTCTTCACTCTCTTCCTGTCTAAACTTTTAGTCATATAGCTCCCCTGCGCATCAGTAGTGGTACCGCCTTGCTTGGGGTGAAAAGATTTTTAAAAAAAAGAGAGAAGCATTTCAGAAAAATCTTCTGTTAAATATGTATTATTATTTTCTCGAAATAACAAAATGAATTTTTACAGTATATTCGCGTTACCCTTGTGAAGAGATTTCCAGTATCTTTCGTAATAGTAAATGTATTTAAGCTAAGGCAATTAACTTTAATTTATATGGGTAGATGCTGAAAATAAATATGCCTGCTACATGCTAAGTGTGACAGTACAGGAATATTCTAACAATTTTTTTCTGTAAGGCAGATTAGCTCATTAAATCGACCTAGTCGAGAAAAACGGAATAATAACAGCACATGAAATTAGAATGTTAATCCAATTATACAAATCCATAAGCAGTAATGCCTTGAGAGAGGAGCGTACCGACATTCGAGTAATTTTTATATACAAGCCGGAGTTCGGCCGATTTGAGATACGAGTTGAATTTTAAGATCCGAGCGATTTTCAGTTAAGCATCCACTCGTTGGCACAGCGAGTGCTAAGCTCCGACAGTATTTCTACCCTCAGTGCAAATGTTCACCCTCGTTCTCGAAGGATCTCCGTCGTGTTGTATTGTGTCTGTTTGCTGTTGTTTTACATTGGACGTATCGGAATATATACCGATTAATTTTCTATCAAATTAATCCGTCTCTTCCCCCAGTTATGGGTTAAATAACAGGACAGATTGGGTTCTATCGGCTTGGTTGGCAACCAATCTACCGCAGAAAGTAATGGCAACCTACTCCGGGATAATCTTCTGCCCAGTCAGTCATGTCTTGAAAGAGACATGATTGCCTAAACGTGTATCACGTATGGCACTTAACTGACTGAATCAGTTAGTTAAGTTCCATACGTGAATCACGCTTGGACGATCATGTCTCGAAAGAGACATGACTGACTGGGAAGAAGATTATCCCGCAGTAGGTTTTCATTGCTTTCTGCGGTAGATTGGTTGCCAGTCAAGGCTATAGAACCCAATCTGTCCTGTTATTTAACCCATAACTTGAAGGAATAGACGGATTAAATTCTACTCCAACAGCTTCTTTTCTCGCGCTTCCCGCCTGTGGAACTCCCTTCCACAAGTCTGCTTTCCCGACAGTTACAATCTCCAGGTGTTTAAATGTAGGGTCAATAGACACCTCCTATCACACTAACTCCCAACTATTCTCACAACACTCTCATCTACCCAACCCTCATTCTCGGTATCCTCACCCGCCTATCACCCACCCTCTGTTATGTCCTATATTTAACCAGCCTTTCTCCTCTCTACGTAGCCCCCTGCACAGTAGTGGCAGTGACATGCCTTGCTTGGGGTGAAACGCTTATAAAAAAAAAAAAAAAAATACCTTTCCCAAGGGTATTTGCGCGTAAGTGAATGCCATGAATTTAACTGGAATTTGAACTCGGCTCCCCGATTTTCCGTTCCGAGCCGATATCCACTGCACCACAACGCACATATAACTGACTGAATACTTTATTCTATAGGTAGACTATGAATACTTTAGTCTATAGTTAGACTATGATCAGGTTTATACTTGTGTCTGGGTAGGTAAATGTTAACTGGGTTTATACTTGAGTAAATATTGATAATGTTGATACTTGAGTCTCTAGTTAAACACTGATAGGTTTTATACTTGAATGTATAGGTAGACATTTTTAAGGTTTATATTTGAATTTGTCGATAAATATTAATAGGGTTAAGACTTTAGTATATAGGTAGACTTTATTGGGTTTAGAATTGAGTTTATCAGGGTGCAATGATCGGATTTCTTCTTTAGTCTATAGAAAGACACATCAAGGGAGTTCGTTTGCCTTATTGATCAGGTTTAACTTGAATCTATAGACTTACTAGCAGTATCGCCCGGCGTTGCTCGGGTGTAATGAAAGCTTTAAAACTAATCATGGTCCTGGAGCTCAGACTAAAGAATATTTCTGTGAAGTTTGGTGAAAATCGGATAAAAATTGTGGATTGACCTACAGACAGATAAACAGACACACACACAAATATCTTCTCTTTATATATATATATATATATATTATCGATTTTCTGCACTATTGTAAGAACTGCAACCTTGAAACTTCTGAATATCGTTTCTTATGTCTTTGTCTTTGAGTGTATCAAATTTGATTAAAATTGAACCACTCCTTCTATAACCCGATTTTTTCGATTATCGATATTTATCAAGGGTACCTCGACACAAAACCTAGCTAAGAACACTCGCAGATGCTTATAGTACAATTGTGTAATTTTTCAAGAAAATCGGTTCAGCCGTTTCGGAGTGTATAGGTAACGGATACACACACACACACACACACACACACACACACACACACACACACACAGACAAACACACAAACAAAGTTCCATTTATAAATACATTTAGATTAGTCAGCCAGTTAAGTGCCATATGTGATACACGCTTGGGCAATCATGTCTTGAAAGAGACATGACTGACTGGGCAGAAGATTTTTCCGCAGTAGGTTGCCATTACACTCTGCGTTAGAACCAAGCCAAGCGTGGTTCATTAAGGTTTCTCATGATAACTTTGTATAAATATTTAGCGATACAATAGTGGAATTACCAACTAACATGTTTCCGGTGACATGAAGTAGAACGATTATATTTAACCAATTACTTAGACTCAGAAAGTTGGTTTACTATTTCGTGATTAACAATTTTTTTTTTTTACATATTTATAAGTCTACCCTGTGTCTTTTCTGTCGATAATCCCATTGTAATTGTTCTGACGAACATTCTTCTATGATACCCAGACTCTATGGATTGAAGCGTAGTACTAGATTGGCGGCAGGGTCTCAACATTTTCATAATTGAAATGGCTATAAATAACCGTTAGTTCTATCTTCAGTTTCTTCTCTCTTCCAGCTTCTTGCTTTCCAGTCATCTTCGATCTTCAAAAATTTAAATACAAATCTTTAAACAAGATTTCTCGAATATTCAGGCCTGTAGGCATATATATATATATATATATATATATATATATATAGCGATACAATAGTGGAATTTCTAACTAACATTTTTCAGGTAACATGAAGCAGCCTTAGTAATTGGTTAAATATACCAATTACTAAGGCTGCAGCTCAGAAAGTTGGTTTGTTATTTTGTGATAGACAATTTTTTGTAAGTTCTATGTTTTTTTTTTGTTTTTTTTTTTAATCATTTCACCCCGAGCAAGGCGGAAACGCCACTGATGTGCAGGGGGTTACATAAATGTAAAAAGATTAATTAGAAAAGAGTGAGGAGTACAAACTAGTTAGAAAGGAACAATAGAAAGCTGAGAAAGCAGGTGCGATGACAGATACATAGGTGGAGAGAAAGGGAAGGTTATACAGGGGAGGGGAGAGAGCTAGAGGCCAGTGGTTAGTAGATGAGTATTAACTTTGCATTTAAATTTCTGGAGGTTGTAGCCGTCAGGAAAGCAAGAATACGGGAGCGAGTTCCACAGGCGGGAAGTGCGAGAGAAGAAGCTGCAGGAGTAGAATTGTAGTCTGCATTTGGTTAACCTGACTGTGAATGGGTGGGACCCAGTTGCCAGTCTGGTTGCACGGGTAAACACCTGTTGAGGAGGCATCAGTGACTTAAGCTCATCCGAGCAGAAGCCATGAAAGTATTTATAGAACAGACAAAGGGAGGCCACATTTCGACGATGGGGAAGTGGCTGCAGTTGAGTCGCCAGATCAGTACCTATCACATTACAGACTCAACAGTTTCTTCTCTCACACTTGCTTGCGGAACTCTCTTCCAGTTTCTTGCTTTTCAGTCATCTTCCATCTTCAGAAATTTAAACGCAATTTAAATAGTTATCTTCTGTCTTTTTAATTCTTGTTGTTTTCTTTTCTTTTTCTCATTTTCTTTTACACCGAGTAAACTCTTGCGTCTTAGTAGCTTTATCGCCTTGCTTGGGATGAAATGACAAAATGGGTAGGCTACACAATGTTATCTTCTGCCTCGGTTGCTTTCAGTATTTTCTCCGCGTGTTGAATTTTCCATGTCTTCTTTCCTCATTATACTTCCGAGAAATTTAAACTGTCTATTTTTGATTCTCAGTCGTTTTTACTCAATCTTCTTCACTGCTGACATGTTCTGCGTACGCCATTCTCAGCATCCTCGTGTAGAATCGCGTTTTCTGTTACCTCAATTCTTCTTTTCATTTGTGAGAAAAATGCCCAGGATTCGCTGCCATAGGGGGGGGGATTTCGGCGAGCAGCTTTATTTCTGGCTTTGTGGAACTCTCGTGCAGCCTCTCGCTGTCCGGTAAACTTTGATCTTCAAAAATGTAAATGTCATGTCAGTCGCTATGTACTGTCTTCTTAAAACAAGTTCCTTATTGTTGTCTCCTTAGTAGTAGTTTAGTGGATGCATTGTCTTGTATTTTTTTTGGGGGGGGGTGATTTGTTTTTAATCGTATCCCCCCGAGTAAGGCGGTAATACCACTGATGTGCAGGGGGCTACATAAGAGTAAAAAAGATTAAGTAGAAGAGAGCGAAGAGGAAGACGAACCAGTTAGAAAGGAGCAAGAGAAGGATGGGAATACAGGTGTGATGACAGTTGCAAAGGTGGAGAGAAAAGAAAGGATATACGGGGTGGTGAAAGAACTAGAGTCAAGTGGTTAATAGATGAGTATTGACATTGCATTTAAATTCCTGGAGGTTGTAGCCATCAGGAAAGCAAGAATATGGAAGCGAGTTCCACATGCGGGAAGTGCGAGAGAAGAAGCTGAAGGAGTAGAATTGTTGTCTGCATTTGGTTAATCTAAATGTGAATGGGTGGGACCCAGATTTTAACAAATCTGAATCTTCTTCTTCTTCATATGCCGTGTCCTTTCAGGACGTAGGCGATCATGGACTTTTACTTGGCTCTGTCTCTTGTCGCTCTCAATATTTTTTCTCTTGGTATCTCTAAGCCCCGCTCCGCCATTCATTTGCTCAGACCTAACAAGTACGTCTCGCGCTGCTTTTCCCTGTCTCTCCTTCCATTTCTCCGACCTGTGAGTATCAAGTTCTCCAGATCCTCCTGTTTCATTATGCGTACCTGGAACCACATTTGTCTCTTCCTGATATTTAGTATGAGTCTTCTTCTCGTTTGCATCCTTTCTAACACCACATCGTTGCACACGTGCTCTATTTATGGTATCCTCAGCATCCTTCTGTAAAACCACATTTCTACTGCCTCAAACCTCTCCTTTATCTTTGATGAGATCATCCAGCATTCACTTCCATATAGAAGGACAGATATCACATAGCAATCTAGCACTCTTTCCTTTGTTTCTAATGAGATTTTCCTGTCTTTCAGTACTTTGGTTAGCTTCTAAAAGGCGTCTTTGGCCATGCCAATGCTTCTTTGGATCTTCATGTCGCATTTTCCATCCTCTGTAAAAACACTTCCCAGGTATTTGAATTTTTTTAGTTATTTATTTTAGATTCTCTGACTTGCCTATTGGGCTCCTCTTTTTGCTGATGACCATACATTCAGTTTTCTTGTGGTTTATATTCAATCCTTTCTTTTCACTTTCTTTTGTTACCTTCTGTAGAAGGTCCTATGCAAACGGAGTGCTAAATTACCAACGATAAAAGATCGCGTGCAGGCATAAAATATTAAAGAAAATGTGTTGATGTCAAAATAATAACAATACTAATAACAAATACGTCTTACGCTGCATTCCCCTGTCTCTCCTTCCATTTATCCGACCTGTGAGTATCAAGTTTTCCAGGCCCACCTTCCTTATTACATGTCTCATTTGTCTCTTTCTGATACTTATTAGTGTTCTTCTCGATTACATCCTTTCTAACATCTCATTGTTGCATTCGTGCTCTGTCCATGGTATCCTCAGCATCCTTCTGTAAAACCACATTTCTGCTGCCTCAAACCTGTCCTTCATCTTTGATTAGATCGTCCAGCATTCACTACCATACTGAAGAACAGATATCACATAGCAATCTAGCACTCTTTTCTTTGTTTCTAAGGAGATTTATCTGTCATTCAGTACTCGGGTTTGAAAAATGTGTTGATGTCAAAATAATAACAATACTAATAAAATACCTTGATTTAAAAAATGTGTTGATACTAAATACGATATTGTAGGAACCTCGGTAATGCTTGTCAAATTGGACTTGTGTCAAACACGACTGAAGTCACTACAATTTACTATATCAGAAGACTGAAGGTTGTTTGTTGAAATGCGGAAGGATAAAATATTTCGTTTCTATTTTAAAGTAAAATTTTTATTAACAGAATAACAAAATCTACTATAAATTTATTTATAAACGGAACTTTGTCTCTGTGTGTGTATGTGTGTGTGAGTCCGTTACCTATAGATTCCGAAACGGCTGAACCGATTTTCTTGAAAATGTACACAGTTGTACTATAATCGTCTGCGAGTGTTCTTAGCTAGGTTTTGTGTCGAGGAACCCCGATAAATATCGAAAATCAATAATCGAAAAAAATGGGTTATAGAAGGAGTGGTTCGATTTTAATCAAATTTGATACACTCATAGACAAAGACATAAGAAACTATATTCGGAAGTTTCAAGGTTGCAGTTCTTACAATAGTGCAGAAAATCGATAATATATATATATAAAAGCTTTCATTACACCCGAGTAACGCCGGGCTATACTGCTAGTTCTAAAAATAAAAATAAAATGTTCATAGAGAAAATGCATGTAGTTAATTATTCAACGAGAAATGTAAGCATTTAAATGTCCCACAAAAATTCTGAGTTCATAATTATTAGTAGTAGAATGCGTGTATGTAAAAAGATTAAAAAGGTTGCTAATAAAAGTCTGTGTTCTTTCCCTTTTTATGGCCGGAGAAAAAGTGAAAAGAAAAGTCAGGCAATAAAGGAGATTGTACTTATCGGAGTCAGTTGAAGTACTGGTTGTTGTTTTCTTTGACGGTGTGTAGGTGAAGACGAAGAAAGGAAAATTGGAAAGAGAGGAAAAACGAATGCGTATCGACGAGACACGACAAGTTTGGCTCCTTGAAATTTCTCCCTTACATTGTGACGCGGTCCTTCAGATTCGCTCTCATGTCAAACTGATTTGATCAGTCAAGGAAAGTGAATAAGTAGTGGATTTTAGTCATGTAATCGGCTCCGAACAGCATACTCATTTTTCTAGGTATGAAAAAGAATTTCTCTATTTCCTATCCAATCAGAATCTAGAATCTTAACTTTCACACTGACTTGTGAAATATGCCTTGGTCTGGGTTTTGCCAAAATTTTTTAGTCGTTTTGATCCATATTTGCGGGTGTGCAATTTTATTTTTTTCGTTTGAGTTAATTGTTACATGATATAGGAATCGTATCCTATGTTGAAACTTGAAATTTATTTGAAGAGTAAGATATATTTCTTTTAGGGAGAGGTAAGTATTGGTTGTTTATATTTGAGTCTGTAAATATTTACTCGGTTCGGCGATATGTAAATAGATTTTTAGTTTGGGGATCGGTAAATAATAGTCGTTTATGAGTTCATATATATTTAATTGGTTCGGTAGTTGAAACATTAGTTGCTTATATATGAGTCTAGAACTTTTATTTGTTTAGGTCATAGGTAAATACTGGTTGTTTATATTTGAGTCGATATATAATTAACTGGTTTAGCGACAGAAAATTATTGTTTGTTTATAGATGAATCTATAAACGTTTATTTGTTTAGGTCATAGGTAAATACTGGTTGTTTATATTTGAGTCGATATATAATTAATTGGTTTAGCGACAGAAAATTATTGTTTGTTTATAGATGAATCTATAAACGTTTATTTGTTTAGGTCATAGGTAAATGCTGGTTGTTTATATTTGAGTCGATATATAATTAACTGGTTAAGCGACAGAAAAATATTGTTTGTTTATATATGAGTCTGTAAACTTTTAATTATTTCGGTGCGTGGTAAATATTGATTGTTTACATCTGAGTCTGTTAGGTACCTCTATTCATGTTCGATGTCTAAATTTTAAATTGTACTTTTTTAAATAAAAAAAGTTTTCTTGTAGCTTTTGTTTTAGTTTTAATTGAAAGCTAAATGATTAAATTTACTATTTCTAATAAGTAAAATACTCTGGTGTATTTCAAACAGAAATTATCTTGATTGGAATCTAAACATTTTTCTATTTTTTTAATCTTTACATTTTTCGGCCTTTTTGCGCGGTTGACACATTTGAAAACAAAAGTTAATACTCAGTTTTAAAAATATTGCAAAAATAAAATATAAATCTTTGACGCATTATTTTGAAAAATTAAAAAGTTTAATGTTAATCTGATTTATAGCATGAAATTTAGAATAAAACTATTTCTTAAACACAGAGTTGAACTTTTTGACCTTTCTCTCGCATTTGAAATGTAAGGACAGCTCGATAGATGCGAGACAAGGTAAGTGTATGGTGATCACAAGTGACATAATTGTACAATTATTATTATTATTATTATTATTATTATTATTATTATTATTATTATTGTAAGGGAAAAAAACCATGACACACATGACCTTTTACTGTAAACATAGAAATTATCATACAAAAAATCTTCAGATACACAGAAAATAAAATAAAATAAAAATTATTTTAAAAATATGATGGCTAAATGATTTATATTAAACTTTTCAATTTTCGATTAGTAAATATAATCTTCACTTAATAAATTACCAACCTAATATCTGTAAGTCTTTGAAATATTTTCAAGATATTTTGGAAACTTTATAAATTATTACAATTAAAAAAATAAAAACAATTCTTTTAAAATTTCATTATTAGTCGAATTATTTTTCTTCAGACTATAATGTTTTTCATTTACATTATTTATTAAAACAATTACAAGTTTATCTAATTAAATAATGCCATAGATTTATTGTATTTTTTATTTTGTAACCTTATTTCTACATATGGAAAATATGTAATTCTTAGTTTAATACGACCGAACGAAGGAAATTATTATTAGTGGTATTGTTTGTTGTAAATCGCGATATGAGCGCTGATTAGAAATATTTTAATACTCGGATGCTTGTAAAATCCGGAAAATAGAAAAACTAGCTGGAAATTGGGAAGAAAAGATAAATGTATTTTTTCTATTGTTATTCAGAAGCGAATTTTTTGGCCAGTAGAGTGAAAAAATAAAGATAGTAAAAAAAAAAAGGCTGTCAGGACTTTTGGTGGGATTAGGGTAAGGTTAGATCCATAGTTCCCACATTTGCTGGGAAAAGGATTTGAAAATTTGAAAACCTAAAATGATGTAATTAAGACGAAGAGAAAATTACGTCAGATGAGGTGTTGTTACTTCATTGGTTAAACCAAGGGAATGATATAACTCTACCTTAAAATGTGTAGGTGGAAATAATCTCATTGGTAAAAGATCTGATTTGCATAAAGATACTCCGGGTCTCTCAAAATCCCCCAAGAGAATAGGGAACAAATATAAAAATCGAGACACCAGCGAGAAAAATCAGTTTGTAGCTAGTTGGAGTTGCAGTCGAAATGTAACGACTAAGGGAAAAGAGTTCTCAACCGGGAGCCATGCCGATTGGGTGCCAACCGTAGAGACAGAAACTGGTCACCTTCCATCGAACTTATGGCTGAAGATATAAAGAAACGTAGAAAACCCTGCCGCCGATCAACTTAAAAGAGTTACAGTCGAATAATGCGCCTCCGATAGAGTCCTAGCTGAAGATGTATAGAAACAGAAAGAGCTAAGTTAAGTTTCAGAGCTGCCGAGCGACAGAGACCAAACGACCCCACAACCGCCGTCGTTACCATTCGCTCCACTTCGGCTATTTCTGTAAGGCTTCGATAAAAAGCCCTGAAAGAACTTTTTGTTTTAAAAGTAATTGGGAAAATTGAAGCTATGATTATTCTAAATGAATCTTTCGCTCCGCTGTAAACATTGAAATCGATGATTGTACATTCTGCTTTTATTGTTAATTAATTTTTTTTTTTATGTGTATAAAGACTTTTTGCGTAACTCATCCAGGCGTCTTCGAACTTATTTATTTATTTATTTATTTTATTTTATTTTATTTTATTTATATTTTATTTTTATTTTTATTTTTTTATTTTTTTGGTGCCGTATTTATTTTATCAACACACGTGTACTCGTGCGTCCGATCTGGTTTAAGGTGGTAGAGAAACGGCTACCGGATTTTCAACGTGACTTTCCTGAGATCAAAGAACACAGCGTGGGCAGGGAAGTTCACCGTTTTAATAGACGTCTTGAGACCATCATCACGATTAGCAACCCAAGAGCGTCGTCATAATTGGTGCCGTTTCGACAGCATCAACTCTGACTCAGGTTCATCATCGTAATTGACCTCTGGACCCATTCAGACAAATAGCCGACCGACAGTGTTACAATTTTACTATTCGGAACTGATTTTCGGTAAAAGGGATTAAATGGTAAAAAAATATAAAACATGATTTACAATCCCCAGTGAGTCCTGCGTTTAAATAATAAAACCAATTTTACCTACAAAATTTAATTTCTTGAAATTTCACAAAGTTACGTGAAAAGGAGTAACAAAAATAAGAAAATAGTCTCATTTATTTGTGAATAAGTTCTGAAAGTTTCATTAAAATCCGATATATTTTTTTTGCAAGAATTTCCAAATTTAAAAAAAAGCTGTTATGTAATAATTAAAAAAACTGTTATGTAATAATTTAAAGAATAAAAACTGTTATGTAATAATAATAAAAAACTGTTAGGTAATAATTAAAAAAACTGTTATGTAATAATTTTAAAAAAAACTGTTATGTAATAATTTAAAGAATAAAAACGGTTATGTAATAATAATAATAATAATAAAAACTGTTAGGTAATAATTAAAAAAAACTGTTATGTAATAATTTAAAAAAACTGTTATGTAATAATAAAAAAACTGTTGTGTAATAATTTTAAGAATAAAAACTGTTATGTAATAATAATAAAAAAACTGTTAGGTAATAATTAAAAAAACTGTTATGTAATAATTAAAAAACATGTTATGTAATAATTAAAAAAAGAATGTTGTGTAATAATTTAAAATATGTTATGTAATAATTTAAAAAACTGTTATGTAATACTTAAAAAACTGGAAATTCTCGTAACGATTTGGCTCCACGCTAACGAAAATAAAACAAGATTTTTACCAGTTTCGAACGTGTTAAAAGAATTCAAAAATTCTTTAAAATAATTAAAAATACCTTGTCATTCTTCTTAATAATAACATAAACATTATGATGGAAATTTCGTTTTTATTAAGTTTGGGGCCGTTTTCTTCTTCATACTATGTTGTTTTTCAGCAATTTGGAGATACCTAATTACCACGTTTCGTAATAGTTACATATTGATTGTTTATATGAGTCTATTAAATATTTATTCATCCTAATCAAATAAACGGACTCTATTTATTTGGTTATAGAATGAAATAATACATGCGTGTATCTCCGTACATTTGTCGTTGATTTTCCACTGTTGTCTCCTATAAATGCAATTGTGCAATCACGTGTATCTCCATATAGTTCATCCACTGCTGCACTCACTCATTGTACATACACACACGCGATCTTCACGTGATGTCCTTATACTTTCCCGGGACTTATAAAAAGCAGACACACGTATTCTGACACAGCGGTTCCAGTTCGAATACCAAACAAGGCAGTTTCAGCTGCCCGCGATAGCACCATGTTATCGCGGGGTCGCGTTCTTCAACCTACAGTTGGCGCAGACACTCAACATTTTCGGTTGTTTATAACCAAGTTTCGTTAATCTTCGTTAATTTCCGGTAGAAATAAATATATAATGCTGTTTGATTATAAACAGAAAATCTACTTAAATACGAGTATCGATCAAAAATAATGTTCAAACAAATCATTTCAAATTGTCGGTTGTTTATAACCAAGTTTCGTTAATCTTCGTTAATTTCCATATACCTAATTTTCTTAACACAGTGTGAATCTTTTCATTATGAACATGTGGTGATACCGACCGAGCAAAAGCGAGGGACCAGATTTTTGCACTCTCACGACCAGAAAGCAAATTTTAATTGCTATTGTTCTCAGGTTCACCCTGACCCGGAGTGGTAGCACCGGTTAGGGTCCCAGCTATGAGGAAATAGTTAACCCCCAAACTGGGGTCAAAACACTATGAAAGTATAAAAATAGACCTTTATAGAAATATATACATAAAAATAGACTTTTATAGAAAAATATACATTTTTGAAAGAAAAATATTACCAACAGTTTTTAAGAAAAAATTATTACCATAACACATTTTTGAAGGAAAAAAATGATTCCCAGTAAAACATCTTTGAATACAAAACTAGAAAACATTTTCAGTTTTCTAAAATAAAAAAAGAATAAAAACAAAAAAAAAATTCATTAAAATCTGATTAAATCAACCTTCTCACTATAACCGAACATTAAAACAAAATACCTTAAAACCCCACTTTTTGGCATTAAATAACCCGCAGAGATTAATATGCCGTTAAACAAAACTTAAACTCAAACTCTTCTTCTTTTATGTGTTGTATCACTTCAAGACATCGTCGATCATGACCCTCCACATCTTTCTGTCTTTTTTAATAATTTTTTCCTTCTGATATTTTTCCAACTATTTTCAAGTTCTTTTTAGTATGTCAAGCGTTTGCTTTCTTCTGTCCGACTTTTCTTTTATCCACCCTGTGAGTATCAGATTTTCCTAGCCTCTTTCCTTATTACGCGCTCCAGAAATTTCAACTGTCTCTTCCTGATGTTAAGCAGAAGTTTCTTTTTCGTTTCCATTCTCTCCAAAACCTCGTTGTTGCTCACATGTTCGGCCCATGCAATCCTCAGCATCCTTCTGTAGAACCACATTTTTGTTGCTTCGAGTTTCTTCTTCGTCTTTCAGATTGTTCGGCGTTCGCTGCCATACAAGACAACAGATATCACGTAACAGTTCAGTACTCTCTTCTTTGCAACGAAATTTTCATGCCACTTAATAATCTGATTAACTTTCGGAATGCATCTTTGGTCATACTAATCGGTCTATGGGCCTAAACAATATCTCCGACAATTCACACTCCACCCACATCTATTGAACAGGAGAAGAGGCTCATCCCTTGTTTCCTGTTTAGGATGCATTTTCCGGTTTTCTAATCTTCTCACTTTGTTTTTTGTTTTTTTCTTTCAATTGGAGTAGATAGATTAAACTATCGCCCGGTTCACACTCCACCCAACTGAAACAAAATTCGATATATTTTATTTCAATTAATATAATTTTTGTTTGAAATACACGAGAGTATTCTGCTTACTGGAAATAGTAAATTTAATCATTTGGCTTACAATTAAAACCAAATTAAGTTTCAAAACAATTGGAGTAGATAGACTAAACTATCGCCCGGTTCACACTCCACCCACATCTATTGAACAGGTGAAGAGGCTCATCCCTTGTTTCCTGTTTAGGATGCGGTTTCCGGTTTTCTCTTTTCCAATCTTCTCACTTTTTTTTTCAATTGGAGTAGATAGACTAAACTATCGCCCGGTTCACACTCCACCCACATCTATTGAACAGGTGAAGAGGCTCATCCCTTGTTTCCTGTTTAGGATGCGGTTTCCGGTTTTCTCTTTTCTAATCTTCTCACTCTTATGTAGCTCCCTGCGCATCAGTGGCATTACCGCCTTGCTTGGGGTGATATGATTAAAAAAAATAATAAGGTCATTTCCTCACACCCGTTCGCTAATTTATTTGTGTTCGGTGACTTTGATGCCCACTATGCCAAGTGGCTAAAAAGCTCTGTTTCTGACCTTTTGGTATCCATACTACAAACTTTGCAATTACTGTCTCTCACGCAAGCGGATGATTTCCCCACGTGCTTTCTCAGTATCCCTAAAGGATACGCTTCTCTACTAGATCTCTGCTTCACTTCTATCTCTGGCTCCTGCCAAGCCATGCAGCTTTGCCCTCTTGAAAACTCTGAACATGCTGTGGTTTCCGTTAATATCTCTCTCCACTCCAACTACCCGCAGGACTCACTCCCCGCAGGACTCTCCTACAAGCAGAATTTCTTACTGCTACCAAAGAGCGGACTGGGATTCGTTCCACGATTTTCTTCTGTAACGTCCCTTGGGAAAAAGTGTTTAACCTCCTCGTTGAGGACTGTGCCTCTGAGATCTCCTCCTGAGTGAAAGTTGGTATTGATGCTTTCATCCCAGCCAAGAAGTCCCGTCATAAACCTCATTCGTCTCCCTGGTTCTCTCTTGCTTGCTCGGCCGCCATTATCCACACGAATCACTTCTTCCGGCCTTATCGGAGCCGCGCGTCTGACTGTAACAGGCGCCTTTTTGCTTCTGCTCGTAATGAGTGCAAGAGGATCCTAAATGGTGCTAAGCTGTTGTTTGCTGATAGAATGAACTAGCGTAGAGCAGCCCACAACTTCGGCTCCAAAGACTCTGCAAAAATGTGTTGAACAATAGCAGACTTTCCATCTCTCCTTTAATCAATAAATTTGAGGTCCTTACAGACACAAAGAACAAGGCCGGATGCATTTCTCGCAGATTCTCCTCCAATTCCACATTTGACACGTCTGCAGTATCCGCACTCGACTTCCCACTAAGAACTTAGGCTCAACTGAGGGATATATACATTATCTCCTTTCTGGTCTCTAACAAAGATTGACTCCTGTAAGGCGGGCGTAGGTGACGGGATCCCGGTTATGGTCATGAAGAAATGTACCAATGAACTCTCCTCTGTCCTCTACAAACTTTATAATAACTGGCTCTCTGCTTTTTGCTTTCCTACCTGCTGAAAATTCTCATTTGTGGTTCCTTTATTTAAGAACTCTGGAGAACCCTCAGACTCCTCTAATTATCGTTCTATCAGCCTCCTACCAATTTTTGGCAAAGTGTTCGCGGTTATCATCAATGCTGATATGGTTCAACATCTCACAGCCCATAACCTATTCTTCAACAGTACGGCTTCCGCTTTGCCAGGTCTACCACTGATATACTAACGACCATCACCGAACACATATACCAGGCTCTCGATAAGAATGGCGAAGCTAGAGCTGTTTTTCTGGATATCTCGAATGCATTTGACAGAGTCTGGCAGGCTGGCCTTCTGCGCAAGTTAAAGGGCTATGTTATTACTAGACGCTTGTTTGATTTAATCCAATCGTTTCTATCAAACCGCGTATTGAACGAGCATGCTCTCTAGATCCTATCATTCGGACGCGGGTGTCTTTTAATCCTAGATCCTACGCTTTCTCTGATCTTCATCAACGATCTCCCTGGTGTTCTCCTGCTAGCCACTCAGGTGTCCTCGACCGAATCCAACGGAAAATCTGTCATGTGATCGATCCCAGCTTGACAGCTAGGATACAGTCGCTTTCTCACCGACGCAGTGTGGCTTCCATGTGTCTCTTCTACAAATACTTTCACGGCTTCTGCTCAGATGAACTTAGCTCACTGGTAACCCCCTATATACGATTTTCCTCGAGCCACAAGATTAGCAACTAGGTCCCACCCTTTTACTGCGAAACCAATATATTGTAAACGCAAATTCTACTCCAGCAGCTTCTTTTCTTGCACTTTTCGCCTGTGGAATTCTCTTCCGCATATTTGCTTTCCTGACAGTTACAATCTCCAAGAATTTAAATGTAAAGTCAATAGTCATCTCATGTCACACTAACTTACATCCTCTCTCTCATGCTTTTTCTTCGTCCATCCCACTTTCATCAGTACTGTTTTCCTTCTCCTACTCTCTTCCTGACACCCCCTGCAACCTCTCACTCCTCATAACATTCCTCCTCTGGTTTTCTCACTGTTCTGCTACCTATTTTCTCAACTTTTCGATTATAAAAAAAAAGATCCCAAGTAGGCATTTACGCTGACGACACCACCATTTACTCCCGCTTCAGTAAGTAATCTGCCGAGGCTGACAAAGTAAATCTAGCTGCTGATCTTGAAATGGACCTCCATTCTTTGCTGGTCTGGGGTAAGAATTGCTCGTAAATTCTATTGCTTCCAAAACGAAGCTGCTATCTTTCAACCACCATAGATAATCTCTCCTACTTCCCTCCTCATCAGCATGGGTCACGCTAGTCTCCCGGAAAGCAATCCATTGCGCCTCCTCGGCCTCACTAGTAGAACGACTACATTGAATCAACAGCTAAATCTACTGCTAGGAAGGTCGGGTCACTTTGTCGGGTGAGGAAGTTTTTCTCGCCTGAAACCATCTTGCACATATACAAATCTACCATCCGCCCGTGCATTGAATACAGTAGTCATATCTGGTCGGGCACCCCTGCTATTCGTCTCGGGGTTCTCGACATAATCCAAATAAGAATCTTCAATGTAATCGATCCCGAATTAGCAGCTCGACTCTAGTCTCTTTCTCACCGACGAGATCTGTCTACAAATATTTTCATGACTTCTGCTCTGACGGGCTTAGCTCCCTGGGACCCCCTCTAGACGAATTTACTCGTGTTTCTAAACTGGAAACAAGGTCCCACCTTTTTACAGTCAAAACAACCAAATCCAGACCTCACTTCTACTCTAACAGTTTCTTTTCTCGCACTTCCCGCCCTTCCGTAAACTTGTTTGCCCTAATAGCTACAATCTCCAAGAGTTTGAGTGCAACGTTATTTACCATTCATGACTCCACCCATTTTCCAGACCCCCCCCCCCTGTATCTTGTTCTTCTCCTTTTTCACTCTACTCTGACGCGGTTCTCTTCACACTAATATTCCCACCCTCCTCTTATCCATTCGCCGACACATCCTGTAACCTGTCCCTCTTTCTATTCGCTCTCCTCCTATGTAGCCCTTTGCTCCCGCTCCCCTCTATCTTGGGTGAAACGATTAGAAGGACCTGAAGGAGACTACCACCGGCTTTAAATTTGTTGTTTTTTTTATTTTTATTTTTTATTTTTTTTTACTTTTTTCAGTGCAATCTTATCGACTACACCCTAAACTTTCCGATTGACAAAAAAAAAGTTGGAAAAATTTCGACATTTAAATAATTTTAGTGGTGGGTGGCACGGTTTTTCATACAACCTTATGGTAAATCGATCCTGTGCAATTAACTTTTTTGCTTGTACATAATCAACAACTGAATCCTTTTGCGAAATTTTTGAATAAAGCCATTCTTGGAGTTTCCGAGTAAGATGCCAAAGGAAAAAACTAAAGAAAACTTCAAAAAGACAAAAGCAAGAGCAACAACTCGTCCCCCCAAAAAAAACAAAAAAACAAAGCGACCCCAACGTGAGTGGTTCCAAAATGGAGGATCGATTTACTATAACGTTGTATGAGAAACTGAGCCCCCAACCTAAATTGTTTAAATATTGAATTTTTTTTTTTTTTGATAATCGGAAACTGTAGGTAATAACCGATAAAACTGCACTGAAAAAACTAAAAAAAAAAATGAAAAACAACAAATTTAATGGTGGTGCTAGTCTCCTTCACGGCCGTCAAAAAAAAAAAAAAAACAAAACAAAAATATTCACTGTCGCACTTTCCTCTGTTAGAAAACTTCCAAATCCGTGTATAAATAATACAAATAGTGAATTCTGACAGAAATTAAAGGAGTCTATAAAACTTCATGTGTATAATAACATTTAAGTTTTGTTTTTGTTTTTTTAGTTAATTTATCTATGTATCTGTCATTGCATCTGCTTTCTCAGCTTTCTATTGTTCCTTTCTAACTAGCTTGTACTCCTCACTCTTTTCTAATTAATCTTTTTACATTTATGTAACCCCCTGCACATCAGTGGCGTTTCTGCCTTGCTCGGGGTGAAATGATTAAAAAAAAAAAAAAAAAAAAAAAAAAAGTACCCCGGTAGAATTTTCCTCGGGTTGAAAAAGAATTTAAAGAAATTAATAAAGGTTTTTAGAGAAATTTATGAACATTTTAATGGTGTATGTTTTCAATCCATATCTTTTAGGCCAGCAAAATATAAAATCTGTTATTTTTAATCAGTCAGTTAAGTGCCATAAATGAGACACGCTTGAGCGATCATGTCTCGAAAGAGACATGACTGACTAGGCAGAAGATTTACCTGCAGTAGGTTAACATTACTTTCTGCGGTAGACTGGTTGCCAACCAAGGCTAAAGGAGACAATATGTCCAGCTATCTAATTCTTTTATCCAGATCAGTCAGTTATGTGCCATACATGATACACGCTTGGACGATCATGTCTCTTTCGAGGTATGACTGACTAGGCAGAAGATTTTCATGCAATAGGTTGCTGTTATTTTCTGTGCTAGACTGGTTGTTAACCAAAGCTATAGAACCCAATCTGCTATTTAACCCATAGCTGGAGGAGCAGCGGATTGATATTTTCCTAAAGATATTTGCGCTTAAGTGAATGCAACAAATTCAACTGGAATTTGAACTCGGCTCTCCGATTTCACGTTTTGAACCGATATCCCCTGCACCACAACACGCATTTGCATCCTTCAAAGGCATTTATAACTCACTGAGCTTATGACCATATCAAGTTAAAACACCAGTTCCCTGACGATCACCAAATAATAAGCCTGGTCAGTAGATAAAAGGGTGACTGCCTAGTAATATCAAGTGCTGTAAGCTTCAAGAGACTCGAAAGAAATGTGGTTCTAGAGAAGGATGCTCAGGATAACACAGACCAAACATATGAGCAACGATAAGGTTTTGGAAAGGAGGATAACAAAAAGAAAACGTATTTAACATAAGGAAAAGACAGCTGACGTTTCTTGAGCACGTAATGCGGAAGAAGGGATCGGAGAATATGATATTTACAGCGTGGATAGTAAAGAATGCTACAAGGGAAAGCAACGAGAGCTGGGCTTGAGACAGTGGATTTAGCGGAACAGGGCTTGGAAGAGATACCAAGAAGAAAAGTGTGAACCCTCTAGGGCCATTCGTATCATATTTGATACAGTATTTCCCTATAAGGAAACATTTGGTATTTCCCTATAAGGAAACATTTGGTATTCATTGACTGAGCAGTCAGTACTGCTTTCATTTGAAATTTATAAAATATTTCTCTTAAAAAATTTTTCAGGAAAATATTTCTTTCAAGGCTTGTTTTCCTACTGTATCAAATATGATACGAATGGCCCAAGAGGGTTAAGGCTTATACTGGGCATAAAGTGGGGGATCAGTTCTATATTGTTATGAAGTAATAAACAGATCCCCCACTAATATGATACGAATGGCCCTAGAGGGTTAAGAGAGAACATGGATGGAGGCAAGTGGAGGTCTATGATCACCTACGTCCTGAAGGATCATGGTAGACAGAAGAAGAAATAATAGATTTTTTTCAGTTGAAATGGCTCGATGTAATCGTAAGTTCTATGTTGATACTTTCATTTTTCGCACTTCTCGCATGTGGAAAACTCTTCGAGCTTCTTACTTCCTAATCAAGCCTGGTCAGTAGATAGAAGGGTGACTGCCTTGCAATATCAAGTGCTGTCAGCTTCAAGAGACTCGAAAGAAATGTGGTTCTACAGAAGGATGCTGAGGATACCCTAGACCGAACATGTAAGCAATAACAAGGTTTTGAAAAGGATACAAACAAAAAGAAACTTATACTTAGCATTAAGAAGAGACGACTGAGGATTCTGGGATACCTACACTACCGGCCCAAAATATTTGACCACCCCAAGCATGTCTCGCGTTTCTTTCCCCTGTCTCTCCTTATCTCTATCCGTTCCGTGAGTTTTTGATTCTCCAGGCCCTCTTTCCTCATTACACTACCGGTCATAAATATCAGGTAACCCCAGTTTTTTTTTAAAGAAATAATGTATTTAATACAATTTTTAGTATTTATTGCCAAGTAGATAATATATCGTGAAAAATTGAAAGAAAGAACAGTTTAACAACTCCTACTAATAGCTTATAAATAATGAACCATTCCATTTTGCAGACAAAATACGTATTATAGACGTTACTGAAATGTGTGTGCGTGTGTGTGTTATACACTACCGGCCATAATTATTAGGCCACCCCAGTTTTTTAAAAGAAATGATGTATTTCACACTATTTTTAGTATTTATTGCCAAATGAAAATAGAATAGTTCTTTTGTTATTATTACTTTGCAAAATTTTACAAGGCAAGGAAATAAAGATAAACTCGTCTGAATTACCCTAAATTTTCATCATTTTTTTATTGATGAAACTGCAATATAGGTAATCATTAAATATTTATAAATCCATTTGATGCACATGTTATTGTGCTGTATTAACAAATAAACGTTCTATTTTCATTTACAATTATTCACTTGGCAATAAATAATAAAAAATAATATGAAATACATCATTTGTTGAAAACACTGAGGTAGCCTAATACTTATGGCCGGTAGTGTAATGAAGAAAGAGGGCCTGGAGAATCCAAAACTCACAGGATGGATTGAGGGAAGGAGAGAGAGGGGAAAGAAACACGAGACTTTTTAAAACTAAATAGCTAATTGTGGAATATAATAATTCCATTGGTAACCATTAGATAGATAGATAGATAGATAGATAGATAGATAGATAGATAGATAGATAGATAGATAGATAGATAGATAGTCAAAAGACTGGAATAGATAGATAGATAGATAGATAGATAGATAGATAGATAGATAGATAGATAGATAGATAGTCAAAAGACTGGAATAGATAGATAGATAGATAGATAGATAGATAGATAGATAGATAGATAGATAGATAGATAAAGGACCTCTCCAGATAGATAGATAGATAGATAGATAGATTAAAGAAAGACGAAAAACGATAGATAGATAGATAGATAGATAGATAGATAGATTAAAGAAAGACGAAAAACGATAGATAGATAGATAAAGATAAAGATAGAAAAATAGATAGATAGATAGATAGATAGATAGATAGATGACGAAGATAGATAGATAGATAGATAGATAGATAGATAGATAGATAAAGATAAAGATAGAAAAATAGATAGATTAAAGAAAGACGAAAAACGATAGATAGATAGATAGATAGATAGATAGATAGATAGATGATAGATGGATAGATAGATAGATAGATAGATAGATAGATAGATAGATAAATAGATTAAAGAAAGACGAAAAACGATAGATAGATAGATAGATAGATAGATAGATAGATAGATAGATAGATTAAAGAAAGACGAAAAACGATAGATAGATAGATAGATAGATAGATAGATTAAAGAAAGAAAAACGAAAAACGATAGATAGATAGATAGATAGATAGATAGATAGATAGATAGATAGATTAAAGAAAGACGAAAAACATAGATAGATAGATAGATAGATAGATAGATAGATAGATAGATAGATAAAGATAGATAGATTAAAGAAAGACGAAAAACGATAGATAGATAGATAGATAGATAGATAGATAGATAGATAGATATACAGTTTAATAATAAACAAACGCAGCATCGACGCATATTTATATCCATTAAAAAATAAAGTTTAAACAAATAAATTATATATATCTATATAGATAGATAGATAAAGAGAGAGAGAGAGAGAGAGAGAGAGAGAGAGAGAGAGTGTGTGTGTGTGTGTGTGTGTGTGTGTGTGTGTGTTGGAACAATTCGAAGGTATGAGGCGTAAATCTTTCTCTCTCTCTCTCTCTCTATCTATCTATCTATCTATCTATCTATCTATATATATATATATATATAAATCAATTCACCTAAAGCAAAGAGATAATGTCACTAAGGTGCAAGAGGCTACTGGAAGTGAAACAGACTGAGAAGACATGAGAAGTAACTGGGATCGAAAAATAAACACAAAATTATAAAGTTTCAAAGTCCAGGCGCAATCGTTAAAAGTATATCGTTGAAGTAAACATTACAAAGAACAGGAAACCCATTCCTAAAATGAAAACCAGGGATAAACCTCTACTCCTGTTCATGACACCGATGAGTATTGCGAACCGGGCAATAGATGAACGTATCTATCCCTGTTGAGGAAAAATAAATAGTAAATAAGATTTCAGAGTTAAGGTTGAGAGTTTGTGTTAGAGTTTGAGTTTTGTTTAACGGCATATCAACACCTCTGTGGGTTAATTAATGCCAAAAAGGTGGGGGTTTAAGTTATTTTTTTTAATGTTCAGTTATAGTGAGAAGGTTGATTTAGTCAGATTTTAATGAAAGTTTTTTGTTTTTATTCTTTTTTATTTTAGAAAACTGAAAATGTTTTCTAGTTTTGTATTCAAAAATGTTTTACTGAGAATATTTTTTTCCTTTCAAAAGTGTGTTATGGTAATACTTTTTTATTCAAAAATGTATTGTTGATAATATTTTTCCTTCAAAACCTCATATTTTTCTATAAAAGTTTTTTATTATGTATATATTTCTATAAAAGTCTATTTTTATACTTTCATGGTGTCTTGACCCCAGTTTGGGGGTTAACTATTTGTCCATAGCTGGGACCCTAACAGGTGCTACCATTGCAGGTCAGAGTGGATCTGAGAACAACAACAATTAAGAGGTGATTCCATGCTTCTCACAGTCTCCCAATCAGAGGCCTTGCAGTTTACCGTCATGCCCTGGATCAGTTTCCGGTTTTAATCGTCTCTGTGTTTCTGTTATTCAACAATGAACATCACCGTGTACACTTTTGAATTCGTCCTTTCCCAATCTCTCTTGTGGTATTAAAACATCTTCATTTCATATAAAACGCATCTCTACAGTTAACCTGTCTTTATCGCTTTACAGGGTCTCTCTGTCCTAAAACAATCAGTCCATTTGTCTTTTTATTCTGCATGCAATCTTGCTTAATACCGGATACCCTTAAGATCTAAAATCCAAGAATATCTAAGAGTGATACATCTGTTTCAATTCAGTGCAATATTTTATCTTGTGAGGTTTCATTTTTCAACTTTAGTCTTGATAGAGCATCTACGTGGAATAGTGCTTTTTACATATTCGATATCGAATTCAAAGACCGGTATTATCATAGTTTCTGTTAGATAGATAGATAGATAGATAGATAGATAGATAGATAGATAGATAGATAAAGATAGATAAAGGAGATAGATAGATAGATAGATAGATAGATAGATAGATAGATAAAGGACCGACATAGATAGATAGATAGATAGATAGATAGATAGATAGATAGATAGATAGATAGATAGATAGATAGATAAAGACCGACATAGATAGATAGATAGATAGATAAAGGACAGACGCAGATAGATAGATAGATAGATAGATAGATAGATAGATAGATAAAGGACAGACGCAGATAGATAGATAGATAGATAGATAGATAGATAGATAGATAGATAGATAGATAAAGGACAGACGACAGATAGATAGATAGATAGATAGATAGATAGATAGATAGATAGATAGATAGATAGATAGATAAAGACAGACGCAGATAGATAGATAGATAGATAGATAGATAGATAGATAGATAAAGGACAGACGCAGATAGATAGATAGATAGATAGATAGATAGATAGATATGAACTAACTGTGGTAGATTGATAGATATCTGCGAGGAGATTGTCCAGTATAAAATTGAATTATAGGAAGAACGGTATTATGTAATAGTTCGGCACTTTTTAACTTTGTTTCCAACAAAATGTTTACGGTGGCCCACAATTCTTGAAAGGCGATCTTAAATTGCAGTCTATAAAAACAGGACAGGTTTTATCAAAATTTAGTCATTTAAGTGTAGTCCGTGATACAGGCTTGGGTGGTCATCTCTCGAAAAAGACATGATTAGACTGAGCAGAAGATTATCCCGCAGCACTTTCTGCGGTAGACTGGTTGCCAGCCAAGGCTATAGAACCCAATCTCTCCTGTTATTTAACCCATAACTGGAGGGGAGCGGCGGAGAACGGAAGAAACGTGTATTTGCGCGTAAGTGAATGCAAGGAATTCAACTGAAAGTCGAACATTACTATGACTATTTGTTTGCATTTCTGAGATGAGGTAGTATTTATAGTATTTACATTAATCTGACTATCGTTCTCATCTTTGTTGCCATTTGTACGACATTTAACAATAGATCATTCTATTTGTCTGTATTTCTGAGATGAGATGATATTTACAGTATTTACATTATTTCGACTATTGTCCTCATCTTTGTTGCCATTTGTATGACTTTAATAATAGATCATTCTATTTGTCTATATTTCTTAGATGAGATGGTATTTACAGTATTTACATTATTCTGACTATTGTTCTCATCTTTGTAACCATTTGTACGACATTTAATAACAGATCATTGTATTTGTCTATAATTCTGAGATGGCATGGTATTTACAGTATTTACATTATACGGTCTATTGTCCTCATCTTTGTTGCCATTTGTACGACGTTTAATAATAGATCATTCTATTTGTCTATATTTCTGAGATGAGATTGTATTTCCAGTATTTACATTATTCGGACTATTGTTCTCATCTTTCTAGCCATTTGTACGACGTTTAATAATTGATCATTCTACTTTTTTATTTCTGAAATGAGGTAGTATTTACAGTATTTACATTAATCTGACTATTGGTCTCATCTTTGTAGCCATTTGTAGGACATTTAAGAATAGATCATTCTATTTGTCTGTATTTCTTAGTTGTTACCATTTGTACGATGTTTAATAATTGATCATTCTATTTTTTATTTCTGAGATGAGGTAGTATTTACAGTATTTACATTTTTCTGACTGTTGTTCTCATCTTTGTTGCCATTTGTACGACATTTTATAATAGATCATTCTATTTGTCTATATTCCTGAGATGAGATGGTATTTACACTATTTACATTATTCGGTTTATTGTCACCATCTTTGTACGACCTTTTGGCTGTTGTACGCTTCGGCCTTCTTTGCAATATGAGCTTTGGTAAAAATACTAAGGAAAAACATTAACATCAAAAAATTACAATATGTACTCTGGTAAAAAAAAAAAAGGCTTACTGGACATTAGGTTTATAAGTCCCCAAAATTTAGTTGTTCTTGTCCATAACATATGGTGGATATAGTTGGTTTGTTCCCGTGACTTGACCGAAAGAGTTGTCAGTTCAATACCAGGCTACAGCAGTAGTGAAAAAGTAACTTGCAGGGTTAGAGGGAGATAACTCATGACTTCCAATCGACACTTTACGCAAGGAATGAGGATGATATACCCCACTGATTGTAATAAAAGGTTTGGTTGAAAATACCTGAAGAAGGCCGGAGCGTACAACGGTCGAAATGTCATACAAATGGCAACAAAGATGGGGACAATAGTCCGAATAATGTAAGTACTTTACTATGACTATTCTTGATTTATTTTACAATGACACGTAGATTGATTAATTATAACAGTAAGCGTTTCAGAATTAACAAAGGTGTACAATGAGATAATATTATGATGTATGAGGGTGTCAAAAATGCATATGACACAAACATAATTGCAAACGCATGCATATTATAACGTGGCTTTCGTCTGTTGTCGAATATAGACAGTCTGAATAGTAGCAACAAACCGAAAAGGACTATGCGATAGTCTTTAAGTCTGCCGAAGCATGTTGATACGTATGTCTAATGCAAAGATGAACTTGTAACAAATATCATTGAAGAAAAGAGTGTTTTCCATATTTACCTCCAACATTGAAGAGTTAGATTTGTGCGTTATAAAAAATGGCATGCTTTGTTTTAAGTTTCTGCTTATTTTATCACATCCTGTTCATACCTATCTCTCTATCATAGTCTGTTCCTATCTATCTATCTGTCTACCTATATATCTATCTATATCTTTTCATATCTATCCCAGTTTAATATTATCTATTTGTATATCTCAGACTGTCACTATCTATCTATCTTTTTTCTTTAGTCTGTTTTCCTATCTATCTAGTTTGGTTGTTTTGTTTTTATGGCATATCAACACCTCGGCGGGTCATTTATTGCCAACTAAATTTTATTTATTTATTGCTAGTAATACGTTTTTCTTTCAATTTATTGTTGTTTTTATTTAAGTTTTGTGTCGAGTAATACTTTTTTTTCGAGTAGCAAGATTAATTGGGATTTGTTTTTAAGGGCAGGTTCCCCAAGTTCTACGCTGTTATTTAACCCATAACTGGAGGGAAGGGTCGGATTAATACCTTTCGCAAGGTACCAGTGCTTAAGTGAATGCAGAGTATTCAACTGGAATTCGAACTCGGCTCACCGATTTCTCATTCCGAGTCGATATCCACTGCACTACAACGCACATCCGTCACTAAACGCTTACAGCACCTGATATTTCCGAGCGGTCACCCATCTAAGTACTGACCAGGCTCAACGTTGCTTAACTTCGGTGATCGAGCGAGAAGCGGTGTATTCAACGTGATATGGCCGTCAAAGCGTTTGCTCGCTGCGGCGGCATTTCTCACTGTCAGCACTCTGCCTTCGGGCAGAGGGCGCTCTCTGCTTCCGAGCAGAGAGCACAAACCCAGTCGTGGTTCCGCTGAAGGGTAGAACCACGACTCGGTAAAAATAGACAGACATTTTTTTGGCCCGGCTATATGGCCGGGAATACCCACTTTAAAATGACCATGTGTCACATCCAGCCTTGCGTGGGAAGGCTAGTAAATACAGTGATATGGCCGTAACCGATTTATTTACTTATTTATTTATTTATTTATTTCAATATGCTTATATATATCTATCTCAGTTTGTGTATATCGCCTGTCGGCTGTTAATATCTATCAGTTTGTATATATATATATATATATATATATATATATATATATATATATATATATATCTCACAGTCTGATCACGTCTATCGCAGTGTTCATATCTATCTATCTATCTATCTATCTATCTATCTATCTATCTTCAATAAAAATTGAAATAATATAAACTTTTTTAAAATAATTTTTCAATTTAATAACAGAGAATGAAATTATATAACATGACAGAAGTAACTCAATAGTTTATGAAATGTTGGTATTTATAAATTTTTATTTTTGATATTTATTTTTCATATTCTTTATTAAAGATTTCTCAAAATTGTGACTTTGAAAATTAATTTTTTTTAACTAAAGGAGGAAAGTAGAAATTAAAAATATAAAGCTTCTTTTAAATTTTGAAGGGATAATTTTCAAAGCTCGTTGAATGCGAAAATGTAGGGAACAGGAAACTCGGAAGCGGGATGAAAGAATTGTACCCTGCCGAAAATGTTTATATAGTTTGTTTTTGTTTTTCTTTTTGTTTTTTGTTTCTTTGTTTTTTTTGTTTTTTTTTCATGTGCAGAGCGCAACCTTTGAAACACGTGACCTCTTAATGATATAGCACTTTCAGCCATCGGTAAAATAAAATACGGGTGGGTCATCGGCCTGCACACAAAACATGTTTTAATTATTTTAAAAGTCTTATGGCTAGAATATCTGTATTAAGTTTTTCAATTTTCGATGAGTAAATATAGTCTTCACGTATTAACTTAACAACCTAAAGAAAACAATGACTAGGAGAAATTTTAAAAGATTTTTGAAACTTTACAAATTATCATAATAAAAAATAATTAAAATGAAAACAATTCTTGTAAAAATTAATTATCCATTTAAAGAAATGTTTTTCTTTAGACTATGATATCCTTAATATATATTATTCATAAAACCAATTAAAAAATTATCTAAATAAAAAATAGCATAATTTTATTGCATTTTTATTTTCAGAATTCGGAGCAGATTTTCGGGAAAAGGAGCTAATTCTTTTAAAAAAAGAAGTTGATTAACCTTTCCCAATAAATCCTGCATTTAATAATAAAAAGTTCTCGGCCGGTTTTTAATTTCTGAACATTTCAGGAAATTAATTGGAGTAGGGAGGGGGGGGCACATGTAAACATTTTTTTACGAAGATTTTCTAAAAATAATGATTTAAAAAACTATTCCAGTCATTTGTGAATAAGTGCTGAAAGGTTCATCAAAATCCGACTATTATTTGATTTTTGCAAGACTTTCCAAATTAATGTTTTTCACAGGCAAAAATGCGGGTTGTGTAATATTACGTTTGCCATTTGTAAAAATTCCGTCATTCCCAAACCAAAGAAAAACAAGATTTTTTTCTACCAAAATTTTGAACGTGCCAGAAAGAATTTAAAATAATAATAATAATTAAACAATACTTTGATCTTTTCTTTTAATAATAGCATGAACATTTTACGGATAAAACTTTGTTTTGTAGAGGACGAAGCGTCCATTACTAATTTAAGTTTACGAGTTGACTCGACGTAACATGGGGTCATGAAATAAAACAGGCAATAAGAAAGACGAGTAGGCGAAAGTAACAAGAAAAACAATATATTAACAAAGGTTACATAGGGTTGACAGCATGCATAAAAGTAAGGAAAGAGAAGTTCTTTCCCTGGTGAGAAATAAAAAATTGCGCCCCTAATTGCTACCCGCAATTAGTGCGCGTGTGTTTTTGTGAGTTAGGGAAACATGTCTGCTCTTGCCCGGGACAAAATCCTAACTAGCGTACCACGTGACGTTCCCCGCTTTTATTGGCATTCGTTTACGCGGGAAACTAAGTTATCACGTGAACGCTGAATGACCATGTGTGTGTGTGTGTGTGTGTGTGTGTGTGTGTGGGTGGGTGGGTGGGTGGGTGTCAGTGTATCAAACCCCACAAATACCCCCCTTAGATTGAAACAAATATTAAAAATACTTTTTTCAATATGTCCGTGAATATATTGGTTTGATTACGTTGATGATGATGCTAGTAGTAGTAGTAGTAGTAGTCATGCCAAAATGACAGAAAAGTTTGGTTGCTGAAAAAAACAAAACAAAGGTGGGTGGCACGGACGTCGCTCATAGGTGTGGGGGAAACATGTCTGCTCTTGCCCGGGACAAAATCCTAACTAGCGTACCACGTGACGTTCCCCGCTTTTATTGGCATTCGTTTACGCGGAAAAACTAAGTTATCACGTGAACGCTGAATGACCATGTGTGTGTGTGTGTGTGTGTGTGTGTGTGTGTGGGTGTCAATGTATCAAACCCCACAGTTTTTATTAACCCTCTAGGGCCATTCGTATCATATTTGATACAGTATGAAAACAAGCCTTGAAAGAAATATTTTCCTGAAAAATTTTTTAAGAGAAATATTTTATAAATTTCAAATGAAAGCAGTACTGACTGCTCAGTCAATGAATACCAAATGTTTCCTAGGGAAATACCAAATGTTTCCTTATAGGGAAATACTGTATCAAATATGATACGAATGGCCCTAGAGGGTTAATCATGTTTCTATTATATTCAGTCAGTCAGTTAAGTGCCATACGTGAAACATGCTTAGGCGATCATGTCTCGAAAGCGACATGACCGACTGGGCAGAAGATTATCCCACAGTAGGTTGCCATTGCTTTCTGCGGTAGACTGGTGAATTATATTATTATATTAATAAGTAGTAATTAGTGGGGGATCAGTTTATTACTTCATGACAATAGAAAACCGATCACCCACTTTATGCCCAGTATAAGACTTAACCCTCTAGGGCCATTCGTATCATATTTGATACAGTATGAAAACAAGCCTTGAAAGAAATATTTTCCTGAAAAATTTTTTAAGAGAAATATTTTATAAATTTCAAATGAAAGCAGTACTGACTGCTCAGTCAATGAATACCAAATGTTTCCTTATAAGGGAAATACCAAATGTTTCCTTATAGGGAAATACTGTATCAAATATGATACGAATGGCCCTAGAGGGTTTTAAGTTTTACGGGTTTCTTTCTTCATCTATCTATGCTGTTTTTTCAGCAAACTCATGGAGGTGCCTAAATTAAATCCAGCAAAAAACAAACAACGTTGTTTCAACAAATAAGTGTTAATTTAATATAATGACAAGAATACAAATACTTTTACGGCTTCTGCTCCGATGAACTTAGCTCTCTGGTGTCACCTATGTATTTACTCGAGCAACAAGATTAGTAACAACGTCCCACATTTTTTTTACAGTGAAACCAATGAAATGTAAACGCAAATTCTACTCCATCAGCTTCTTTTCTCGCACTTCCTGCCTGTGGAATTCCCTTCTGTTCACTTGTTTCCCCGACAGCTACAATCTCCAAGAATTTAAATGTAAAGTCAGAATTCATCTCCTATCTCACTAACCTGCATCCTCTCTCTCATGCTCCTTTCTCTATCCGCTCCACTCTCATCAGTATCCTCATCCTTCTCTTACCCACTTCCTGACACCCCCTATTACCTGTCACTCTTTCTCATAACTTTCCTCCTATGTAACACCAGTGGCAGTAAACTGCCTTGCTTGGGGCGATAGGGTTATAAAAAGATACAACCAAATGCAGACGACAATTCTACTCCTTCAGCTTCTTTTCCCGCACTTCCCGCCTGTGGAACTCGCTTCCTTATTCTTGCTTTCCTGACGGCTACAACCTCCAGGAATTTAAATGCAACGTCAATTCTCATCTCTTAACTACTTGACCCTACTTCTTTCCACACTGTCCTGTAGATCCCTTTCCTTTCTCTCACCTTCGCAACTGTCATCACACCTGTATTCTCATCCTTCTCTTGCTCCTTTCTAACTTGGTTAGTCCTTCTCCTCATTGTCCTCTAATTCCTTTTACTCTTATGTAGCCCCCTGCACATCAGTGGCGTTACCGCCTTGCTCGGGGTGATTTGATTAAAAAAGAAAGCAGTTGATTATAGATTAGAAAGTAATGTCTTTTTGTTTCGTGTAATAAAATTTTGAAATAGAATATAAATTGTACTTGTGTACGTATTTGATGAACCATAGAATGTTGTTATACATGTGTATCCCACATCTATTGAACAGGTGAAGAGACTCATCCCTTGTTTCCTGTTTAGGATGCGGTTTCCGGTTTTCTCTTTTCTAATATTCTCCCTTTGTTTTTCTTTTTTCAATTGGAGTAGATAGACTAAACTATCGCCCGGTCCACACTCCACCCACATCTATTGAACAGGTGAAGAGACTCATCCCTTGTTTCCTGTTTAGGATGCGGTTTCCGGTTTTCTCTTTTCTAATCTTCTCCCTTTGTTTTTTTTTTATTTTTTCAATTGGAGTAGATAGACTAAACTATCGCCCGGTTCACACTCCACCCACATCTATTGAACAGGCGAAGAGGCGCATCCCTTATTTCCTGTTTAGGATGCGGTTTCCGGTTTTCTCTTTTCTAATCTTCTCACTCTTATGTAGCTCCCTGCACATCAGTGGCGTTACCGCCTTGCTTGGGGTGATATGATTAAAAGAAAAAGTGTGATAAAGTCAACATGCGTGTGCTTGATTCACAGTAAAGGGGATAAAAGAGAGAGTTTGTTTCCTACCGTGGACTGTTGCTGTAATCTGAAACGATCTCTTTGAAGTACGTCAGCATCAGCGCTATATCATCTAACAATTAACTGAAACGAAAAAAGTAAAGTTGCACACTCATAAAAATGGATGAAAACGACTAAAAACATTTTGGAAAAACCCAGACCAAAGCAAATTTCACAAGTCAGTGTGAAAAGTCCCAGATTCTGATTGGATAGGAAATAGCAAATTGATCTATGACCCCTGTCAATTTTTCTTAACACCTAGAAAATGGGTATGTGGTTTCGATCCAGTCAAGTGATAAATTTTACTACTTAAAGCACTTCATTTGACCGGTCAAATCAGTCCAACATGGGAGCGAAAAGCGTTTGTGCATATGAATGTGTGTGCGTTCGCTTGTTAGAAGTGTCTTTGAAGTCTCCGCTCGGTCCTTCGAGTACCTGTCAATTATTAAGTGGCTTAGTGAACAGTGAAGAAAAGAAAGGAGAAGCAACCATACTACAATCGCTTGACATTTGTCAAGGAACATGTTAATTAAGCTCATATTTTCTCTACTGTCGATTGTTTTCTCGTATCATCCTTTTATTTCGTTTTCGGGGCTCCGAACAAGTCATTTGGGAATTCACACCCGGATTTAATTCTGTGGCCTTCCCATTGGACAATAAACAAAATACAAGTCGGCTCGCGAAAAGGGTCTGTAAAAGGAATTTGATATTTATTCATTTTTGGTTTTCCACCGGAAGTTCTGCTTGGAGCCCAGATGCGCAAAGGCCAGTTTTGGTCATTTGCTATCTGAACCTCTGAGGGCAAACATCCGATCCCTCACTTGCTCGGTATCACCACAGGTTATCGACATAAGCAGGTTTAATCCGATCGATAGCAATATTAACATGTTCTTCATTCTTCATGATTTTTAAATACTTCTTTCTCTTGATAACTTGGTATGAACCCGAGTAGTTTGATCATAAAGGTTTTTACGTCGTCATTTCTTATAAATATATATATGGAAGTGTAAATGTCATTTGGTAGGTATATACAGTGTCCATAAAGTTTGCGTGCACTTTCACAAATTTATAACTTTATTTGCATTTACAGTAGAAATAATTTGTAAAAATGATTAGAAATAAACTATATTTTTTAAAGTTTTATTGAAATTTTATTTAAGTTTCGTCGCTGATAGGTGGCCTTCCAAACCGTGGCTTATCATGGACAGAGCCTGTCTCTTTAAATTAAAAATTGTCTAAAAATGTTGTATACATCTGAGTGCTTTTTAGAATATATGATAGAATAGACAAAATCTTTTGGATATATAGAACATTTGGACAATTTTGACACATTTTCTAACCAGAAAAAACACTTATATGAACACAAGAGAATAAAAAGCGTCATGAAAGTACCTTGTGTCCATAAAGTTCATGTACACTTTAAAATATTTATAACTTTATTTGTGCTTGCGATAGAAATAATTTGTAAAATGGATTAGGAAGAAGTAAATCTATGTTTTAATACACACAATTATATAAAAGTTCTTATCATACGCAGTTTTGATGATGACATGTTATTTGAAAGCTGTATTAATACCATTATGAATTTGGTTCAGTTCATATACAGGGTGTCCATATATTCCGTCTGCACTTTAAAAATTTATAATTTTATTTGTATTTGCGAAAGAAATAATTTGTAAAAAGCACTAAAAAGAAGTAAATCTATATTCTTAAAGGATTTATTGACATTTTATTTAATCTTCCAGACCGTGGCTTATCATGGACAGAGCCTGTTTCTTTAAATTAAAAACTGTCTATAAATGTTCTATATATCTGAGTGCTTCTTAGAATATATGATAAAATAGACAAAATCTTTTGGATATATAGAACATTTGGACAATTTTGACACATTTTCTAACCAGAAAAGAAGACACTTATATGAACACAAGAGAATACAAAGCATCATGGAAGTACTTTGTCAGTCATCTTTTATTCAACTTATATATACAGGATGTGCGTTGTGGTCCAGTGGATATCGGCTCGGAACGAGAAATCGGGGAGCAGAGTTCGAATTCCAGTTGAATTCCTTGTATTCACTTACGTGCAAATACCCTTGGGAAAGGTATTAATCCGTCTCTTCCTTCCAGTTATGGGTTAAATAACAGGACAGATTGGATTCTATAGCCTTGGCTGGCAACCAATCTACCGCAGAAAGCAATGGCAACCTACTGCGGGATAATCTTCTGCTCAGTCAGAATACAAATCAATCATGAATCAGTTCATATACAGGGTGTCCATCAAGTCCGTGTGCACTTTAAAAAAATTTATAACTTTATTTGTGCTTGCGATAGAAATAATTTTTAAAATGATTAGGAAACAGTAAATCTATATTTCTTTAAGGTTTTATTGAAATTTTATTTAAGTTTCCACATGTTCTCCATCATTAGCAATACAAAGGGTAATATGATTTTTCAGTTTATATTTTTTACTTATCTAAAAATTGTCGAAAATTTTGTGGTAAAGAATTATTTAATAACTATACATAAAACTAGGTACATTAAACTTTATAAAAGTTTTTTTTACAGATTATTTCTATCGCAAATGCAACTAAAGTTATAAATTTCTTAAAGTGCACACGGACTTTATGGACACACTGTATTTTTGTTTGCTTTCCAAGTAAGTATAAAGTAATAATGATGCCATTTCGTGTTTCCATTTCTGTACAAACCTTGTTGTTGGTAAAATGTTCGTGTTTTCGTCACAGTATTGACCAGGTAGAATCAGGGATGTGCGTTGTGGTGTAGTGGATATCAGTTCAGAACAACAAATCGAGAAGCCGAGTTCGAATTCCAGTTGAATTCCTTGCACTCACTTACGCACAAATACTCTTGGGGAAGATATTAATCCGTCTCTTCCCTCCAGTTATGGGTTAAATAATAGAACAAGGTTCTATAGCCTTAGCTGGCAACCAGTCTACCGCAGAAAGTAATGGCAACCTACTTCGGGATAATCTTCTCCACAGTCAGTCATGTCTGTTTCGAGACATGATTGCCCAAAGCGTGTATCATGTTTGGCACTAAAGTGACCTTTGAAAATATCTTTATATATATATATATATATATATAATGTAGAATATTTGGTATTTAAGTCAGGTAAATTTCCAATAGAGACGAACTCAAAAGAACTCAATGTTAAATTTATTTATTTAATCTAACAAAGTAATATAATCTAGAAAAAATTTTTATATTCTACAATATCACCGGTAATACGTATTTCATGGGCAAACCTGCTTGTCAGACCCAAATGATACAACAGTTAATATTCAATATATACATATGTGTGTGTGTGTGTGTGTGTGTGTGAATAAAGATCAGTACCCACAGAAACCACAAATTGCTCTAAAAAGAAAAGACGTCATACTTATCCCAAAACCCAAAACAAGGAGAAAGTGGAATACGTTTAAAATTCCACTTTCTCCTTGTACTGTGAGTAATTCCCCTATTGATATTGTCTTCGTTCAGCTCTTTTCATAATTATTGCCAATGAAGCCCTTGCAAAAGTATTGGCCGAAAGGTTCCTTGGGTTTTGGGATAAGTATGATATATATATATATATATATATATATATATATATATATATATATGGTTATGTCTTGAAGGCTGTCACAATGCATTGAGTAAAATAAAGGTAGGTAAAGAAGAACTTCTTTGCCTTCCTTTATTTTACTTCATGCATTGTGACAGCCTTCAAGACATAACCATATACCTATTTTACACAATGCTTCAACCAAATTACAAAACTTTCAGCAGCTTTATCTTGTCTCCAATAATTTAATTTCTTCTTTGCTGTTCGCTTCCTTTATGATGATGGCATTGATGACTACATTCACCACAAACGTCAAGGTTGAGGACTAGAAGCTTCCAGCTTCACCAAAACATACTCCATCATTAATTCCCTCTTGCCAGTTGGATTTGCAAGAATTTGAAGGTAAAGGAAAATCAGAGTAGAAGACAGTTTTGATTAGGTTGTTTCAGGTGAAACTCAACTTTTCAAAAAGTGATGCACACATTTGATTTCATGACTTTCGTCTGCAGCACAAATGGAATGAGACATGCAGAATGCAGTTACGAAAATGCAACGGACAGCTGCTGAGTCTGTTATAATTTTAATCAGTGTTTTCTGTAGAATGTCCGTCATGTGTAGCTCTCTTCATCCGCTGGTTCAACTGTTGAGGTTTGTTGTAATTGTCATCTACTTGTTTCACCGTTTCGGTCTTTGGGGTTGGTCACACTTAGTCTGAATCCTCGTCTTTGACCGTCCCACTAAGGTTAGCCCTACCAGGTATTGTTTTCAGAGTCATTGGTCCTTGCATGCCTATCCACCATGACAAGGAGCAACCGTCAGAGGTACGTACTTAAAAACATGCATGCATATACACACGTATATATTTTACACTGGAATTCAAAGTAAGAAGTCAATTATGAAATATTACTTTCAATGACAATAATCAGTCAGTTAAGTACCATACATTATCCATGCTTTGGGCGATCATGTCTTGAAAAAAATGACTGACTGGTCAGAAGATTATCTCGCAGTAGGTTTGCATTGCTTTCTGAAGTAGACTGGTTGCCAACCAAGGCTATAGAACCCAGTCTATCCTATTATTTAACCTATAACTGAAGGGAAGAAATGGATTAATTCCTTTCCCAAGGGTATTTGTGCGTAAGTGAATGCAAGGAATTCAACTGGAATTCGAACTCGGTTCCCTGATTTGTCATTCCAAGTCGATATCTACTGCACCACAACACACATCCCAATGATAATAATAGAAACATAACAATAAAAAAGAAAAGAATAAAAAGTCTACAATCGTCATCAAATATGAAAATTTTTTTTATTATTCTTATTAAAAATATTTGATGTTATATATATAACAGAAAACGCAAAAAATGTACATACCTTTCAGGAAAAGGAAAAAACTTGTTTTTTTATTGTCAAATCTTCTGAAGTACCTAAGTTCTCCTGATTTAACACCTGCAGATTTTTATCTATGGAGACCTTAAAAATTGTGTAATGAAAAAAACTAACGACACTGGCAGCTTTTAAACAAGAAATAGATTATGCATGTGCAGCAATCTCACTAGACACTTTGGTCAACGTTGCCCAAGCAGGAGTTTGATGCACTAATATACATCTGGAAGATAAACCCCACCATTTTCAGTATGTTGTGATTGTCGAGTCCAAAGGTAACTTTTATTAATCTCATAATATCTGAATAAATTTAATATTACAATATCTGTACAAGTTTTTTCTTTCCTGAAGTGGGCATACATTTTTTAACACACTCTGAATATGTAAATATGAGTATACTTATTTTATAATTGCATGGGTGTGTCTGTGTGTATATATATTTACTTATATACACAGAGACATCTACATATCACTCATTCATAAAACCCTTCCATCTTTGATAGATTTATCATAACAAAATTACTGGGAGGATTTTTAGCCTTATTTTTCCTTTTCACAATAAATTACTCATTGTTTTGGTCAACATTATCCGAGGCATTGCAGAAAAAATCAATAAGAACTTCAAAATAAAGCCCATAGACTCAGTCATTATAAATATATCATGTTCCCTTTTGCTTTGTTTTGATTCAAGTGTCAAAGACTTTCGCCAAACAGACTGCACTCACAAGCAGACAATCGAGTGTCAGGTTTTTGAAAGGATTTATTTACTTTTCAGATTTAAATTCTTTTTTTTTTATTTCTGAGCTGTAGAAATGGTAAGCAGTGTCACAAATGTTCCTTAGCATCCAAAATTTGGGGGAACAAATCAACATAAAAATAAAATCTTTATTCACAAGGGAAAAAATTTGTGTTCAATTTTTGTTTTGTTGAAATATTTAACCTCATTTTTCTCATTTAATAATAATAATAATAATATTAATAATAATAATAATAATAATAATTACACACACACATAAGTATATATATCTATATATATAAAATAAATACATGTTTGTTTGTGTGTGTATGTGAGTTTATATATAACATCTAAATCGGTAAAGAAACCATGTTTCCTTTGTCTTCAAGAAAAAATGGAAATCATTAAATACATAAGGAGCAACATATTATTAAACCAGAGGCATGAAACCACAGTAAACGGCAAACACATTAAAGAACTAACCTTACAATCATGCTAAAATTACAAAAGCTAAAGTTAAGATCTCTAGAAACAATAAACCTTTATAGTATTAACAACACTCTTACCTCAAATTTTACCTTTATTTCATACGACAAACTGTTATCTAATTAAAGTTTTATATCAAAAAAAGATTTCCTAAATTTTAAATTAAGGTTAAATATAAAAAATAGATTAATTATAAAAACTAAATTTAAATACAAAAATATTTGTAGTCATATACTTCACTAATACAGATATGTTTACCAAATAGCAATTTCTGTCCCCTTTTTAGTGCACCCTCTTCTACACCCCCACACCATATACATTTCCTGATTTTTTTCCTTTTGTTAAACCCAAAGGACTGACCATAAAGGCTGTAAAGGACCATACCTTATCATCTACTATTAAATCTGTAAAATTTTCAACACATCCATTAATCACCTCTATCCTCTACCCTTTCCCTCTTTTCGTTCAAATTTTAACTGGCAACTTACAACTCTAATTTCCCATTTTCCACCCCACCTACCTCTCAAACATAATTCGCCAAATATAAGTTAAAGAATTTCCATTTTCTTTTCACACAGCCTGATGAGACATTGTCCTTTCAATGTCAAAACAAAATGTACACTTTGTAGTAGATGTTAATTTGTACGTTCTAAACTATAATTTATAATAAATATATATATATATATATATAAATATATATATATATATATACACACACACACGCACACTTTACAGAAGTATATATATATGTGCGTGTGTGTGTGTGGGTGTATCAAACGTTTAATTACAACAGAATAAGAAATTCTGTTGATTTAAACAAATTAATTTAAAATATTTTTTTATTCAATTAATTTACTTAAATCAACAGAGCTTCTTATTTTATTGTAATTAAAAATTCATTTTTAAAATAACATACTTGAGGGACTTTAGTAGACAGATGGAGCAGAGTCTGAGCAGGATAACAGGAAAAGGAGTGTTAAGAATTCCAAGGGATATGGAGGACCATGATCGTCTACAACCTGAAGAGACACAGCACATTGAAGAAGAAGAGTTTGAAATAATATATGTGTATATATGCATTCTTCTATAAGGTGTATATTATATATATATATATATATATATATATATACTAGCGGCCATAATTATTAGGCCACTCCAGTGTTTTAAAAAATTATGTACTTCATAATATTTTTTAGTATTTATTGCCATGTGAATAATTGTAAATGAAAATCGAATGGTTCTTTTGTCAATATTGCAGAATAACAAGTGCATCAAATGAATTTATAAATATTTCATAATTACCTATATTGCAGTTTCATCAATGAAAGAATGAAGAAAATTTAGGATGATTCTGATGAATTCATCTTTGTTTCCTTGCCTTGTAAAATTTTGCAAATTAATAATAACAACAGAACCATTCTATTTTCATTTGAAAACAAATACTAAAAATAGTGATATACATTTCTTTCAAAATACTGGGGTGACCTAATAATTATAGTCAGTAGTGTATATGCACACAAGCACATATATATATATATATATATATATATATACATATATATATACCTGTGTTTGTGTGTGTGTGTGTGTGTGCATATATATATATATATATATATATATATATTATTCATTACTAAAGAAAAACAAAACAAGATAAATCTCAAACAAAGGTAGCAATAAACACAAATACCTACCGACTCAATAATGTGCTTAATGCCTGCATTACCTAGATGGAACAAAAATGCTCGACAACAATGATACCTATGAAAAGATGGCTCCTGTCCTAACTCAAGTTTCACATGCGTGGGATATATATATATATATATATGTTTTGTGTGTGTCTGTGTGTGTGTGTGTAAGCTCAGCTATTGGGTGTGTATAATGATAATATACACACACTAAAAAATCTGCCTCCTTCTACCGAGTGCCCATAGCCTAGAGGTAGAATCGCCAACTGACGCCAACTTGTTCAGGTTTCAATCTTGGGTTAAAAAGCAATCGCTTTTTTTACCCAGTATTGAAACCCGACCGAAATGGTATCAGTCAACTTTCTGCGTGTGTACATATACTTCTACAGTGAACTAAAAAACATAAAACAGACACTCATCAATAATAATTTTCCCAACTACATAGTTGATGAACAAATACATTACTTTCTTAAAAAGCTTAACATGGAAAAAACAACACATGATACTAACCCAACCAATCCTAAACATATCACTCTCTTATACCGTAGCCAGATGCACTCCAACTACCAACTAGATGAAAACATCCTAAAAAAACTCATAAATACTAATATTTCTCCGACAGACTCTAACAAAAGAATTAAGTTTATTATATATTACACTAAATCCACTACATCTAATTCATTTGTCCGCAACGACTCTTCCCCCATCGTTAGTGATTTGCAAAAAACCAATGTAGTATATAAATTCATATGTCCATTTAGAGAATGTATCTCTAACAACCTCAATAATATCTACATCGGCCACACCACAAATTCGCTCTCACGGCGTCTGACGTTGCACTTAAATAAAAATTCAAATATATTCCGTCATTTAGAACAACACGGTTATCAACGCACACTTCTGAGAAAAACGCTTGTTGATAACACGTACATACTCAAACAAGAAAATAATAAGCAGAAACTAAAAATCCTCGAAGCACTCTACATTAAACAATTTAAACCTGGTTTGAATACAATCAATTTTGATATTTCCAACAACGTACTCAAATGTCTGTAATCAGACCAGGGACCACAACACCACTATTTTGTCACTGTCTTCGGCCATCCGCCACGGTAGGGATGGACTTATATTTTCAATTCAATTATCTTTATTGTTAATAGCTTAAATGTTCTATGTTTACTGTGTGTTAATTATTTACTCTTTGATAATGGCTTATGTGAGCCGAAAGCTTAGACCCGATAAAAAATTCAACAAATACTGTGATTTTTTGTTGTCTTAACGACATCACCATCAAGTATATCAGACGGTATGAACGGATCCTACACAAAATTAATAGACAAAACTTGTCTATATTATTCAATGAAACCTGCATTAATATATATATATATATATATATATATATATATATAGGTATTTCCAGAGAGATATAACAGCACTGTATATATATATATATATATATATATATATATATATATATAGTAAAGTAGTATCCTTGGTAATTTGTAAAATTAATTCAGCAGGGGATCATAATTCAATGCAAATTCAATGTTAGAATTTAACAGAGTATTATAATGAAAATAAATTCTATGACTTTAGAAGTCCATGGGTAATAATTTATCTTGCGGAAATTTTACAAATATTCACTCCTCAGACCAAAATCTTTCACAAAAATGAATGGATTAGATTCATTCACATCAAAGGAATCATGGGGAGACAGAAAACATTTTATTGATGGGAAAGAGGCTTAGATATACAGTCAGTCAGTTAAGTGCCATACGTAAAACACGCTTGGGCGATCATGTCTCGAAAGAGACATGACTGACTGGGCAGAAGATTATCCCGCAGTAGGTTGCCATTGCTTTCTGCGGTAGATTGGTTGCCAGCCAAGGCTATAGAACCCAATCTGTCCTGTTATTTAACCCATAACTGAAAGGAAGAGGCAGATTAATATCTTTCCCAAGGGTATTTGCGCGTAAGTGAATGCAATGAATTCAACTGGAATTTGAACTCGGCTCCCTGATTTCCTGTTCCGAGCCGATATCCACTGCACTACAACACACAAAGTGGCTGTTTTTCTATCCTAGGCTATAAGATGACTTTGGACTGAACTTTCAGTTGGCCATTCTCAAATACAGTAAATTTAGGCCCCCCCCCCTATATTTTCACTGGAAGAATTGAATCATTAGATTTTTATATTAATTTCCATGGTAATAATATATTCATTTTATAAATAACAATCATTTTTTTATCATCTTTAACATTGTTATCATACTTGATAGTAATATTATTGTCATAAAACCAAAAAGATTTTTATTTGAGTCTAGAGTCCAGATTGTGAATATAACAATAACCAGTTAAGTGACAAATTTTATATTTTAATTAATCACACGCACACACACACACGCGCAACACACACACACATTATATATATATATATATAAACAAGATTATAATTATACTTGTGTTGAAAACCTCCCTCAAAAACTTGACGGAAGGACAAAAATGGTTTTAAAAAAAGAAAGAGCTTAGTACATAAACGTCAGTCAAAAGTGCTTGAACTGAGATCAGCACAAAGCTTCGTCTGGCCCATTAGGTGTTATATATATGTATGTTTCAAAAGTTGTTTTTTGTTTTCTTGACAAACCCTTAGGATTTTTTTGACTCATGTTTCTCTGGAGGGTACTGCAAAGGTAACTGACAAGAAAATAATGAAAAATGTTTTCCATTTTTAAAAGTGTGTTTAAATTCTGTGGTATTAAGCCCTTGTTTTTATATATATATATATATATATAACATCTAATGAGCCAGACAAACCTACCTAGGTTTCACCTGAACAGATTGTCAGGGAAAGGCAGCTTTCCCTGATGATTCCATTTAGGTGAAACCTAGGTAGTTTCGTCTGGCTCATTAGATGTTATATATTTATTTCACTCTACCTCTGTATTGAGCGCTTTTTGTTAGATGATTACTCGTATCGGTGTTTTTTCTTTGGGCTTTGTGCTGATCTCGGTTGACTGGCGTTCATGTACTAAGCTCTTTCTTTTTCTAAAACCATTTTTTTCCCTTCCGTCGAAGGTTATTGAGGAAGGTTTTTGACACGAGTATAATTATAAACTCGTTTATATATACACATATATATATACACACACATATATATATTTTACTCACACACAGGAGGTGGAAAAAATAATGAAAACACATAATACCATTATATCATAATTTAGAAAATTGTATTAAACTGAAAAAAGCTTGTCTATTTTTATGTTCGTTGACGTGGTCTTACAGAAGGATGCTGAAGATACCATGGATTGAACACGTGAGCAATAACAAGCTTTTGGAGAGGATGGAAAACGAAAAGGAAATTAATAGTAAGCATCAGGAAAAGACAGCTGAAGTTCCTGGGACATGTCATGAGGAAGGAGGGCTTGGAGAATCTGATACTCACAGGTCAGATAGAGAGAAAAAGAGACAGGGGTAAACAATACATAACATACTTGATGGGCTTGAGCAAATGGATAGCAAAGCAGGGTTTGGGAGCGGCAACAGAAGAAAGCGTGTTAACAGCCACTAGGGATAGGGAGATGTGGAAGGCCATGATCACCTACATCCTGAAGAAACACAGCACATAGAAAGAGAAGATTTAATGTTAGTAATACTTCAATTTTTTGCTAAAATGTTTGCTCTTTTTTACAGATATTATTTAAATAAGTTTATTAAAATCAGCAGTCAGGACTATTTAATAATTTTAAGTGATCATTTTCATCCTATGGTTCAGGAACTGTTTCTGGAGAGAAATGCCATCATTCAGGATGATAATGCCTCTGTTCATACTGCTCAAGTTGTAGCTGAATGGTATAAGGAACATTCTATTGAAGTAGAACATCTTATGTGGTTTATTTTTGAAAACAAGTGAGGAGTCGATATCCTCCACCATCATCATTGACAGAATTGGAGACTTTTAGATGAAGAATGGATAAAAATTCCTCAGGAAACAATTCAAACTTTTACGAGTTGATCCCATGCAAAATATATATATATATATATATATATATATATATATATATATACTATAGTTATCCGCAGACAGATCTGTTTTGCTGTATCACAGCTCATCAATACAGTTAGACACCCAATTGCTTTTAATCCAGGATTGAAACCTGACTGAACTGAGCCATGGGCGCTTGGTAGAAGGAGGCAGACTACTTAGCATATCATCTATCATATGCCAGAGTAGCCAGTGTGCTCTAATTCATTACTGAATGAGCTATATATATATATATATATATATATATATATATATATTTATTTATTCTAAATTATATTTTAGAACATGTACAATTTTTTTTATATATACACTACAAATTGTACATTTGTTTTGGCATTGAAACTACAATTTCTCATCAGGAGCTCACCACCTGATGAGACATTATAGTTTCAATGTCGAAACAAATGTATGATTTGTAGTGGATATATATAAAAAAAAATTTGTACATGTTCTAAAATATAATTTAGAATAAATATTCACAGCTCTTTAAATTATATATTGAGCACTGTTTAAAATTAATGTTCTGGACATTGTAAAAAAACAAAAACATTTTTTTCTTCGTTCCCTATTCACTCGTGTATATATATATATATATATATATAATGAAGTAAGATAACATGAAAATGGTAAATTATAATACTAGAAAATAATATATATCAAATTCGGTAATTCAACATTTGTCAGATTTCACCGATCCTCTGCGAAAACAAAAAGCACAGTATATGCCCAGTGGGAATTATTACTAAAATATAATTTAAAAAGTTTGAAAAATCCAATGAGTGTTTTGAATATCACAAAACACTGTGTTTGGCATTCAGTAAGTATTAGATGTTTTCACTTATATTCTGATAATATATCTACAAATTTGAGGAGGTGCTGAAAAGCTTTCAGCCTAACACACACACACACATATATATATATATATATATATATATATATATTATAAACACAGACAAACGATAATGACAAACTGTTTTTGTTTACATGGAAAATTTCCAAGCAACAATAAACTTGTGTATTTCAGATGTTGGAAGTGAATGTCACATCACAGCTCGTGACATCACAATTATATGATTATATAATGTAATTTGATATCTTTAAAAATGGCTGATAATGATAATGCTATTAAGCTTATCAGAGAATATGAAAAAAATTTACATAAAATAGACAAAACTTGTCTATATTATTTAATGAGACATGCATTAATGAAAAAATGCTGCCTAAATACACACAATTTATATATATATATATCCAAACAGAAAGTGGCATTTAGGTAAAATCCCAAGGAAGATCCTATTAATATAAATAGTAAAATTGATCCAGCCAGAGAGCTCGATGTAAATAAACTTATCTATTTATAGAGCCAAATATGTATATTTTTTGCCAAATAAAACTTCATTACATGAGTTGGATGATCATTTCCATGAAATACATTCACTTCGTCAGAAATCTTCTGTTATTATGGAAAAAAGAGGTCTAAGATATATATTTTTCATTTTTTTAAAAAATATATTTTTACATATTAAACAATTTGCTTTATTTATGTCCCCTACCAAAATCATCTTCCCCCCACCCCGTGGTTTCCTTTTATTCCTGTAGTAGATTTTAATGTAAATTAATTTGATCTCAACTATAGTCTGACCCTATTTTATTTTGAAAGGAAAGTTTTGAAGAACTTTTGGCAAAGCCAAATTTATGTCATGTTTCCTTTTTTCTATTTTCCTTTTTTTTTCCCTCCTTTTTCCTTTTTATGTCTCTATCCCTTTCTACCCACCCTCTTAAGCTAACATTTGTCACATCTGCATATCCAACACGTACTTCCCCTTTTTCTCTTTTCTTCCCCGTCTCTCCTTATAATTTTCCCCCCTATCTCCCCATTTCCTTTTCTCTGCTCATTTCTCATTCACCACCCACTTCCACTGTTATTTTTTATTTCTTTACACACATATACATAACTTTTTTTTTTAAATGTCTGTTTCACAGATCAAGCTGAATCCTATTTCATTATCTCTCTTTGTCCTTTTGCTCTCTCTCTTCCCACCTTCTGAAAAAGGGTTTGGACAATAATTGCCTTCTAATATACACTTCCCTCTCTTTTTCCCCTACTTTGTTATTTCTTTCTTTTCCTTCCGGTGTATGAAAAACTTTTTGAATTTTTCCATAATAAAAGATCGACGACAAAGTGAATGCATTCTGCAAAAATGATGCAAGTAATGTTTTTAATTTTGAATTACAGGAAAATCTATTCACACCCAAATTTCAAAGTTCGTTGATTTTTGTTTAGCAGCATATCAACCTCTGTAGATTATTTAATGTCAAAATCTAAATATTTTTCTAATGCAATTTTATTCTTTCAGGGTAAAGATATGTTTCTCTTTGCAGATAATAAAAATGTATTGTTGATAATTTTACTATAAAAACATATTTTTGCATATTTTTTACTCTTGCACTTTCATTTTGCTATAAATATATGTTGTTGGTAGATTTCACTGTTTATTAGCAAATGTCATTTTTCTGCTAATGTTCGAGTAATATTTAGTACTCGACCAATTCTTTCTTTCATCCGTAAGGATGCCCTCCCCACTTATCAAATTAATTCAGCAATTTACAAATTTGAATGTAGTTGTGAATACATCTATATAGAGCGGATGTCTCAGCAGTTGCATTTTAGAATTAAACAACGTTTACCTCCTAGAATTTTGAATCCGACTGCTAGCAGTAGCCAACTTGTTAATACATCCGGGTTGTCAATTACACAACATGTTATAAATAGCAGGAATTAAGTTTTTTTTTTTTTGTTTTTTTAATCATATCACCCCGAGCAAGGCGGTAACGCCACTGAAGCACAGGGGGCTACGTAGGAGTGAAAAGATTGGAAAAGAGAAAGCCGGAGACCACATCCTAAACAAGGAACAAGGGATGAGCCTCTTCACCTGTTCAATAGACGTGGGTGGAGTGTGAACCGGGCGATAGTGTAGTCTATCTACTCCAATTGAAAAAAAAAGAAAAGAGTGAAAAGATTGGAAAAGAGAAAGGCGGAAACCACATCCTAAACACGGAACACGGGATGAGCCTCTTATGTGGAATGAGTGTGGACCGTTTCTATATTTTATCATGGTACCACTCTTTATATCATTCAAAGATGCTAGAGTCTCTATACATCAAATCCCGCAAGCCTTCCCTCTGTAAACAGAAGGACCGCTTGCTGGGTTTGAATGTTATTGGACTCTAGTTTTTCGTGCATTATTTTTTTTCACTTCCATTAATCATCTTATATTGTAACAGCCTCCTATTCCCAGAAATAAACTTGACAAGGCTGAGAAGAAACCAGTTGTTTTTTAGTTTTTAGTAAAAATGCCATTTAAACTACGCTTGTTCCTGGCTATTATAAAGTTTTGTATGACTAAGAATTTGTTCAAATATATTGTTGGATGTGGAGTTGAGAACAACAACAGTTAAGTGGTGGTTCCATGCTTCTCAAAACCTTTAACCTCCCAATCAGAGGCCTTGCTGCCAGATGTAATTTATCATCATACCCTTGGCACAAATTTCATTAAGATCTGTTGAAATTAAATATAGAATAAGTAAAACAATTTAATGACTTCTAATATGGATATTTCGAATAATTTTAAATGCCAAACAAAAAATCTGATGTTTTTTCGGACTTCACTTTCATTCTGAGTCAGTTGAGGGCATATTTGTATTTGTACAGATGTTGTTTTACATATTGTGAATGTCTATTCGGATTAAATCTTAGTTACTGGTGTGGCTTAAGCCCGATATACAGAAAAAAAAGACAGAAACAAACAAAGAAACAAACAAAAGACTGAAATCCTCAAAATACAATGCATACACAGAAAGTTCAAGTTTCCAAATGATCATGAAACAATAAATATTTGAAGGCGTTGAACTCAAACAGTGCTGAAATGACACAGAATAGACCAACATTATAGCAGCGAAGTCCTTGGTCACTGAAATACATCATCAACCATTTCCAATTATGCTGATTTCATCACCTAGGGGAAAAAAAAAGAGAACTATGATCAGTAGATCACATATATATATAAATGGACTACATATATTGGTTTTACTACAACCACGCTCTCCCCATAGACTTACCTGTCACCTTTCTGATCAGAGTACAATTAAAAAACATTTCTTAGAAAAACATAGCCATGGAGGTAATATCAGACAGATTTTAGTCAACAATACAATAATCCTCACTCATACACAGTAAAAAGAACCTTCAGATATTGGAGGCCATCTACATTAAATCCAAACAACCCACACTTAATAAAATCACATTTAAATCTGGTCATAGCACATTACATTGCATTCAAATATATTGTTGGTTGGTTGTTTTTGTTTTCATGGCATATCAACCTCGGTGGGTCATTTATTGCCAACTAAATTTTATTTATTTATTGCTGGTAATACCTTTTTCTTTCAACAATTTATTGTTGTTTTTATATAAGTTTTTGTGTCTAGTAATACTTTTTTCTTTTCGAGTATCAAGATTTATTGAAATTTGTTTTTTTTTAAGGGCAGGGTCCCCAAGTCCTACTCTGTTATTTAACCCATAACTGAGGGAAGGGACAGACTAATACCTTTCCTAAGGGTACCAGTGCTTAAGTGAATGCAGGGTATTCAACTGGAATTTGAACTTGGCTCACCGATTTCTCTTTCCAAGCCGATATCACTGCACCACAACGCACATCTGTCATTAAACGCTAAATGCTTACAGCATCTGGTATTCCCAAGCGGTCACCCATCTAAGTACTGACCAGGCTCAATGTTGCTTAACTTCAGTGATCGAGTGAGAACCAGTGTATTCAACGTGATATGGTCGTAAACCTCAAATATATGGTTCTGTTATCATTTCAATCTCTCACGTGGTGACGCCATAAAACCGCATAACAAATTTACGAACTGTGTTTGCTATTTTTGGTAACTGTTATTGCTTATTAGCAAAGTTTTATGTCAACAAAACAAGATAAAATCGTCGCTGATGGTGGATGTTTTTATGTTAATGTCCTTGTAACCTCTCTGAAGCTGGCTCGTGTGAGCTAAAAGTTTAGAACCAGCTTAATAAAAAATTATCCAAATGTTGGAGAATTTTTGTCTTTATTTTCACCTGAAATTAAAGCCAAAATACGATGTTTAGAACGGCTCATGATTAAACATAATAGACATTCATTGTCTCTTATATTTAACAGTATATGTTTTGAAAAAAAAATATATATATATATATATATATATATATATATATATATATATATATATATAAAGTATGTATATTTGGTAGCATCTTTTCTTTTTAAACAAGCTGTGTTAAACGATAGAGACAACATAGTCTTATATCTTTTCTTTTGAATTTTTTCATATTTTCTGATTAGACTTTTTATTTCTGAATTATATTTGTATAAAAATTGTCCAAAGGTTTTCCTAGTACTTACGAATGTCATCATTCATTACCAGGGACTATATTACAGTTTAAAATCAAATAATTTAAAATTATTGATCAACACACAGACATTAGACATCTAAAAATTTTAGAGGTACTACATATCAGAAGTCAAAAAACCTCTTATCAATTGCACAACTTACCAAGTTTTTAGGAAATATACTTAGTTGTGATGAGAGGGTTTATTTGAAATATAATTAAGATAAATAATTATTTGCCTCTGAGTAATTTGATAATTTACATAATTAGTTTCTTTAAAGTTCAAATTCTCTAACGTATTTTTACGGCATTAAAAATCGTTAACAATCAAGTATTCCATATAATTCACGCATCGACATGAGCACATATCTTCACGTGTGCATGTTGCTTATATTATTACTGCCTTTCAATTTAAAAATTCTTCATAACGTTTAATTATTTTCTTTTAAAATGTTGTAACACTTTTCCTGCTACAAGACAATATTTGATTTTAAACTGTAATATAGTCCCTGATGATGAACGATGACGTTCATAAGGACTAGGACAACTTTTGGACAATTTTTATACAAATGTAATTCTGAAATAAAAGGTCTAATCAGAAAGTATGAAAAAATTCAAAAGAAGAAAATATATAAAATTATGTTGTGTCTATCGTTTAAAAAAACTTGTTTAAAAGAAAAGATCCTACCAAAATATATGTGCTTTAGATAGACTAATTGGAGTAGATAGACCAGATTGACTAAACTATCGCCCAGTTCACACTCCACCCACGCCTATAGAACAGGTGAAGAGGCTCATCCCTTGTTTCCTGGTTAGGATGTGGTTTCCGGCTTTCTCTTTTCCAGTCTTTTTACTTTTATGTAGCCCCCTGCGCATCAGTGGCGTTATCGCCTTGCTTGGGGTGATATGATTAAAAAAAAAAAATATATATATATATATATATTTTGTCATCCGCAGATAGATCTGTTTCACTGTATCACAGCTCATCAGTACGGTTAGACTTCCGATTTCTTTTTACTGATTGGTGTCAGTCGCGATTCTACCTCTGGGCTATGATTTTTGATTTATGCAATAACCATATCTGCTCTGAAATGTATTGTAATGTCAACAAATGTAAACATGTTACAGAAATTAACGAAGATTAATGAAACTAATGTTCAAATAAATCATTTCAAATTGTCAGTTATTTATAACCTAGTTTTGTTAATCTTCCGTTAATTTCCATAACATGTTTACATTTGTTGACATAACGATACATTTCAGAGCAGATATGATTATTGCGATAAATCTTATCGAAAACTGTGTTATATAGGCTTGATTAAAACCTCATTTAGACTGAAGGTCATTTGTGGTCGAGAGGTCTAAGGTGTGCCAGATCACATGGTAGCTTCTTCTATGTGGATAGGGGTTGCAGGTTCAAATCCTGCCGAATGACACACACACACACACATATATATATATATATATATATATATATACAGGATGCTATGAATAAACTGTCGTTTAAATTACACAAAAATGCAAATAACACTAAAATCTCATTTTAACATATATATTTAACAAAACTGTGCAAAAATATCTTGAAATATGAAAGAGGAAATTTATTCAATAAAATTGTTATTGGCTTTCACCATGGCTTCCAGACAACTTCAGAATCTCTTGCAACTCTTCTGGACAGTCCCTTTGTTTAAGTTGCTGAATGATGTCATAATTCTTGCCTTCAGTTCATTTTTGGAGTTACAAGGAGTTTTGTTACAAGGTGTTTTCTTACAAGGAGTTTTGTTGATCTCTCGCTCAACTGTGCATAATAATCAAGAGGGTTGCAGTCTGGGGAGTAAGGTGGCTAAATATAAGAGGTGATGTGGTCACAAAAATTGTCTGACAGCCATGACTGTGTTCTCCTGCTTGTGTGGCATGGTACAGAGTCTTGTTGCCAGGCATAAGGTCTTCCAGTAACCACCCTCTTAACCCAGAGCAGCACTAATTCCTCAAGGCACTTGATGTAGACTTTATGCTGAGTCCGAGGTCCTGGGAAGCTGAATGCAAGTATAATATTGTTATCACAAGTGATCACTTCAAACACCATGATGTTGACCGGATATATCATCCAACTCTTTCCAAATCCTCAGCACTGTTCCCAGATTGACAACAAAACACTCAGAAATGTTTGTATCGGAGCTTCTGGCAGGAACGCCAAGCAGTGCAGCATGCTGTTTTAAAATTTTTGGTAGAGTGAACTGTGTCATGATGGTCTTTTTTACACAGATGGTGCCCAACTGACCCAACCATACTGTAAAGTCAACAAAATAACAATACACATGCACGTAATTGAAAATATAAAATTGCCACAAGTTACACCTCACACCCTGTATTGAGTTCTCTTGGCTGCTGGCGTTTGTATACACTGCATATATATAACATGTCTCAACCATGTGCAGATAGCTTAGGGGTAGACTCTCTTACTGATGCCAAATTAGTTAAGTTTTGAGCTTGGCAGAAAACAATTGGATGTCTAACCACACTGCTGAGTTGTGATACAACAAAACTGGCTTGTATGTGGATGACTATATATATAACCTTGTTTCATTAAAATTCATTGATTTCCATAACATATATATATATATATATATATATATATATATATATCACAGACTGAGTGCTGGTATTAATAAAATACTGCAATATAAGATGCAATATAACAGACCTACAAATTATATAATAATATACATATTTTTTTTAAATGCTGCATAGACAAATATATAAATATATATATATATATATATACAGGTTGCATTCAAAATACTTTTACAGACTTTGGAGGTGGATTTATCTCAGAAAAATGTCCTTACAAACATATGTCCGCATATCCTTCATTTTTTAGTTATTAAGTTTAAAGAAACTCTACAATAGTTGATGTTGTGTTTCCATGTAGACTAGGTTACATTTGTCTTTCATGTACATTTGTGGTTAGTCTGTTTTAACATTTAACGTGTGAAGAAGTGAGTTAACTGAGAAGTGTTCTATTTAACAGTGGCAGGATATTCATATTATGAGCGGACAGATATGATTTTTATATACAGCTGTGTGAATGATAATAAACACGAGACTGCACAGTCATATCAGATTGTGTTTCCAGACCAAAGGCAGCCAAGTCATCTGACCTTTATGGCTGTTTATCATCACATTTCTGAGACAGAATCTGTGGCATCACAAACTATGGATCGAGCATGGCCAAGATTTGCTCATATGCCTAACTACAAAGAACACATTCTACGGGCTTTCAGAGATGATCGGGATATCAGCACATGTGAAGTGGTCCTAGAATATCATACATAAGCATGGTTGCTTCAAAAGCATCTCTTGTATCTGTAGGATTTGCAATGTGCGCAGGGTCTTCGTCCTCTGATCACGCACCCCGGTAGAATTTTTGCCAATGGTTTATTGCACAAACTGCCATTTCGTTGTTTGTCTCTTCAGTCTTGTTTATGAATGAGACACAATTTGAAAGAAATAGAATAACAAATTTACACAAACCAACATTTACAATACAAGCTAGACACAAGCATCAGTTAATGATTAACTAGCAGTATAGCCCGGCATTGCTCGGGTGTAATAAAAGCTTTAAAACTAATCCATGGTCCTGGAGCTCAGACTCTTTGGATGTTGGCACAAAAGAATAAAAAGCAATAGTTGTTTCCAGTTAAAGTGAAACCATAGACTGAAAGAAAAATGAATGGATGTAAGTCAAATTTTGATTTCCTGGTATCGATATCAAATAAGTTTTTCCGTCGTAAACTGAATTTTGAAGGTTAAATAAGTCCTCTGAGTAAATGGTATCATGGCTGAGACTAAGAACTACAATTATACCTAATTAGAGCCAAACTCAAAGCAAAAACTAAAATAAAAGGGCTGAAAAAAATGCAGACATACAGGCAGATAAACAAACACACACACAAACATCATGCCTTTTATATATATATATATATATATATATATATTATCGATTTTCTTTACTATTGTAAGAAGTGCAACCTTGAAACTTCTGAATATCGTTTCTTATGTCTTTGTCTATGAGTGTATCAAATTTGATTAAAATCGGACCATTCCTTCTATAACCCGATTTTTTCGATTATTGATTTTCGATATTTATCGAGGGTACCTCGACACTAAACCTTGCTAAGAACACTTGCAGACACTTATAGTACAACTGTGCAAATTTTCAAGAAAATCGGTTCAGCCGTTTCGGAGTCTATAGGTAACAGACACACACACACAAAGTTCCATTTATAAATAAGTTTAGATGTGTCCATATGTTCTCACAGCATATCTTACAGGAGCTACCAACAGAAACTTCATTTTGAACACACTTCCAGACCTGCTATAGGATGTACAATATGAAGATTCATGTGATTCTTGCACGATATGGGGCTCCAGCACATTTTATGTGTGTGTGTGTATATATATAATATAACTCCTCAGGACTTTTTTCTTCATTTTCTGAAAAGTTTGCATAATTCTGCTCAGTTAATTTACAAACTTTTTCAGATTAATCTTATTAATGCTCTATTTCTATCTTGATATCGAGCACTTGACCACAAAATACCTGCTTCCCAAAATATCTTTTTATCAATAAAAGACTAAAAAGCAGCAATCTTGGCAATAAATATCATCATAACTCAACTATATATATATATTCATCTATACATTGAATATTGCTGCTTCATCTGGTCTCGTGTCTCTGCAATGTATTTCAAGATTTAGTTCCCAATAAATCTATTGCTTGACAAAAGTTATTAGCCAAATTTTAATTTTGAATTTTCACTGTATAAAATTTAGGATTAACAGATTAGACATTGAGAAAAGCACATTGATATGGAATATGATTGTTTTTTTTTTGGTTTTTTTTCTAATCATTTCACCCTAAGCAAGGAAATAGAGCCACTAAGATGTAAGGGGTTACTGACTGTGAGAGAATATGAGAAAGCAAAATTATTAACGAGAGAAAACAAGCCAAAGAACATGATTCAAGTTGACAAAAGATGAATGTTGACATTGTATTTAGAGTTCTGAAGAAATGGCACACAAAAATGGCTCATTAGTTATGAATATATATATATATATATATATATGTATGTATGTATGTATATATATATATATATATATATATATATATACACACACTTCCAGAGTGTAATGAATGATGTGTAGATGCTAGAGTAGCTATTGGCATATGTTTACATGGTATATCACGTGCTAAAAGTCTGCCTTCTTCTACCAAGCACCCATAGCTCAGAGGTAGAATCGTTGACTGATGTCAATTCAGTCGGGTTTCTATCCTGGCTAAAAGCAGTCGGATGTCTAACTGTACTGATGACCTGTGACACAGTGAAACCAATCTGTCTGCAGACAACTATATAGGATTATATATATATATATATATATATATATACAATTTCTAAATGGATTAATTATCTATTAATCTGTTATTACTTAAACATGAATTTTATTGAGTTTAGTGAATATTTGTGTATTTATTTGGTTTTGTCAACTGACCTGAACATTGAAGAATTCTAATGTAAGGAAAATATGTGCTCTTCAGAAGGATTTGAATCGGCATCCGCTTGACAGGAGAAAGCTTTGTTAAATCTAACATAGTAAAAACACATTAGATCTAACAATAGTTTGTCCTACTCAGGGAGGGATGCTTGCTTGAATTCTGCCAGAGAGTGCATATTTTTCTTCAGTAAGAATTCTTGAATAACCAAGGTGATAGATGAAAATAAATATACTGTTTGAAAATAAAAACTGAGCATCTACTCAAATAGGGGTATCCATTAAAAGTAACATTTAAGTCAATATATATATATATATATATATATATATATATATATATATATATATATATAAGCACATATACACACAGATGCATATATGGACATGTACACATACATATATATGTAATTATACACATACACAAATCTATACATACACATACATATATATTTTCTAAACATATACTGTTAAATATAAGAGACAATGAATATCTATTGTGTTTAATCATGAGCCATTCTAAACGTATTTTAGCTTTACTTTCAGTTGAAAACTAAGACAAAAATTCTCCAACATTTGGATAATTTTTTATTAAGTCACATGAGCCATCTTCAGAGATGTTATAAAGAGGGTAACACAATAACACCCACCATCAGCGATGATTTTATCTTGTGTTGACATAAAACTCCACTAAGCAATGGCAATAGTTACCAAAAATAACAAACACAGTTCTCAAATTTGCAATGCAGTTCTATGACATCACACCTCGTGATAGCGCGAAATGACAACAGAACCATATATTCAAATGCAATGTAATGTGTTATGACCAGATTTAAATGTGATTTTATTAAGTGTGGGTTGTTTGGATTTAATGTAGATGGCCTACAATATCTGAAGGTTCTTTTGACTGTGTGTATGAGTAAGGATTATTGTATTGTTGACTAAAATCTGTCTGATATTACCTACATGGTTATGTTTTTCTGAGAAATGTTGTTTAATTGTACTCTGATCAGAAATAAATTGTTATACATGAGAAGCTGTTAACGTTTTGTTTAAAGGGTACATTTATTGTTGCTATTATTATTAATATTACTTGCTTTTTTGTATGATATATTAAGTGTCCATAATGGTATTTGTGTCACTCTATGTGTTTTGAGTCTGAAGTTGACTCTCTTCAGGTAAATAAACTTGTGACTTATATACAGTGAGGTGAAACAAGTATTTGAACAGTAAAAAAATGGATTTAGAATCATATATTGAAAGAAAAACATTGTCTAAATCTCACAATATATTTGTAAAACAATTATAAATGCAAATAAAGAGCAAAAATAAATTATTTGACATGTATATATATTTTATATACAAATTATTAAAACAGGGAGTGAAAAAAGTAATTGGACAGAATATAAATTATGCTTTAAATGTGTTTAATATTCAGTTGATCCTCCTTCATTTGCAACCACAGCTCTCAGTATGTTCCTGTAGCACTCTACAAGAGCCTGTCATGATTTGGTGGGAATTTTAGCCCACTCTTCTGCAAAAACTTTCAATTCACTGAGGTTCTTTGGTTGCCTTTCATGAATCTAATTCTTCAGTGTTCTCCAAAGATTCTTTATTGGATTCATGTCTGGCGATTGGCTGGGCCATGTCAACATGATGTTATTGTTTTAAAGCCATGCATGTATTATTTGGTTGTATGTTTCACATCATTGTCCTGTTGAAAAACCCAATCTGGTCCAAGTTCTAATTTCTCAACTGATGACTGCAAGCAATCTTCTAAAATCTGAATATATTTGGCTGCACTCATTGTGCCCTCAATAATTTTCAGTTGTCCTGTACCATTATATGCAAAGCATCCCCAAACCATAATGCTACTGCCTCTGTGCTTCACAGTGGGGATGGTGTTCTTTTGATTGAAGGCTGTTCCAGCCTTTCTCAAAACATGGGTAGCATCGTTGTGGCCATAAATTTCAATCTTGTTTTCATCAAATCATAAAATTTGCTTATAATAGTTATCATGCTTTTGTAAACTAGTTTTGGCAAATTCAAGTCTGGATTTTAAAGGACATTTTTTTAGCAATGGGGTTTTGCAATGAAAGCAAAATTTTAATTGTTGTTGGTGAAGTTCAGAACTTATGGTCCTCTTGCATATGTGAGTTCCTGCATTGCTGAGATCTTTTTGAAGTTTTCTCCGAGTCACATAAAGGGTCATTTTTACTCGCCGTACTATTTTCTGTGAACATTTTTGTGATATTTTGCGTGGTGCACCTGTTCTTGGCAAATTTTCATGAGTACCGAAAGCTTTCCATTTCTTATACTGTTGCCATATCTGGTCGGGTGCCCCTGCTACTCTCCTTGGGCTCCTCGACAAGATACAGCGGAGGCTCTGTAATGTGATCGATACTGACTTAGCAGACCACCTGCAGTCTCTCTCTCACCGGCACGATGTGGCTTCCCTGTGTCTCTTCTATAAATACTTTCACGGCTTCTGCTCAGATGAACTTAGATTACTGGTGCCCGCTAGGTTCGAATTTGCACGAGATACTAGATTAGCAACTAGATCGCACCCTTTTACAGTGAAACCAATAAAATGCAACCACAACTTCTACTCCAACAGTTTCTTTTCTCGTACTTCCCGACTGTGGAATTCCCTTCCACATGACTGCTTCCCCGACAGCTACAATCTCCAGGAGTTTAAATTTAAGGTCAATAGACACCTCCTAACACACTAACTCGCTTCCATTCTTTCAAACACTTTTCCCATCCTCCAAACTATCTATCACCCCTCTTCTGACCTTTCCTATATCTAACCACTCTTTCTATTTACCTTCTCCTATGTAGCCCCAAGCGCAATAGTGGCAGTGGAATGCCTTGCTTGGGGTGAAACGATTAAAAAAACAAAAAATGTACCCAACAGTGCTCACAGGTATACATAGGTCTTTAGAAATCTTACGATAGTTTTTTTTTATATGCAGAAATAATTTGATCTTTAAGATCTTCCAACAGCTCTCTTTGCTTTGGAATCCTGCAGTACTGTTAGTGTGACGTCTTGGAATGAACTGACCATCAAGATAGCTAACACTTTAAGTAATGCACGTTCTAGATTATTCCATAAAATTCTAACACATTTGAGCATGAAATATACTCAAAACATTAATTTTAAAGATAATTTTGAAACTGTCCAAATACTTTTTCACTACATTTTAATAATTTGTATATAAAATATATATATGTGTCAAATAATTTATTTTTGTTGTTTATTTGCATTTATAATTGTTTTACGAATATATTGTGAGCTTTAGACAATGCTTTACTTTCAATATATGATTCTAAAACCATTTTTTTACTGTCCAAATACTTGTTTCACTTCACTTTATATATATATATTTATAAAGGAAAACTCTACATGTCATTTCAATTGGTGATAAATTATAATTTATTTCTATGAGCTTAATTAGCTCATTTTATCAAAATTCTGATGAAATGAGTTAATTAAGCTCATAGAAATGAATTATAATTTATCATCAATTAAAATGACATGTTGAGTTTTCCTTTATAAATATCATATTGCTCTGAATAACATCCATTGAGCTCACTATATAAATATAACACTTAATATTTTATATTAAGTTGATCTTGTTGGATTATCCTCACCGTTTATGAACTGGACATATATATATATATATATATATATATATATATATATATATATACACACACACACACACACACACACACACACACACTCAGAGTGCGATGGATAAATTGTCGCCATTTTTTATATATCTTTTTTTTTATTTTGTCACCTACACAATATAGTAGGATCATTTGTGCACTGATTGTGAGAAAAAGAGCGCCATGTCGCAATTCACTTTGCCAGAAATTTGGAAAGAGCATGCTATACAGCCTGGCATTCATGCCAGAAACTTCAATACAAACATTTCAATTTCTTCAAGCACTTCATCCTTTACATCTGGCTACCTAACGCCCCAGACTGTCATCCCCTTGATTATTATGTGTGGGTTGCAGTTGAGCAAGGGACCAACAAAACTCCTTGCAACACCAAAGATAAACTGAAAGCAAGTGTTATGGCAGCTTTCACTAGCTGAAACTAGGAGACTGTCCAGAAGAGTAGCAGGAGATTCTGAAGCCGTCTGAAGGCTACAGTTGAAGCCAATGGTGATTTTATTGAATAAATTTTCTCCTTTCAAGATATTTTTGCGTAATTTTCATACATATATCTGTTAAAATGAGATGTCAGTGTTATTATACTTCTAGCATAACTTAGACGACAATTTATCCATCGCACCGTGCACATACATACGTATGTGCTTGTGCGTGTGTGTAGATAGAGAGAGAGAGAGAGAGGGAGAAAAAGGAAGCAAAAAATATATGCAACATATGTTTTACATATAAGCAATATGATAAGCAAGGTAGATATAAAAAGACAGCAAAAAGATATAGATAAGGATTTACTTACCTCGTGCCTCGGCCGATTCCCAGAATCATGGTTCGCGATTCTCAGATACATACTGATCCTTTAACAGCTGCATCTGTAATTCGTTCCCATGAAGCCTTTCAAGTAAGACACACAAAAAAGAAAATGTTTTAACCTATTGGAAAAAAAAAAGGAACCACATAAGAGGGACTTTGCCCTGCTCCCCACCCTCAGCCAGAAAATATTTCAAATGATACAATCCCAGTTATGTTGGCTGCATAAGAATCATCTGCTAGTAATCCAAGTTAAAAGGTCGCTTCCCTTTCTCAGCATATCTGACAAGTAATGGATTTTTACAGGAAGAAAATCTCATAAGATATAGCAGCTTTAACTCTTATTCTGATATGGGTAACTTTTGTGGAAATATTTAGAGAATGACATAAGTAACTCTAGTGGAGAAAATGAAAAATAAAATCCTTCTCAGAAATGTAGGTATATATATATATATATATATATATACTAGCAGTATAGCCCGGCGTCGCTCGGGTGTAATGAAAGCTTTAAAACTAATCCATGGTCCTCAAGCTCAGACTCAGCCTAAAGAATATTTGAAATAATAAAATAATTGCGACAATTTACCAATCGCACCTAATTACACACACACACACACACACACACACACACACACATATATATATATATATATATATATATATATATATATACTAGCAGTATAGCCCGGCATTGCTCGGGTGTAATGAAAGCTTTAAAACTAATCCATGGTCCTGGAGCTCAGACACAGCCTAAAGAATATTTGTGTGAAGTTTGGTGAGAATTGGATAAAAATTGTGGATTTGTATAAAGGACATACAGACAGATAAACAGACACACACACAAACATCTTGCTTTATATATATATATATATATATATATATATATATATATTATCGATTTTCTTTACTATTGTAGGAACTGCAACCTTGAAACTTCTGAATATCTTTTCTTATGTCTTTGTCTATGAGTGTATCAAATTTGATTAAAATCAGACCACTCCTTCTATAACCCAATTTTTTCGATTATTGATTTTCGATATTTATCAGGGGTACCTTGACACAAAACCTAGCCAAGAACACTCGCAGACACTTATAGTACAACTGTGTAAATTTTCAAGAAAATCAGTTCAGCTGTTTCAGAGTCTATAGGTAACAGACACACACACACACACACACACACACACACACACACACACAAAGTTCCATTTATAAACAATTTTAGATATATATATATATAAATACCATCATAATTTCAAGCAAGAAGAAAGGACTAACCATCAACTGTAAAAAGGCAGAAGATAAAAAACCCAAAGATGTGAGCTACGAATTGGAGCCGTCAACATCAGATACACAGGATTAAATATCTGGTTAGTGTTTCACCATAGGCTGGAAAATGTGACTCTAAAATCTAAACAGACATTGGAATTCCAAAAGCTAAGAAAAGTATTAAGATACAGGAAAATTTAGTTAGAAACAAACTAAGAGTAATGAAATGTTATGGAATATCAATCTTCCTGTATGGCAATGAATCTTTTGAATTTGATAATCTCCTCACAGATGAGGAGGAGACTGGAGACAACAGAAATATGGTTCTACAGAAAGATGCTGAAAATACCAAAGATGAAGCAAGTATGCAACAAAGAACCCTTAATGAAAATATGAAACAAAAAGTACACTTATGCTATAAATTAAAAAATTTCTTGGGCACATAATGAGGAAAAAGTACTTGGAGAATTTCACATTCACAGGCCATATCTCAGATTGACAGGGAGATGAGTTTGTGCAAATCGATGACAGAACAGGGAGCAGGAAGTTTGAAAAAAGGACAATGTGGATGATAATGGCTCTCCATAGCTTTCTTTTAATATCTTCAAATTGCGGTAACAGATCTTGGAAAAGATAGGAAAGTAGTTTCTCTTTGCCATCTCCAGTTCACAGTTGTCCTCTTCCGCCAAGACCAGTTGGTCTATCAGAGGTAGAGAACTCAGTCCACTTTGCTATTTTAGCTATAGCTGATAGGTAGAAGAGAGGGATTTAATTGTGGATAGTAAGCATTCTTAAATGAACTTAGACTGATCCACTTCTTAAAATCAGCATCTCAATGGTCAAGCATCAGAATTTTGACCTTAGGAAATAGATAAAGCAAAGAATATTTCAGCAAATTCCTTTATAGCAGTAAAAAATCTAGGATAAGATTAGTAAATAATCTGAGAGGATCCTAGTAATATTGTTCAAATATTAAAACTGACTGAACAGAGAGCTATATATATATATATATATATATATATATATATATATATTTAATTTACAGAGTAGATATTGATATATTTATCTGTAAATTCAAATCACATTTAGGAAGGATAGTTATTTCAACATATCAGTTTGAGACATGCATTGTCAACCAAAGAATAGAGAAAAATTCTTGTACCAAAAGCAAGGGTTAGTAAAAAAGGGGTGAGGAATGTTAGTTACCATAGGGTCAAGCAAAGGAGAGACCCAATTGTAACCAACATTCCCGGTTCTACACTGAGCTAGGTTCGGTAACACCTGTTAACAGTGGCAATTTTTTTTTTTTTAATCACATCACCCCAAGCAAGTCGGTAACACCACTGATGTGTGGGGGGCTACGTAAGAGTGAAAAGATTAGAAGAGAGAAAGCCGGAAACCACATCCTAAACAGGGAACAAGGGATGAGCCTCTTCACCTGTTCAGTAGACGTGGGTGGAGTGTGAACCGGGCGATAGTTTAGTCTATCTACTCCAATTGAAAAAAAAAAAAAGAAGAAAAGTGAAAAGATTGGAAAAGAGAAAACCAGAAACCACATCCTAAACAGGGAACAAGGGATGAGCCTCTTCACCTGTTCAATAGACGTGGGTGGAGTGTGAACCGGGCGATAGTTTAGTCTATCTACTCCAATTGAAAAAAAAAAAAAGAAGAAAAGTGAAAAGATTGGAAAAGAGAAAGCCGTAAACCACATCCTAAACAGGGAACAAGGGATGAGCCTCTTCACCTGTTCAATAGACGTGGGTGGAGTGCGAACCGGGCGATAGTTTAGTCTATCTACTCCAATTGAAAAAAAAAAGAAAAAAAAAGGAAAGTGAAGATTGGAAAAGAGACTACTGGAAACCACATCCTAAACAGGGAACAAGGGATGAGCCTCTACACCTGTTCAATAGATGTGGGTGGAATGTGAGCACCTTTTTATATAACTTTTTAATTATCTGAAAGATTAAAGAAGATATTCTGACTAATCAAATTTTTGAGTGAATTTTACTTTAAATTTAATATATTTATAATTATAGTTTGTTTAACAGCATATCAAGTCCTTATCGGCCATTTAATGCCAAAATTTACTTTTCTTGAGAACTTGGAAGTAATAATATGATATATTCATGACACTGCTTTCAAAATAAAATACTAAAATGGATTGTTGTTAATTTCTATAGGGAAAACAGTAGGGGCCAAGGCTCACTCAGAAGTTTATTTTATTTTATTTATTAAACTTTTATTAATAAAAAAATTTGGTGATAGTATCAAGGTAAACACAGAATTGTTGCAAGTTCTTGGACGGGACGTATATTGAGGTGTACAGGCCACAAGCAAGAAACTTTAAAGCAAAATAATGCTCTTTTAACTTATGTAAAGCTGACTACAGTTGAATTCCTTGCATTCACTTATGTGCAAATACCCTTGGGAAAGGTATTAATCCATCTCTTCCCTCCAGTTATGGGTTAAATAACAGGACAGATTGGGTTCTATAGCCTTGGCTAGCAACCAGTCTACCGCAGAAAGCAATGGCAAGCTACTGCAGGATAATCTTCTGCTCAGTCAGTCATGTCTCTTTGGAGACATGATCACCCAAAGCGTGTATCATGTATAGCACTTAAGTGACTGAAAGCTGACTACAGCCTCAGTCAGTTAATTGTGATACATCATACATGCTTAGTCAATTATGTCTCTTACAAGACATGATTGACTAGGCAGAAGATTTCCCTGCAGTAGGTTGCCATTACTTTCTGTGGTAGACTGGTTGCCAACCAAGGCTATAAAACCCAATCTGTCCTGCTATTCAACCTATAGCTGGATAGAAAAGAAATGGATAATATCTTTCCCAAGGGTATTTGTGCACAAATGAATGAAACGAATTCGACAGGAAGTCAAACTTGACTCTCCAATTGACTGGAATTTAACTGGAAAGCAAGAATCCAGAAAAGATTGAGAATAAACTTTTAGTAGTGAATTTATATGAAAAGATTTATAGAAAAATCACAGGGAAGCTATGTAATAATAGTGGGTTAGTGACTGGAGCTGATATGCCAAGTCATGACCAATAATATTGCAGATTTTTATCTAATTTTTATCAAGAACCTCTAAATATATAGCAGCAGCACCAGACCAGATGTGACAGCCATTTTTAAAGCAAAGACAAATAGTAGACTTAAAAATGTGTAAAATAGATTCTGGCAAGAAAAAAATTCTAACATGACACCGTGAAGTATTTTTCCTGATAGCTGACCTAGCAATCGATTTAATATGATCTTTCTGCTTATGTCAGCAGAAAATGCCATGCCAAGGTGTCACAAAGAGTCACTCTCTTGGAGGTTAGCATCAGCCATGATTAATTCAAATATCGTTTAAAGCATGAAATTAAATAGAATTAAAAATGTACTAGGTTATCAAGAAAGAAATCAACAAAGAAAGCATGCTTTATCTAAAGACGCTTGTCTTGTTCATGCAAAAATTATATCTGTAAGAGAGCTGCATAATTGTCAACATAGGCAGAGTAGTAGTCAAACAATAAGAGGAGGCAAAACTGTTAGGCCGGGTGAACAAGGCTGTGTAACACACCACCAATACTTGTAAAACGTCAAAGCCATAGTTCCCACCCTCAACTGGAAATGCACTCAAATAAATTAGCAGCTGATGAAATACACACACACATACCTTCCTCTTGTCACTAAACCTGGGGCTATGATTATAAACATGTGTTTTACAAGCACAGAGAAAATGAGAAAAACACAGACACCTACATACATGTATGTGTATATGTGTATGCAGATAATTTCTGATATAGATAACAACATCTGCATTCATCGAGTAACAGCAATTTTGAACTCTTTAAGAAAAGAAAAGAGAGTATATATATATATATATATATATAACATAGTACACTTGGTATGTAATTCGGGTAAATTCCAAAAGAGACGAACTCGAGAGAACTCAATGTTAAATTCATTCATTTAATTTAACAGAGTAATATTTTATAAAGGATTTTCGATTATTACCTTGGGTAATACATATTTCACCACTTTGATGTTCTTAATGTGGATCTGACGAGCCGCGTTAAGAACATCAAAGCGGTGAAATATGTATTATCCAAGGTAATAATCAAAAATCCTTTATAATATATATATATATATATATATATTGTGTGTGTGTGTGTGTGTGTGTGTGTGTGTGTTTGGGCAACAATCTTTCATTTAAACATGTTTCGTTAAAAAAAACCGACAAAGAAGATTATATCAATTATTTATTTAATTTTCCCAGTATTCTTACATGTTTATTTTCTGCTGGAGATAAGGAGTGTAAAAATGTTCTATAACTTTTAACTTTCTAAGTGCTTTCAGCTACGTCACTGGCAATTTTCAAGGATGCTATTTTTCCGCTGTTGTTATTAGGTCCTAATAATTGACTGTAACATAATTTTTGTGCTTTTGAAAAAATAATTCTTTATGTGGCTGTGAATTGCATAAGCATCTATCTATTCTTTTCTTCAAACTTTCAAAACTCCATTTCCACTGTTTAATAGTCTAAGGTTGATGGTAGGAGAAAATTGTTTGATATATAGTGCCTCTCTTATAGTAAGGTGTCTCTGATATTGTGATTTAAATAGTATTTTTTGTATTTTCAACCAAAATTTTCCTTAAAGAGTTCCTGTAAGCTATGGGTTAATAAATGTCTTTAATTGTACCATTATGACTAGATAGGTGTCTACTCAGGGAAGTCGTAGTATGGCCAATATAAGTAACTGATTTATGATGAGAAACAATCTTGTACAGGGCATTGAAATTTGTGTATTTTTTTAAAAAACTTTCAAAACTTCATTTCCGCTGTTAAATAGTCTAAGGTTAATGGTAGGAGAAAATTGTTTGATATATAGTGCCTCTCTTATAGTGAGGTGTCTTTGGTATTAAGACTTAAATAGTATTTTTTGTATTTTCAACCAAAATTTTCCTTAAAGAGTTCCTGTAAGTTATGGGTTAATAAATATTAAACTTTTTTGCAATTGTTTGGTCACTTATCAGTAGACTTCAGCAACTGTCTGTCAATTTTCTTATTTTTGTTATTTTTATATTAAGTTAAAAAATAATTTATGCACTTTTATTGAAGTTGGGTTGAATTTTTTTTCCTCTTATTTGTATTTGTCTGTGCACATTGCCAGTGTTCATACACACACACACACACACACATATATGTATGTATGCATGTATGTATGTATGTCAGTCAACTTGGGCAATCATGTCTCTTTTGAGACATGACTGAATGGGCAGAAGATTAACACGTATTAGATTGCCATTACTTTCTGTGATAGACTGGTTGCCATCCAAGGCTATAGAACCCAACCTGTCCTGTTATTTAACCAATAACTGAAGGGAAGAGATGGATTAATACCTTTCCCAAGGGTATTTGTGTGTAAGTGAACACAATAATTCAACTGGAATTTGAACTCAGTTCCCCAATTTCTTGTTCCAAGCCAATATCCACTGTACCACAATGCACATCAAATACAAATAAAAATATATCTGTCTATAAATAAAGACAAAAAGAAAGCTATTCTTTACCAACGTCTTTAAATAAAATCATTTAATTTTGTAATATGAATATCTAAAGAAAGAAAAATATTTTTACTTTTTCAAAATTTTAAATTGAACAACATGCAGTAATATTTTTCAGGCTGTGAAAGTCAAGGTAAACTATGACTGATGCTATGTGAATTAATTTAATGCCTAATCAATCAAACTGAGTAAAGGTTCTTGCTGTCTTTTTTTAACGTGATTATTATTTATTATTTTATTGTAAGAAATAAAATTGAGAAATCAATTTATGCCTTGATTTGTTTTAAATAATAGAACATTTTCATTTAAATTTCTTAATAGTTTTATGGAAATATATGTTCTTAAATTTATATTTCGATGAACCTATGAACTTTACAGCCTATATACACAACCAGCCATAATTATTAGGCCACCCCAACCCCAGTGTTTTAAAAAAAATTATGTATTTCAAATTATTTTTTTAGTATTTATTGCCAAGTGAATAATTGTAAATGAAAACAGAATGGTTCTTTTGTTAATATTGCACAATAACATGTGTTTCAAATGAATTTATAAATATTTAATAATTACCTATATTACAGCTCATTTCGGACATCTTTCAATTTTAATACGTGAAAGATTATCTGTGAGTATGAATGGATTTTATTAAACATAAGTAGACACAATGTTTGCAATTTATTTAATCTGACATATCTAAAAGAAAATTTTGCTTCCTAACTACACAAATTTTAATATATATATATATATATATATATATATATATATATATATATATATATAATGATGCCTGTTCTTTTTTTCCCATCTATTGTATAATCACAAAGTGAATGGCTGACTTATACCCTAATTATAGTAGACAGACACCTTAAATACAATCTGTGTGAGAAACAGTCAGTCTGTCAGTTAAGTGCCATACGTGATACACGCTGGGGAGATCATGTCTTGAAAGAGACATGACTGACTGGGCAGAAAATTATCCCGCAGTAGGTTGCCATTACTTTCTGCGGTAGACTGGATGCCAGCCAAGGCTATAGAATCTACTCTGCCCTGTTATTTAACCCATAACTATAGGGAAGAGACAGATTAATACCTTTCCTAAGGCTATTTTGCACATAAGTGAATGCAAGGAATTCAAATGGAATTTGAACTCAGCTTCCTGATTTCTCGTTCTGGGTTGATATCCACTGTGAGAAACTTATATTCTGGTGTGATAGGCAAGTGAAGAAGGCCAGCAGGCTCAAACTTTTGGCTGAAATGATGTGCGAATCAGAGCTAACCAAGCTTCTGTCTCTGCAATTTCTTTCATATTGCTTGGGTCAACCAGTGGTATGGCTTTGCAGGCACATTCCAATGGTACTGAATGGTGGAATCATCACCCCAACCTGATATTACTATTAAAAGTACCCATGGTGAGATTTGAATCTGACTCTGACCACTTAGTCATACACTTATGTATGTTTCTGCAGATTTTTTGACACATTCTGTATGTTAAATTAATTTCCAGCACCTCCATCTTGCATATATACCAATCTATCATCCATCCATGCATTGAATACTGTTGTCCCATCTGGTCGGGCACCTACGTTATTTATCTCCGGGCTTTCGACAAAATCCAAAGGGAAATCTGCAACGTAATCGATCCTGACCTGGCAGCATGACTCCAGCCACTTTGTTACTGACGGGATGTGGCTTTCCTCTGTCTCCTCTACAAATACTCTCATGGCTTTTGCTCTGACAAAATTAGCTCCCTGGTGCCCTCTCTGCATGAATTTACTCGAGCTGCTAGACTGGCACTTAGGTCCCACCCTTTTACAATCAAAACAATTAAATGTAGCTTCCACTTGTACTCTAGCAGCTTCTTTTCTTGCACTTCCCGCCTGTGGAACTCCCTTCCATATACTTGCTTCCCTGATAGCTACAACCTCCAAGAGTCTAAATGCAATGTCAACGGCCATTTCTCATCTTTTTGACTCTCATCCTTTCCCCAATACCCCTTGTACCTTGTTCTTCTCCCTTTTTGCTCTACTCTCATGTAACCCTCTTCACTTCAGTATTCCCATCCTTTTTATACCCATTCTCTAACACTCTCTGTTCCTCTTTTTCTTCCCTCTCCTCTTATGCAGCCCTCTTTGCACCAGTGGCAGTAATACCTTGCTTGGGGTGAAATGATGATAAAAAAAATTTACTGATCATAATTTATGAGTGTACCAATTTGTCTCTTATGTAGCTAATGAGGCCTGCATTGGAGAGACATACTCTTTCACGTTCATTGCATGCAAATTGATCAATTGGTTGGCCAATAATTTCCCTTTTCCTAGCTGCACATTTTACATTTGTCCATCTCATTGAATGTTCTTGGAAGATCTTAGTCTCTCCATGAATAAAGGTTTTAGCAATACAAGTCTTACTAATTAAAGAGGAGGTGGATTAATATTTTTCGCTAGAGTATTTGCACATAAGTGAAGATAATGAACTCAACGTGAATTAGAACATGGCTCTTTGATTAAAATTTCCGACCCATTATCCATTACACCAACTACATATCCAAGCTTACAACACCTGATATTATCAATTGGTTACCTAACTAGGCTCAATGTTGCTTAACTTCAGTGACTGTACAGTAACCACAAAACACACACACATATATAGTGTTCAGTTTTTTTTTTTTTTTTTTTTTATAACCGTTTCACCCCGAGCAAGGCATGTCACTGCCACTACTGTGCAGGGGGCTACGTAGAGAGGAGAAAGGCTGGTTAAATATAGGACATAACAGAGGGCGGGTGAGGATACCGAGAATGAGGGTTGGGTAGATGAGAGTGTTCTGAGAATAGTTGGGAGTTAGTGTGATAGGAGGTGTCTATTGACCCTACATTTAAACACCTGGAGATTGTAACTGTCGGGAAAGCAGACTTGTGGAAGGGAGTTCCACAGGCGGGAAGCGCGAGAAAAGAAGCTGTTGGAGTAGAATTTACGGTTACATCTTATTTGTTTAACTGTAAAAGGGTGGGACCTAGTTGCTAATCTAGTATCTCGTGTAAATTCGTGCTTGGGCGGCATTTTGTGATAGTTTTTGTAGTTTTGCTGATAAAAGGTACTTTGGCAAGCAGAGAATTTGTCATTTTAACTGAGCAGTTTCATGCCAACTTCGAAGTTTTATGAGAACACCATTATGCTGCCATCACTCAATTATTGTTTACTTTACTATTATTGCTATTATTATTAGTAGTATAATTTTATCATTTTATTTTTATAAAATAGTATTATTGTAATTTAAGAATAGCATTTTTATTGCATCTTAAAAATGGTATTATTTTTATTTTTTATGTTTAATTTATTCTTTATTATTGTTATTATGATTATTATGGCTTTTAAATATTATTATTATTATTATTATTATGTTATTATTACTACTAATTCTACTCCTGCAGCTACCTCTCTCGCACATCCCGCCTGCGGAACTCACTCCCGTATTCTTGCTTTCCTGAGGGCTACAACCTCCAGAAATTTAAATGCAAAGTCAATACTCATCTACCACTGGCCTCTAGCTCTCTCCCCTCCCCTGTATAACCTTCCCTTTCTCTCCACCTATGTATCTGTCATCGCACCTGCTTTCTCAGCTTTCTATTGTTCCTTTCTAACTAGCTTGTACTCCTCACTCTTTTCTAATTAATCTTTTTACATTTATGTAACCCCCTGCACATCAGTGGCATTTCTGCCTTGCTCGGGGTGAAATGATTAAAAAAAAAAATATGTTTTAGGAAATTGTATTTTCGTTATCTGACAATAATAATATTATTATTACCATTAGAATTTATAGGAAAAACTAACAATTCAATTTTTCTAGTGAAAATTCAAACCCTAATTTTTAATGTCCTGCATCTTAAAATAGCCAACAAAAAATTCAAGTCAAAATATACTGACTCCCATAGCAACTGCTTTTGTAAATCTAGGTCATCTTGTCGTTTAGATAAAATATTGATGCTAATATTTAACACTGTAAATCTAACCCCCTCATTTTTTTTTATTCTTATCTGTTTCTTTTTTCTTCCTCTTTCTTTAATTTTCTTTTTTGTTTGGATAATTTTAAGCCATTTATTGTTGTATGAATTTGGTCTGATGAGTGGTCTATAAGAGACCCGCAAAATAAAATATTACCAATGAATTTATAAAAACATCCAACTTATTTTCATTATTATTATACTCTGTTAAATTAGTTTTCATTGGATTTAATCCTCTGTGGAATTTACCTTACCAAGTACTAAGGATTCTACCTCATATATATATATATATATATATATATATTGTAACAAATGCCTTTAGAGAAACATCACCTATATATCCTCACACTCTTTTATCTCCTATAGCAACAGTGGAATGATATGTTAATCATAGTCTGGAAGTGAGACAGTCAGCAGCAGCTAAAGCAGACCAGTATGAAAGTTCAAAAACTACTATGACTAACACTGATTGGATGACAACAGCCAATCAGAAGGCAGAATGATGACAGGAAAGAAGAGCAACCATAAGAGGAAATAAAATATCAGCAGTTACAGAAATGAAGTGACACCATATGGATGTCCTCACAATCTGTGTGAGAAAATACCTAGCACAATGAGGTATTCCGACCAGGAAAAAGGGTCAAAAGATGGCAATTTGGGGAAGAAATATTTCCCGCCCTGATGAATAAAACAGGTTTATTTTCAAAAGATTATTTACTGAATATAACTCTAGCAGCAATGAACTTTAAATGATTCATATAAAGAAAAATCTAGAAGAGATATTTGGACAGAACCAAATGAAAAAGGAATGAAAGCTCAAAGACAGAATTATACTCAAGATATAATTCCAAAAGAATAAAAAGAAAAAAGGAAAGAAAAGGAAAAGAACACATATGCAGATAAGTTCACATACCCCACTTCGTAAGGTTTCAGCATACATCCAAATAATCGCAAAGTATTTATTGCATGCATCATTACATAAATATATTAAGGTCTTGACAAACTGCTATGATATATATTTATATATTTATGTGATATATATTTATATATTTATATATCCCCCGAAATTCTGCATTTCTGATTTCACCTCTTAATATAAAGTGGCCTCTTCATGTAAATGTAAAAATGGCTCGCCTTTTAATGTAAAGTGGCTCTGTCTGTCACCAATCGGAAGCATTTTCAAGACTTCATACCAGGCCCAAATGTTATAAATTTTTCCAGTGTCTGAAAGCGCTTATTGAGGGTGGACCAGAGACTGACCATCTCTGGTCGGGTCGGCGTGATGAGGGGGTATGATGTTGAAAGACCCGAAACTCCTAGTGATCCACGCAAAGACATCACTGACGACACCCTCTAGTGCCAATACTACGGTGTGTATGTTTGAATAATACATCTATATGATATATATTTAATCATTCGGCACAGTCAGATGCTGTCACTAGACTTCCTTCAAATTACCTACTCAGTTTTAGGTTACATAGCTGTTACATTGATTACTAAAATCAATAATTAAATTCAACGGTTGTCTTGTTCATATAGTTGCTCTGTCCAATGCATATTTTCTTCAGAAATAAAATACTTTTACCATATTCTCATATATTTTTTTTATTCTTGTGTTATGCACCATTGAAGATCCATTTCTGGTGTGAGGGAGGCAACCTGACTATCTTCATCTAAATCCATAACATAAATGGTGCTTGTCCAGAGATTTTTGTTGAAGTGGAGAGTTTAATATCAATTTCCATATTCTCTAATTACTGGAGATTGACAATGCACTCAATTGAACAGACAAATCAAAATGGCAAGCATAGAAGATTTTATAGAGAAACCATTCATGGAGAAAATGGAGGAATTACAGGTAAAGATGACAAATAAGTCAGCTGACCAGGTCGAATTAGAAAAAGCAAGGATATTTTCAAGGGTTAAGATAGATAAAGCAAGAATGGTAAGCCCAGGTCAGGCTGAAATGTGGCCTCTATCTTGTCCTGGCAGCTAGTAATATCAAAAGCTTTGCAGGAAAAGGGAAGATTATCTACCAGAGACTGCATTTACTGTTCAGTTTGAGTGACAAAGCCAAAGTCATTGACATAAAGAAGATCTTGAACAAGATCTGAGAAAAGATTTAGCAGAGAAGCACTGGAGTATTTTTAAGAGTTTACCAGTTGTATTATATATATTATGGACTCTCCTGTTGATTTCAGCATATGAGTGTTTAATTCAATTAGACTGCCACACAAAGAAATGTTGAAAGTGGTGAGGACTTGTGTAGCACCATCAACACTTTTTGAAACTTCTGATAAGAAACAATCATTGCAGAAACAATCATCATATATATATATATATATATATATATATATATATATGACGTATTAGACCTAGAATAAGTTCTCACCAATCTTGATAATTGTGGCTATATATATATATATATATTTTTAGTTTAAGTTTTGTTTAACAGCACATCAACCTCTGTGGGTTAATTAATACCCCAAAAATGGGGGTTTAAGGTATTTTTTAATGTTCAGTTAAAATGAGAAGGTTGATTTAATCAGAATTTAATGATTTTTGTTTTGTTTTGTTTTTCTTTTTATTTTAGAAAACTGAAAATGTCTTCTAGTTTTGTATTCAAAAATTTTTTGCTGTGAATAATTTTTTTCTTTCAAAAATGTGTTATGGTAATTATTTTGTCTTCAAAAATGTATATTATTCTATAAAAGTCTTTTTATGCATATATTTCTATAAAAGTGTATTTTTATACTTTCATAGTGTTTTGACCCCAGTTTGGGGGTTAACTATTTGCCCATAGCTGGAACCCTAACAGGTGCTACCACCTCGGGTCAGCAATTAAGAGGTGGTTCCATGCTCCTCACAACCTCCCAGAGGCCTTGCTGCCAGAAGCATTTAACTCTCATGCCCAGAACCCATATATATATATATAGTCATATACTTGCAATTGCAGTTCCATCAACATTTGTCCCATGGAGCATAAATGTAAGTCTATATAAGTAATCTACCTAGACTGCATCTCTCCAAAAATAACATAAATAATTATCATATTTACATCTGAATTTTAGTGGGAGAACTTAAGCAACATTAATACTCCCATAAGCAGTCTTTTTCCATCCCCAATCTAAAATTTTGAAATCCCCTTTGCCAAAGATTTTGGGAAATGAAAGAGGAGGGATTCAACCCAATAGTTAATTGGAGATTAAAAGGTTTGACTTGCACTTCTAATAATCTTTACAACAGATACAATCTATGCTTAAAATATTAGAATATTAAAATATACTAAACAAATTTTGCTTTTGGAACTTAAGAAACGAATTTATAAGCCAATACTGTCATAAATTTAAATTTAGATACAAACTTTCTAATAATTAGCCTAAAATTAAATTTTCTTAAAATAGTTGTTTCTTTTCTTCTTATTAGCCATATAATTAAATTATATTATATAATAATGTCCCTTTCTCCAATCCATATTCCTTCTATTTCAATTGTTTTAATTTTTAACTTATGTTTAACCATCTGACAGGTCCAGAGAGCAATGATCTGCATCTTTTTCGCCTACCCTTACCTCCATTTTTTACACACACACACAAACAAATAAAGTTTTTCAATTTTTTTATCTCACTGATAATATAGGTGTTAAATTCACTTGTTGCAATGCTTATCTGATTTAAGAAAATTAGAATTTTTTTATATATATTCTTCTCTGTCTTGCACAGGGCTAGGACGATACTCTATTTTGACATACTGGAGTGTCAGACCCTCAACATACAACGTCCTGTCCTGTGCAGACAGAGAGAATTGAAATTCAAATTGGAACTCTTCAAGGAAACTACCACCCAACAGAGGTAATGTAAAAATTTTTTTATTAAATCCTGTGTTTTTAGCCTCAGACATTGTTCAAAAGTTTTTATTGACAACTTCTTTGATTTAATTGCTGATGATTTGTTTTTGAAGACATGTCTGCTGAAAGGAGTCTTAAAATCCCCCTCTTATTTTTTTCCCTTTTTAATTGAGATACAAAAGTATCTTTCTTAATAAAAAAATGATCCTTTTAAAAATAATATATATATATATATATATATATATATATATAGTGTTAAATATAAGAGACAATGAATGTCTATTATGTTTAATCATGAGCCGTTCTAAACATTGTATTTTGGCTTTAATTTCAGGTGAAAATAAAGGCAAAAATTCTCCAACATTTAGAATGCCTCATGATTAAACATAATAGACATTCATTGTCTCTTATATTTAACAGTATATGTTTAGGAAATTATCTGCTCTATATCTGTTCTATAATTAAACCCACAACTGGAGGGAAGAGACAGATTAATACCTTTCCCAAGGGTATTTGAGCGTAAGTGAATGCAAGGAATTCAACTGGAACTCGAACTCAGCACCCTGATCTCTCACTGATATCCACTGCACCACAATGCGCATTTCAATAATGGCAAGACCCAAATTCAAGACAGATGTATAATGAAATGCAGAAGCATGTTTAAACATATTTGTCAAAACAAAGACTAATTCTCAACAAAATGCCAGCACTAGAATAATGTGATCAATCTTATGACTCAAGAATTGTGTTTGGTGAATTCAATAAACATGGCCGTTCAAAAAATTATGGCCGTGTTGAAAAACAGAAATTCCTCTAAGTTGTATTTTGAATAAATTTCTTTTGATCTGCATTTTTTTCTTATATTTATAGCAGAAACAAAAGAGGAATTAGTTGGCACTTCTCAAAAAGAAACACTGACCTAAAACCTTGACTTGTGTTCTTAAATAGTGTCACCAGGTCAAGATTTTTATATGGATGTCATGCATGGCACCAAAACCCATTCAGAAATATTTCAACTGCATACATTCATTTTTTTTTACCCTGTTCGATTATTACTTGTTATGATTGATAGCACATGGCCTGGCTGAGCAGCTGTTTTATTCTTATAAAAATGCCAAAAAATGGCTCAGCTCACTATACTTTCATAGTGGTTTTTTTTTTTTTTTTTGCCCATAGCTTTTCAGATCAATGGTTAAAAATGGTTTTAAGTGAATAAAATCTGTAGGTCTTATGAAGGAGCATACTTCTTTGAGCATCATAGTCCAAATAATGTAAATACTGTAAATACTACATCATCTTGGAAATATCGACCAAGAGAATGATCTATTGTTAAAGGTTGTACAAATGGCAACAAAGACGAGGACGATAGTCAGAATAATGTAAACACTATCTCATCTCAGAAATATAGACAAATACAATCTACCCGAATTAGAAACATTAAGACATGTGGACGACACTTTATTGACAGCAAATTCAGAAAGGTTATTTGGTTGATTTTGTATTCCATTATATAAACCTCTATGGCTTAATGTCAAAATCTAAATATTTTGAGGGCAATTTTATAGTTTTAAAATAAATATATTTTGATCACAATTATATGCCATCAATGACAGATAAAATTTATGGCTGCTTATTTTACATTAAAATTATATACTTGATAATTTCAGTATTATTGGGTATTTTTGATCATTTTATTATGAAAATGTATTATTGTTTATTTTACTATAAATAAGTATTGTTGGTCATTTTACTATGAAATAGTATTGTTGATCATTTTACTATAAAATTGTCTTGTTGGTCATTTTATTATAAATAAGTATTGTTGGTCATTTTATTATAAAAAAGTATTGTTGCTCATTATACTATAAAACTGTATAGGTCATTTTACTATAAATAGGTAATGTTGGTCATTTTACTATAAATATGTATTGTTGGTCATTTTACTATAAATATGTATTGTTGGTCATTTTCCTATAAAATTGTATTGTTGGTTATTTTACTATAGACATGTATTGTTGATATTTTTTTCTATATAAAAATGTACTTCTGGAATTTTTACTATAAAAATGTATTTTTATACTTTCATAGTGTTTTGTTTTTGTTTGGGTTTCACTATTTGCCCATAGCTAGAACCCTAACAGTTGCTACCACCCCACCACAGAAAGGAAACCAGACAAAATAGTAAAGAAAAGCAAGAAAGAAGGACTAATGCTTAACTGGGAGAAGATAGAACACATGGTTGTTGTTAGAAAGAAATATAACCAAAGATGTCATATATGGACTGGAGACTTCAAAATCAAGCTGGTGTCGGATTTTAGTGTAGTAAGGAGGCACCTCTACGGCTATATCAAGTTGAGTGCACCAGTTCCCATCTGATCACTGAGCCTGATCAGTACTTAAATGGATGACCATTTGGGAACACCAGATGCTGTAAACGAAAGGACCAAGAATGATCCTCCAGGTTTGGGGGTTGGGTGCAGGGCTAACAACCCTGCCCCGTAAAAAACAGTTTGTTACAGAAGCATCAACAAAAAGTTGCTTTCCCCAGTGTGGCTTCCCTGTGTCTCTTCTACTCGTACTTTCATCACTTCTGCTCTGATGAACTTAGCTCATTCGTGCCCCCTATAAATGAATTTACTCGAGCCACAATATTAGCAACTAAGTCCCACCCTTTCACTGTGAAACAAAGAAGATGTAAATGCAAATTTTATTTCATCAGCTTATTTTCTTGCACTTCCCACCTGTGGAATTCCCTTTCATTTACTTGCTTCCCTGACAGATCTCCAAGAATTTAAATGCAAAGTCGATAGTCATCTTCTATCTCACTAACTTGCCTCCTCTCTCTCATGCTCTCATCTCATTTCTGCAGTATTCTCATCCCTCTCCTACCTTCTTCCTGACACCCCCTCTATTCTGTCACTCCTTCTCATAACTTTCCTCCTATTTAACCACCTGCACAACGGTGGTAGTAAAATGCCTTGCTTGGGTTGATATGATTATAAAAATAAAAATTTCTATACTATAATAATGTGGATATAAAGTGGGGTATCAATTCTACATTACAATTATTATATAAATTGATCTCTCACTTTATGTCCACAGTTCATCCTTCTCTTACTCACTTCCTGACACCTCCCCCACTGTAACCTGTCCCTCTCTCTCATAACTTTCCTCCTATGTAACCACCTGCACAACAGTGGTAGTAAAATGCCTTGCTTGGGGCAATATGATGATGAAAAAAAAACTTCCTTGAAACTTTATGCTTCAGTTCTTTATTTAAGACGTCTTGCCTATTTTCTTTGTGCTACCAGGAGTGTCTTATTAACTCTACTCTTTTGAGATTTTTTATTTTCTTAAATATTTTATTTATTAGTATTCACTGCCTCCTCTTTCTGGCGAGATCACCACGTACTAAACTTTGTATTTCTTTTGTTTTGTGTCAACCATGTGTTTTTCTGTACCTTTTCCTTTTCTCGTACTCGTACTTGTACGAGTTCAAAGAATTCTTCAATGTTGGTACTTCAAAAATATCCTACATTACTTGCATGGGTTTTTCTTTCTTGCAGTCCTTTCATCAGTTTTCTTTAACTGATTCCAATGCTTTTTGCGTTCACATTTTTTTTCTTTTACCACATAAATCATTCTTCCAATTTGTAAACTTATTATGCCATCTTCCCAGATTTCTTTTCCATTTTTATATATCACAAAAAACCCTTTTGTGCCAATTCAAAAAAAATTTACTGTCCTTTTTGTTATCTATTCTTATTTTTTTTTTTTGACTTGGTAACAACTTGGTAACAACAAAGGATGTGCATTGTGGTGCATTGGATATAGGCTTGGAACAAGAAATCGAGGAGCCAAGTTCGAATTCCAGCTGAATTCACTGCATTCACTTACGTGCAAATACTCTTGGGAAAGGTTTTAATCCATCTATTACTTCCAGTTATGGGTTAAATAACAGGACAGATTGGGTTCTATAGCCTTGGTCGGTAACCAGTCTACCATAGAAAGCAATGGCAACCTACTGCGGGATAATCTTCTGCCCAGTTAGTCATGTCTCTTTCGAGACATGATCTCCCAAGCATGTATCACGTATGGCACTTAACTGACTGAACAACTTGTCGAACACCAATTTAACTTTCCTTGGGAACATCAATTCTGCCAGGGACATGCCTGTAATTGTATTAGTATTTGGCTTTATTTGGTAAACTATCCAGAATTTTTGTAGTGCCTCTTCAATAACTTTTTCATTACATGCTTTTTTTTCAAAGCTCTCTTAAAAGTATCCACAAACCCTTCAGCTTGGCTGTTTGACTTTGGGTGATACAGCGGAGTAATAATATGGTTAATCAACAAAATTTTACAATTTTTTAAAAATTCATAAGCAATGCATTGTGTTCTGTTATCCCAGAAGTGACAAGATATGACATACAGAATGTCATATCTTGCAAACTGTTCTTGTAAAAAAAAAAATTACTGTAAACATGGAAGTTGTTTTTTTGTTTTTTTCCACTTACTAATTTCAAGCTGCTTAGTAAAGCTATCCATCATCACCAGATAATATGATCCCTTTATTGAACCTGTAAAATCTATATGCAGTCTTGACAACAGAGTATCTATCCTTTGCCAAGGTTTTAATTTCCTGCTAAATGATGTTGCTGCCAGAGCACATCCACTGCGGGCTTTTACAAATTTTTCAATGTCTTAATCCATTTTGGTCCAGTAGGAGCCGAGTTCGAATTCCAGTTGAATTCATTGCATTCACTTACACGCAAATACCCTTGAAAAAGGTATTAATCCATCTCTTCCTTCCAGTTATGGATTAAATAACAGGACAGATTGGATTCTATAGCCTTGGCTGGTAACCAGTCTACCGTAGAAAGCAATGGCAACCTACTGCAAGATAATCTTCTGCCCAGTATAGCACTTAACTTACTGACTGACTGAAACATTCTTGGATGTGTGTTGTGGTGCAGTGGATATTGACTCGGAACAACAAATCGGGGAGCTGAGTTTGAATTCCAGTTGAATTCATGGCATTTACTTGCGCACAAATACCCTTGGGAAAGGTATTAATCCATATCTTCTTTCCAGTTATGGATTAAATAATAGGACAGATTGGGTTCTATAGCCTTGGCTGGCAACCAGTCTATCACAGAAAGCAATGGTAACTTACTACAGGATAATTTTCTGCCCAGTCAATCATGTCTCTTTCGAGACATGATCGCCCAAAGCATGTATCACATATGGCACTTAACTGACTGAAACATAAAATCTCATGAGAGATTTTATCCTTTGAAATTCCCGGATGTCCACAATTAAATTTATTTAATATCTGCTTTTGTAATATGATAGGAATTACTACTCTTTGTGAAACGCTATCACTCTGTTATATAGCGAATTAGCATTCAAGTCTGGATTTCCTTCTGAAAACCATATATCTTTCTATCGGTTGATTTTTATTTTTGCAATAAACGTCTTGCTCTGTTTTTACTTTTATTTCTTCCAGGCTAACTGAGAGTTCACGTGCGACATGTTTTTAATCATGTCACACCAAGCAAGGCATTCTACAGCCACTGTTGCGCAAGAGATTACATAGGAGAAAGTGATGAGAAAGAAGGGTTAGTTATAGGAAATGTCAGGAGAAGGGTAATAGACAGATGAGGATACCGAGGATGGAGGTTAGGTAGATGGGTAGAGCGTTTGAGAGAATGGAAGTGTGTTAATATGATAGCTGTCTATTGACCTTACATTTAAATTCCTAGAGATTGTAGCTATAGGGGAAGCAAGTATATGGAAAGGAATTCCACAGGCAGGAAGTGTGAGAAAAGAAGCTGTTAGAGTAGAAATTATGGTTACATTTTATCAGCTTCACTGTGAAAGAGTGGGACCTAGTTGCTAATCTAGTAGCTTGTGTAAAGTCGGTATCGATCACATTACAGATTCTATATTGGATTTTGTCAAGAACCCCGAGGTGAATAGCAGGGGCACCTGACCAGATGTGGCAGCAGTATTCAATACACAGGCAAATGGTAAATTTATATGCAGGATGGACTCAGATGGGAAAAACTTCCTGGCCCTGCACAGTAAACCAACCTTGGCATAATATTTTTTAAATTTCTTTTTCAGTTTATAATACTGCATTAACAAGATCCTCCCATGGTTCAGCATCTTTTTAAATTTCTTTACTTGTTTTATAGGATGTGCGTTGTGGCACAGTGGATATCGGCTCGGAACGAGAAATCGGGGAGCTGAGTTCGAATTCCAGTTGAATCCATTGTATTCACTTACGCGAAAATACCCTTGGGAAAGGTATTAATCCATCTCTTCCTTCCAGTTATGGGTTAAATAGCAAGACAGATTGGGTTCTATAGCCTTGGTCGGCAACCAGTCTGCGGGATAATGGCAACCTACTGCGGGATAATCTTCTGCCCAGTCAGTCATGTCTCTTTCGAGACATGATCGCTTAAGCATGTATCATGTATGGCACTTAACTGACTGACTTGTTTTATTTTAGTTTCTCCTGTACTTGGTATCCACATTTGTTACAAAATAAAACATTGTAAGTTATTTCACTAATAACAAATGATTTCTCACCCAAAATGCCACATACAGTTTTCAAAGTTCTTTTTAATATAGGTTTTCCATTTGCTTTTTATGGGGCTTCATTGATCATTGTGATATCACTATCAGTGTCTAGCCATATTTTTAAATCCACATTATTAATTTTCACATGCACAAATTTTCTTTGCTTTTCTGTAATTTTTTCTCAAAACTGTGTATCATTCTTTTTGTCTGTGAGAAACTTTTTCCTTGCTTTAGTTTTACAGTGGGACATTTTATGTTCTACTTTTCCACACTTGTAGCAATTCGAATTCTTAAAGGGACAGTCGACTCTGAGATGTAACTTTTCACATCTGAAGCATGAATCAATTTTCCTTTTAACACATTTTTTTTTTGCTTGTATATATGCACATTCTTGTCAATTTCCTATGTATCGCATCTAAGATTTAGGATTCACTGACATTTGACCAATATATTGGGTGCGCCTGCTATCCAACTAGGGGTCCTTGTCACTGTTATAATTTGCTACTAACAGTTATAATATTATATCTCAACTGACTCCAATGGTGCTCTAATTAAGACTCTATCAGAACTCTGTCAGAACTCTATCCTAGAGTTCTTTATTTAAGGCATCTTGCCTAGTTTATTTGTATTACCGGGAGCATCTTATTTATTCCAGAACAGGTGACGTGCCAAAAGTAATGTTTATTCAAGTAAACTTTGATTGTTAGAGGAATTGCAAGCTAAGATTATTGATGTAATTGAAGGTATTACTTAAAATAGCTGCAGAATGTTTTCCAAGAACTACAGCATTGTTTTACTCTTTGTAGGTGTGACAATGGTGGACATGTTGTAAATGAACAATCTCAATAATAAATTAAGAAGCTTCTTCTTTCTTATCCTTTTCATACTCATCTCTTAACCACTTGACTCTAGTTCTTTCTACACCACCCTGTATATCCTTTCCTTTCTCTCCACCTTTGCAACTGTCATCACACCTGTATTCCCATCCTTCTATTGCTCCTTTCTAACCGGTTCGTCTTTCTCTTCACTCTCTTTTATCTAATCTTTTACTCTTATGTAGCCCACTGCATATCAGTGGCATTACCGCCTTGCTCGGGGTGATACGATTTTTTAAAAAAAAACAGATTGTTTCTATCATCTATAATTACAAAGCTACTAAAAGTATTTTAAATTTCACACAGACTTTATGGAAACCTTGTGTGTATGTGTGTGTGTATGTATGTACACTACCGGCCATAATTATTAGGCTACCCCAGTTTTTTTAAAAGAAATGATGTATTTCATACTATTTTTAGTATTTATTGCCATGTGGATAATTGTAAATGAAAATAGAATTATTCTTTTTTAATACTGCATAATAATATGTGCATCAAATGAACTGTTCTGGTGTCCAGTTTTTGTGCTCTCTTCCCCATGCTAGACTCTTCTTCTTATTGGCTGGCCGAAGCAAAGGCTTCCTGGCTGCCTTGTCAAATTTTGCAAAGTAATAATAACAAAAGAACCATTCTAATTTCATTTAGAATTATCCACTTGGCAATAAATACTAAAAATAGTATGAAATACATCATCATTTTTTAAAAACTGGGGTGACCTAATAATTATGGCCGGTAGTATATATATATATAAACATATATTGTTAAATATAACAGACAATGAATGTCTATTACATTTAATCATGAGCCATTCTAAACATTGTATTTTGGTTTTAATTTCTGGTGAAAATAAAGACAAAAATTGTCCAACATTTGGATATTTCTTATTATGCTGGTATATGTAAAAATATACTCAGTTATGATCTGAGATTAAGGACAGAATGGTTAAATGAAATAAAGACAAGAGGAAAACTGTATTTTAAATCGCATACGCGTTTCATCCTGTGATGGACTTTATCAAGGCAAAAAGACGAAATGAGTTTTATTCTAAATTACGTATCTATAAACAAACAGTGTTGGCAACCACAAAGACGCTCACAAATCATTTCAAAAGATCAATAGAATAATTTAGTTTTTAGAATTTCTTCATGTGTAGTGCAAAGTCATGAGATATTAAAATGAAGGGAATTTGACCGTTTTCTTTGAAAACTATTTATTTCATGTGTAAGTCTGTTTTAGAATTTCTTCATGTGTAGCGCAAAGTCACAAGATGTTAAAATGAAGGGAATTCAACCGTTTTCTTTGAAATTTTTATTATGTACGTTCGTCTGTTTTAGTGGTTGCCAACACTGTTTGTTTATAGATACGTAATTTAGAATAAAGCTCATTTCGTCTTTTTGCCTTGATAAAGTCCATCACAGGACAAAACCTGTAGGCGATTTAAAATACAGTTTTTCTCTTGTCTTTATTTTATTTAACCATATATATATATACATATATATATATATAACTATCTTTTTATAATATCACAACAGGTTTAATCAAAGAGCACAAAGATGTTTTTTGTAATCTTTTCACAAAACATCTCCCATTTCTTTATAAATGAATGAAATTAATTGATAGTGTATATATACACTGTCAAAACATTATAGATCAAGTGCTTTCAGCTGTTTAGCTGTTATCAAGGCCCAAAACTTTAAATGATGGGAGACAAAAACCATATCTATTGATGTTGGCTCTTTTGAATAATACACTTTCTTTTTATTTGCTTAACCTTGATAGTTTACAGCTGTCAAAATCGACAAGTTGCAGAATTTTATGAGGTGCTCTTCGTTTATCGACAAGACTTTATGGCAAATTAATTACACTGGCCTACTCATGTTTTGGTGCAAGTCAACTTAGACATTGTCTTAGCTAATTAGGGGACACTAAGTCCAAAAACCAAGTTCACTTTTACCAGTTAGATCCACACTCTACTATGAAGAACGTGAGTAATTTTCAAATAAACGATTATTTATAAAGTCACATTTACAATGACGTTTACATTAATTTTGCATGCCTTCTACAATAAAAGTAAAAAATATTAGTGAATTATTATAAAGTTCTTAAATATAATGCCTGGTGAAAATCTAATCTAAACTTATTTATAAATGGAATTTTGTCTGTGTGTGTGTCCATTACCTATGGACTTCGAAACGGCTGAACCAATTTTCTTGAAAATTTACACAGTTGTACTATAAGTGTCTGTGAGTGTTTTTAGCTAGGTTTTGTGTCGCGGTACCCCCGATAAATATTGAAAATTGATAATACGAAAATTGGGTTATAGAAGGAGTGGTCCGATTTTAATCAAATTTGATATACTCATAGACAAAGACATAAGAAACGATATTCAGAAGTTTCAAGGTTGCAGTTCTTACAATAGTGCAGAAAATCAATAATATATACATATAAAAGGCAAGATGTTTGTGTGTGTGTCTGTTTATTTGCCTGTATATCTGTATTTTTTTCAGCCCTTTTATTTTAGTTATTGCTTCGGGTAGGTATAATTATAGTTCTTAGTCTCAGCCATGATACCATTTACTCAGAGGACTTATTTAGCCTTCAAAATTCAGTTTACGATGAAAAAAACTTATTTGATATCGATACCAGGAAATGAAAATTTGACTTATATCCATTTATTTTCCTTTCAGTCTATGGTTTCGCTTTAACTGGAAACAACTATTGGTTTTTAGTCTTTCGTGCCAACATCCAAATAGTCTGAGCTCTAGGACCATGGATTAGTTTTAAAGCTTTCATTACACCCGAGCAACACCAGGCTATACTGCTAGTACACAAAAGGTATACTTTCACTCATTCTGAACAACCCCTACACTGGGCTGAGCAGTAAAATCATCTAGTTAGTGAAATGTATAAAATTAGAAAATTACAAGATTTTATTTAATTATTTGATGATAGACAAAATTCTCAAGCAATCTAAAGAATGCTAGACTTATTAAGAGAGAAAATAACTTAATTAGATGGAAAGTTCTTGGAGTGCTGCTGTCAAATCTTGCCAAAATATTAACCTGTGCCCTATGTCTTTAAAAAATATCTCCTTTCCCATACCAACATACAAGACCACAATTTTTTTTTAAATTAAAAAAAAAAAAAATGATAAAATCCAAACCTATTATTTAAAATAAATATAAGTACATAATTTCTCAAAGTAAAATAAAATAATCAAACCATATAATAATTATCAATGTATATTTATATATCTCCTGTTTATTCTGTAGTGGAAAGGGTGGTAAGTCAATTTAAGTTAGTCAAATTATAAGAAATTATTTCCTTCAGTCTAAAATGACTTGGGGAAGTAATTGTTTTGCACTCTGTATAATTTATTAGGCAGTAAATTATATCACTTAACATCATCCATAGTTAATCTATACAAATAAAACATTTATCTGCATTTAGATAAAATAAGTTCTCAAGCAAGATGAATGATTTAATTAGTCAGTTCCTTTATTCTTATATTTCTCATACTGCAGTCTTATTTGTTCAAGCCTTTCATGTGAGGCACACAGATATATTTCTCTATTAAGTGACTGTCTTGCTTCAACTTGGTTTGAAATAGGCTTTGTCAACACCATCTTTGACAATCAATCAATAACCTTTTTCTTCCAAGATATTTCCAATTCGCTGTTATATTAAGCACGACAGTTTTAACATGAAAATATATGGAGCAAATAATTGAAAACCAGGAAAGATCAATGAATACTAGTGAACCTTTAAAAAATTTAAAGGATATAATGGATTAATTAAACAGCTCATTGACAATTATTTTCGTTGTGAATTCTTAATCTCAGCTTTATTACTCTCCATAATTTATTAGGCATTAAATTACATCACTTAGCACACTCCATAGTTTATTAAGCATAAAATTATATTGTGGTGATATGGAGCAAAAGCGATTGGACCGGATGTTTGCACACTCACGACCAAAAAGAAAATGACCAAAAGTTGTCCGTGCGCAGCCGGCCTCACACAGATGTTCCAGTTGAAAACTAAAAATTAATTAAATATTAAATTTCCAGTTCACGAGCCTACGCAAATTTTATTTACCGGCCAATGGGAAGCCCAGAATCAAATACGGATATGAATTCCCAAATAATCTGCTGTGATCCAAAAAGAACATATAAAAAGCTGATACAGACAGCATCGCTAGACAGACAGACCCACAGACTGACTCACGACAGACGAGACTAATTAGTATCTCCCTTGACCAAGTCAAGCGGCTACTATGCTCACCTCTCATCACCTTTCCTTACCTTCTTCCCTGTCTCAAAACTACTTACTGATCTGAGGAGCGAATACATCAAAGACATTCCTTACTCTCGACATTCCTACATTCCTAAGCATTAATTCTCTTTTCAGTATTTTATTGCCATGAACATTTTAACGTCCGTTGGACCTATACTTCAAGTATTACATTAATTGTAAAACCTTAATTGATATGTGTATATATAAAATGCTATTTTTCAACTCAATTTGCTTTTCTTGATTTATAATCATTTTATGACTTATAGTGGGCTATCTACAACGAGGCCAAATTCACAACTACACAACTACCCTTCACTAGGACGGACTCTCCACTATAAACTGGAAAAGAATGGATAACCCGCTATAATATCACTTAGCATTATCAATAATTTATTAGGCATTAATTACATCATTTAGCATCCTTCATAGCTTATAAGGTATTAGATTTCATCACTTAGCCTCATCCATAAATTATTAGACATTAAATTACATCAATTAGCACCCGCCATAGTTTATTAGGCATTAAATTTAATCACTTAGCCTCATTCCCAATTGAATGACGTCCACATCACGTCCTCGCTGATTTCTAACATAATTTCATTCCTCTCTAACCACACTCTGAAGGTGGTATTAAACGGACATGCATCATAGAACTATTCTACAAACGCGGGTGTCCCCCAAGGTTCTATCCTAGGTCCTACGCTCTTTCTAATCTACATCAATGATCTCCCCGATGGCATAAGATCCCAAGTAGGTATGTACGCCGATGACACCACAGTTTACTCTGGCCTCAATCAAAAATCTGGTGATCGTGACAAGGCAAACCTTGCTGCCGAGCTTGAAAAGAACCTCCAATCCGTGGTGGATTGGGGTAAGAAATGGCTCGTAAAATTCAATTCTTCCAAAACGAAGCTGCTGTCAATTAACCACTACAGACAACCTCACCTAGCCTCCATTAGCATAGAACAGACTTGCCTCCCAGAGAGTAAAACACTACACCTGCTCGGTCTGACACTCTCAGCGGACCTCAAGTGGAATGACTACGTCAAATCCATTGCTAAATCCGCAGCTCTGAAAGTCAGCTCTCTGTGCAGGGCCCGGAAATTCTTTCCACCTGAATCTATCCTGCACATATATAAATCTACCATCCGCCCGTGTATTGAATACTCTTGCCACATCTGTTCGGGTGCCCCTGCTATTCTCCTCGGGCTTCTTGACAAAATACAGCGTAGAATCTGTAATGTGATCGATACCGACTTAGCTGACCGCCTGCAGTCACTCTCTCACCAGCGTGACATGGCTTCCCTGTGCCTCTTCTATAAGTACTTTCACGGCTTCTGCTTGGATGAACTTAAATCACTGGTGCCCCCTAGGTGTGAATTTGTACGAGATGCTAGATTGGCAAGTAGGTCCCACCCCCTTACAGTGAAACCGACGAAATGTAACCGCAATTTTTACTCCAACAGCTTCTTTTCTCGCACTTCCCGCCTGTGGAATTCCCTTCCACATGATTGCTTCCCCAATGGCCACAACCTCCGGGTGTTTAAATGTAAGGTCAATAGACACCTCCTAACACACTAACTCGCACCCATTCCCTCCAACACTCTCCCTACATACCTCCTAACTCGTCTATCACCCTCCCTCTGACATTTCCTATACCCAATCGCTCTATGTAACCGCTATAGTGGCAGTGGACTGCCTTGCTTGGGGTGATATGATTAAAAAAAAAAGTATACATTAAATTACACCAATTAGCACCCACCATAGTTTATTTAATATTAAATTACATCACTTAGCCTCATCCATAGTTTATTAAACATTAAATTATATCAATTAGCACCCTCCATAGTTTAAAAATTATTAAATTACCTCACTTAGCCTCATCCATACTTTATTAGACATTAAATTATATTTCTTAGCATCATCCATAGTTTCTCTTCACTTTCATAATTAGCCCAAAGAATATTTATGAACAATATTAAATTTAAAAATTTTGGAAACCTTACAATAATCTTACTTCTGTTTATGAATACATGCTGCAAAACAAAATCCTTACATTTGCCTTGGTAAAGTCTACCAGAAGACAAGTCAGTCAGTTAAGTGCCATACGTGATACATGCTTGGGCGATCATGTCTCGAAAGAGACATGACTGACTGGGGAGAAGATTATCCCGCAGTAGGTTGCTATTGCTTTCTGCGGTAGACTGTTTGCTGACCAAGGCTATAGAACCCAATCTGTCCTGTTATTTAACCCATAACTAGAAGGAATAGACGGATTAATACCTTTCCCAATGGTATTTGCGTGTAAGTGAATGCAACGAATTCGGCTGGGATTCGAACTCGGCTCCCCGATTTCTCATTCCGAGCTGATATTCAATGCACCACAACGCACATCAGAAGACAAGACATATCAGTAAAGAAAGTTTTCCTTTCGTCTTAAATCATTATCATTTTACAAATATATTTTATTCATATCTGATTTTTCATATATAAACTGTACTTGTCTATAGTTCTAAGATGAGATAGTATTTACAGTATTTACATTATTCAGGCTATTGTCCTCATATTGGCTGCCATTTGTATGGCTTTTAATAATAGATCATTCTATTTGTTTACATTTCTGAGATGAGGTAGTATTTACATTATTTGGACTATTGTCCTCATCTTTGTTGCCATTTGTACAACATTTTGGCTATTGTATGCTTCAGCCTTCTTCAGGTGCTAGGAATTTCAAACCGGACCCTTTATTACAATCACTGGGGTATATGAACTCCATTCCTTGCCTCGTGCCTCTTTTGGAAGTCATTAAGCAAGGAATGGAGTTCATGTACACCAGTGAACTAAAATGACCATATGTTAAAGGAGAGATAAATTTCCCTTTCTGTTTGACAACAATCCCTGAGTAACAGGAAATAACTAAAAGGTGAAGTGTGCTGCTCTTTAAAGTAATTTTTCTGAAATCTTCTGTATTTAAACAGAATGGGTATTTGTTGTGGTTTAGTGGATATCAGCTTGAAATGAGAATTTGTAGAGATGAGTTTGAATTCCAATCGAATTCAGTACATTCACTTTCATGCAAATACTCTTAGGAAAGATATTAATCCACCACTTCCTCCTCCAGGTATGGGTTAAATAGCAGGACGGATTGGGTTCTATAGCTTTAGTTGGCAACCAGTCTACCACAGAAAATAATGGCAACCTAATGCTGGGAAAATTTTCTGCCCAGTCAGTCATGTTTCTTTTGAGATATGAGATATGGTGATTTTCTAAGAGCAGCTTAGATGTGGCACAAGGCCGAAAGTAAGGAACACCCAATGAGGATCGAACTCACTACTAAATTGTAATGATTCTAGTGAGATAAGCTTGTTAACCATTACACCACCTCGAGGTGATTTGAGATATGATGATACTTAACTGATTCTAATAAATGTATCTATTATGAGCAATTTAGACTAGAAATGTTATCTTGCATGGCGATCAAAATAAAAGCTATCGATATTTCATAGGCATAAAGATTTAAGAAAAAGAAAAGAAATAAAGTGGAGGGTTTCAGTATTTACCTACCTCCTCCCTCTGCTGTACCCCATATACTAGCCCCTCTCTTCTGTTAACTGCAACATCTAGAAATTAGTGACACAGGTTTTTTGGAGAGCTTCCGGTATTTACTACCCTACAACACCTGCTGAATCCTACATACCCAACCCCCTCTTCTGTTAGCTTCAACATCCAGAAATTAGAGACTCAAATTTAAAGCGTATGAATGATGTAAGACATCAAGTCTTGAGAAAGTAACATTCCTGAGTCCTTTATGGCAAAGTGTTAGGACAGGTGATGGACGTCAAATATTATTCTGATTTGTTTAATGAGAAAGGGAGTCAGTATGGCATGGTCCAAACACAAACAAGAATCAAACAAAACATAAAAGCTTGCAAATATAAAAATGAGATTACAAAATATAATTTTTTTATATATTAAGGACAATTTTAGAAGAAAGAAGTATGAAAAATGTTTCCAACTTGGCCATAATTCTTTTCCCTCTTTCTCTCTCTCTCTCACTATATATATATATATATATATATATATATATATATATATATATATTCATACACACACATATAGAGAAACTATTGACGTTATTATAAAAATATATAAAATAATAATTCTCTGCCCCCACTGAAAATTAAACTTAGAATACTAAAAAAAACTACTTTTAACATGTACCACCAAAGTCCCATTCTATGATCGCAGAAATAATATATACGTGCAACAGGATAGTGTTTTAATGGGCTCAGTTCTGGGTCCAACCTTCAGCAACTTCAACATGGCCAACCTAGAAAATAATATATTTAGTACTACTACTACAAAACCTTCCATCTACGTACAATATGTAGATAATATTCTTATATTGGTTTAAAACATAGAAGAAATAATAAATCTACAAAAAAAACATTCAAAAGAAATTTGTCCTCAATTTTACATACAAAATTAACCAAGATAACAAAATCCCTTTCCTTGACATTTTAATAGACACAAACAATAACACATTTACTACCTCCCCATATAAAAAAACCAAACCAGAAAAAACTCTATAAAGTGAATGCTCTAACTACTACAAAATAGCACTTATCAGTCAGTCAGTTAAGTGCCATGCGCGATACACGCTTGGGCGATCATGTCTCGAAAGAGACATAACTGACTGGGCAGAAGATTATCCCGCAGTAGGTTGCCATTGCTTTCTGCGGTAGACTGGTTACCGACCAAGGCTATAGAACCCAATCTGTCCTGTTATTTAACCCATAACTGGAGGGAAGAGATGGATTAATACCTTTCCCAAGGGTATTTGAGTGTAAGTGAATGCAATGAATTCAACTGGAATTCGAACTCGGTTCCCCGATTTCTCGTTCCGAGCCGATATCCACTGCGCCACAACGCACATCCAGCACTTATAATAGCACTTATACACGACTTAATTAACCAAGCACAAATCAACTCCTCCACAAAAAAGATATTTTACTCTTGTAAAAGTCTTTGAGAACAACCAGCCAGTAATCAACTAGAATGGAAGTTGATTCTGACCAAAAAACCACCCGGGCAAATTGGTAGGTGGCTTAAATAATAACCTGGGAGATTCCATTCTGCTACAGGCAAGTCCATTCTATAAGTATTGATTGGCTGATAATTTCAGTGTGTATATTGATCTCCATAAATATTGAGCACAATATCCACACTCTTGAATATTCACCAGCAGGGGGCACCTCGAGGTGGTGTAATGGTTAGCAAGCTTGTCTCGCTAGAACTATTGCAATTAAGTAGTGAGTTCGATCCTCACTGGGTGCCCCATACTTTCGGCCTTGTGCCACATCTAAGCTGCGCTTAGTAAATTACAATATTCACCAGCAGGGGGCACCTCGAAGTGGTGTAATGGTTAGCAAGCTTGTCTCGCTAAAACTATTGCAATTAAGTAGTGAGTTCGATCCTCACTGGGTACCCCATACTTTCGGCCTTGTGCCACATCTAAGCTGCACTTAGTAAATTACAATATTCACCAGCAGGGGGCACCTCGAGGTGGTGTAATGGTTAGCAAGCTTGTCTCGCTAGAACTATTGCAATTAAGTAGTGAGTTCGATCCTCACTGGGTGCCCCATACTTTCGGCCTTGTGCCACATCTAAGCTGCACTTAGTAAATTACAATATTCACCGGCAGGGAGACAAAAGGAGACAGTCATGTTAAAAGGTAAGTTTATTTGACTTCTACAACTCTGAACTCAAAAATATTAAGGAGATTCTCATTAATGACTTCCCAAAGAACATTGTAGATGAAGAAATAAGACAATATTTCAAAAACCTCAATACACATCAAACAAAATATGGTAATTCTACAAAAGACCCTGAACATATCAAAACTCTTTTATTGCAACCAGATGCACGATAGCTACAAACAGGATGAGAAAATAATAAAAAATCTCATTCGTATTAATAAATCTCCCGTTGATCCTAATAAAAAATTAAAATTAATAATGTATTATAAAAGGTACAATCTTACTGATTTGTTTTTCCGTAATAACTCCTCCCCACCAACTGATGTGTTACGTAAAACCAACATTATATATCAATTCAAATGTCCCTTGGGAAAATGTATCTCCGACAAAAAAACAAATATATATGTTGGATTTACAACAACCACATTAACTAGACAACTTACGTTACATTTGTCTGACCATTCATCCATTTGTAGACATCTACAAAAACATTCCTGTCTACAGTTCACAATATAAAAAAATAATGATTGATAATACAACTATTCTACACCAAGAAAACAACAAAAGCAAACTACAGATTCTCAGGGCAATATTCATTAAAACACTTAAGCCGTCAATCAGTAGAATCAGCTATGAATACTGTAGTATTTTTCTAAAATGTTTGTAAAAAGAACACATTTTTCATGCTTTAACACGTGCATGACCATGACATTACAGCATATAAAAAAATTCCATTTTAGATAATTTTTACGTTCTAATGAACGCTAGCAATTTGTCAACCGTTATATTTGAAGCAGAAAAAAATGTACAGTAATTTTTAGCAACACAGTTTTCCAGTTACATTTGTTACCATAACTCACACCTCTGAAGATGACCTCAGAAAGAGGTTGAAAGGACTTGTGTAGCTTAAGAAATGAATGAAAATAACATCTGTCAACATTACAGCTCATTTCTTACATCTTTTGATTGGTAATACACAAATGATTATCTGTGAATATGAACAGATTTTATTAAAATACATACTGTTTGCAATTTATTTAATCTGACATATATACTGGCCATAATTATTAGGCCACCCCAGTTTTTTTAAAAGAAATTATGTATTTCATACTATTTTTAGTATGTATTGCCAAATGAAAATAGAATGGTTCTTTTGTTATTGTTACTTTGCAAAATTTTACAAGGCAAGGAAGCAAAGATGAACTTGTCCGAATTACCCTAAATTTTCTTCATTCTTTCATTGATGAAACTGCAATATAGTAATTATTATGTATTTATAAATTTATTTGATGCACATGTTATTGTGCAATATTTGATGCACATGTTATTGTGCAATAGTTGATGCACATGTTATTGTGCAATATTAACAAAAGAACCATTCTATTTTCATTTACAATTATTCACTTGGCAGTAAACACTAAAAATTGGTATGAAATACATCAATATTTTAAAACACTGGGGTGGCCTAATAATTATGGCCGGTAGTGTATATTTTGGGCACCTTGGGGTAGTGTAATGGTTAGCAAGCTTTTCTCGTTAAAATCATTACAACTGAGTAGTGAGTTCAATCCTCACTAGGTGCCCCATACTTTCATCCTTGGTGCCACATCTAAGCTGTGCTTAGAAAATTATATATATATTGTATATTTAGGCAGCAATCTCTCTTTTATGTAAGTTTCATTAAAGATGACAGACAAGTTAAGTTTTTTATGTAATTTTTTATGTAATTTTATAACTTTTTTCTTTTCAGAACATAAATTATTAAAAAATTGTCAAAATGTTTTCTTTATCCAAGTGCATTATACATTACACCACTAACATTCTGTTACACATAAAATAACATTAATTTTCATAAATGGCTAAAAGTATAGCCGAAAGTGCTCGAATAAACAAAACATTTGGACAATTTTTTTATAATTTATGCCCTGAAAAGAAAAAAAATCATAAAATCGCATGAAAAATTACATAAAAAACTTAACCATCACACCTTGTCAGTCATTTTTAATGAAACCTGCATACATGTAAAATGTGTGTGGGGGGGGTGCTAAATTGTTCTGAACCTGACGTAATTTCTAAAATTCTGACCAAACATCAAAAATTTTTTTTTCTGGCTTCTTTTCTTGTCAAACTAAGAATCTTTTAGCATCTCATCGTATTTTCCATGTTGTTCTCTCGCTGATCAGGCTATTGTGATCTCTCAAGTGATTACTGTTGGGACCTTTGAAAGCAAGCCTGGCCAACAGTGTCTGAAGCTGTATTTATATTATGCAAGCAAAAATAAATGAATTTAAAGAAAGAGAAGCAAAAGATAAAATTCTGGTTCAGACTTACTTGGCTTTTGCTCGACGTTCCATATAAAAATTATGGAATTTTATATCTCGTTTATCATAAACATTCTTTGCATAATCCCGAACTTTGCTGTAAAAAAGAAATAAAAAAAATCAATTAAAAAGAAAGAAAAGAACGAACGGTTAAATGTATGTCAAAAAAAATGGGTAAAAGAAATCCCCATGTAACAATTTTTGCTCTTCAAAAGAAGCAAGCAGTTCCACTGGATTTTTATTAAAACATTTCTAACAAATATTTTAAATCACTAGCTTAAATGGCATCCATATATAAAATTACTAGCAGTATAGCCCGGCATGGCTCAGGTGTAATGAAAGCTTTAAAACTAATCCATGGTTCCTGGAGCTCAGACTCTTTGGACGTTGGCCCAAAAGACTAAAAAGCAATAGTTGTTTCCAGTTAAAGCGAAACCATAGACTGAAAGAAAAATGAATGAATGTAAGTCAAATTTTGATTTCCTGGTATCGATATCAAATTTTCTGCACTATTGTAAGAACTGCAACCTTGAAACTTCTGAACATCGTTTCTTATGTCTTTATCTATGAGTGTATCAAAGTTTATGAAAATCGGACCACTCCTTCTATAACCTGATTTTTGCAATTATCGATTTTTGATATGTATTGGGGGTACCTTGACACAAAACCTAGCTAAGAACACTTGCAGATGCTTATAGTACAACTGTGTAAGTTTTCAAGAAAATCGGTTCAGCCATTTCGGAGTCTATAGATAACGGACACACACGCACACACACAAAGTTCCATTTATAACTAAGTTTAGATTTAGATATCACTTTCATTCATCCGTCTGTCACACCTACTAAAATAGACGTACACCTATATCTATAAAAATGACGAGGGTGGACGTTGTGTAAGTAATTGTTTGTTTTATAGATTCGACTTAGCGTCTGCATTTCGTGGTCTAGCTCGACGGGAGTTGCACTCAGATGTAGATCAAAATTTTAGAACACTAACGACACCTTGAAATTTTTAAGAAAGCCAAAATTAGGGATAGAAAAATATATATTATCATCCCACAAAGTCAGGGATCAGTTTATGTATTGATTATAATATAGAATCGATCACCCCACTTTATATTATCTATATCTATATATGTTGCCCCTCTCACTCCCACCCAAATCCAATAGAGACATTCTACATTGTTATCTATCTATATCTATAAAAGTAATGAGGGTGGACATTGTGTAAGTATTTGCTATGTAAATTCGTCATATGTTTTTTATTCTTATTATTCCTTAAACTACTCAAGTGAAGCTGGGCTAAACTGCTAGTTGACCAATAAAAACCAATTTTTTCAGAGAAGTGCAAACAGGGTATACAATGTACCAGTGGTTTTACAAGAGTGTGTAGCTTCGTAAAATAAATGTTCATTAATTTTTGAAAAAATTAAAATTTTTCTTATTTAAGATACAAAATCTTCTTTCTTCTAAGTGCCTTGTCCTTTCAGGACGTAGGCGATCATGGCTTTCCACATCTCCCTATCCCTGGTGGCTCTTAGCACGCTTTCTCCTGTAATACCACGCAACCCCTATTCTGTCATCCACCTGCTCAGGCCCTTCAAATATGTTATCTGTTGCTTTTCCCTGTTGCTTTTTCACTCTATCTGGCCTGTTAGTATCAGGTTCTCCAAGCTCTCCTTCCTCATTGCATGTTCCAGGAATTTTATATATATGCTTGGGACAGGACATGTGGTATTAATCCCAAGATTAAACCACCTAAATATTCTATTGTGCACTATAAATCCTTGGAGAGGCCTTTGCAATGAAACAACTCTTATGTTCAACAAACTTATTGACAACAGACTACGAAAATATCAGTCAGTTAAATGCCATACGTGATACACGCTTGGGCGATCATGTCTTGAAAGAGACATGACTGACTGGGCAGAAGATTATCCCACAGTAGTTTGCCATTGCTTTCTGCAGTAGACTGGTTGCCGACCAAGGCTATAGAACCCAATCTGTCCTGCTATTTAACCCATAACGGGAAGGAAGAGATGGATTAATACCTTTCCCAAGGGTATTTGCGTGTAAGTGAATACAATGGATTCAACTGGAATTCGAATTCGGCTCGCTGGTTTCTTGTTCCGAGCCGATATCCACTGTACCACAATGCAAATATATCATGCTTAAAATAGGATATTTGGTATTAATCCCAAGATTCAACCACCTAAATATTCTTTCAAATGGACAATAATGAATTTTCCATTTCATCCTGGCACTTAACTGACTGACTGAATATAATAGTTGATAACATGATTAAGGCTTCAAATGGTCATAAAGTGGGGGAGCGGTTTTCTATTGTTATGAAATAATAAACTGATCCCCCACTAATTACTACTTAATAATATAACTTTTCTCCCTCTAACTATGAGTTAAATCACATGATAGATTGGGTTCTATAGTCTTGGCTGAAAGTAATGGCAACCTACTGCCGGATAATCTTCTGCCCAGTCACTCATGTCACTTTCAAGACATGATCATCCAAGCATGTTTCACATATTAGGCACTTAACTGACTGATATACAAATCACAAGGCCAAATTACCAGTTGTATGCTGAATACTGAAGAGTAAAAAATCCTAATTTATTTTTAGCTCTTATAAGGGAAATAAGTATAATTGGTGGGGGATCAGTTTATTACTTCCTAACAATAGAAAATCGATCCCCCACTTCATGCCCAGTAGAAGCCTTAATCATGTTTCCAACTAATATATTCAGTCAGTCAGTTAAGTGCTATAAACGTGATACACACTTTGGGTAATCATGTCTTGAAAGAGACATGACTGACTATGCAGAAGATTATCCTGCAGTAGGTTGCCATTGCTTTCTTTTTGCAGTAGACTGATTGTCAGCCAAGGCTATAGAACCCGATCTGTCCTATTATTTAACCCATAACTAGAGGGAAGAAATGGATTAATACCTTTCCCAAGGGTATTTGTGCATAAGTGAATTCAACTGGAATTTGAACTCGGCTCTCTGATTTCTTATTCCAAGTCAATATCTACGATAAAATTATTTTTAAAAAATTAAAGAAATTATTAAACCATAAACAAGGACATTTTTTTAAACAAATCTTATTCAAATTTCCTTGGTTGGTTTACAAAATTTTTTTTTTTTTTAATCATATCACCCCGAGCAAGGCGGTAAGGCCACTGGTGTGCAGGGGGCTACATAAGAGTGAAACAATTGGAAAAGAGAAAGCTGGAAACCATGTCCTAAACAGGGAACAAGGGATGAGCCTCTTGACCTGTTCAATAGACGTGGGTGGAGTGTGAACCGGGCAATTGAATGAAATATACATGGTTGTAAATTTTGAAAAAATGTTTGCAATAAATTCAACAGTAGGGTACAAAAATATTCTAGTTTCTTTAAAAAGAAAATATTTACATCAAGATTGAGCTCATTTTTGTCTGCTTTCCTCCAATCCATGTCAAACGTTTACTTCATAAAAATTTCAACTATCTTATCATAAAGTTTTCACACCCTTTGATATCATCATCAAAGCCGTTTTGATTTGAAGGTACACTGTAAATAAGTGTGAGTTTTTATCAATCATTTTCACCCTAACCTAGGTAATAAAGCCAATTTTTACCCTAACTGAGGTAATAAAGCCAATTTTCACCCTAACCAAGGTAATAAAGCCAATTTTCACCCTAACCGAGGTAATAAAACCAATTAAGATGCAGGAGGTTACTCAGTGTGAAAAAATATGAGAAAAAGAAAAACCATTATTAAGGCAAGAGAACAAAAGAAGAACAGGAACTAAGAAAAATCAGCCTTTTTTTATCCATTTGTGAAATAAAAGTAGACTTGAATGGCCACTCCTCTAGATCTTTTTGCATTAATGCAGGATGTTCCCTTGGGCTCTATACTTGGACCTATATTGTTCTGAATTTTCATTAACAACCTTCCTGATATCATCCATACTCAATATCTATGCTGATAGCATAACCATTTATTCCTGTGTTAATAGTGTCTTATTACTTTGATAACATCAAATTGGCAGCTCATCTAAAAAAATAGCTGACAATCTGTTGTTAACTGGGTCAAGGAATGACTTGTTAACTTTAATACATCCAAAATGAAACTGCTCGCTTTTAATCATTTGAGAGAATAATTTTTGCATTCTATCAGCATGGCTGATGCTAACCTTCCAGAGAGTGACTCACTGCATCTTCTTGGGCTTACATTTTCCACTGAAAAAAGTAGGTTCACTGTATCATTTTTCAAACTAGAATCTATCTTATATATATATACATACAATCATTGTCTATACTTCTGAGATGAGGTAGTATTTACATTATTTGCACTGTTCGAAGTGTTGTTCTCATCTTTATTGCTATATTCAAGATGCTTTGGCTGTTGTACCCTCCAGTCTCCTTTGGGTGGTAGAAATTTGAAACCAAACCCTTTATTTCGATCACTGGGAAAGATTGTTTTTGTTCCATGTGCGATGTCAATTTCTCAAGGACACATGGCCCAGTGGATATCGGTGTTGCTTAGTTCCAGTGACTTGACCCAAAGAGTTGTAAGTTTAGTACCTGACTACCTCAGGGGTGAATAAATAACTTAGAGAGTTGAATTAAAGGGAGACAACTACATGGCATCTGGATGTGGCATCATACATGGAATGAGAACAATCTATCCCAGTGATCGAAATAAAGGGTTTGGTTCTAAATTCTTAGCACCTGAAGAAGGCCAAAGCATAAAACAGCTGAAACATCATAAATATGGCAATAAAGATGATGAAAACAGTCAAAACAATGTAAATAATGCAATGACAGTCATTATCGACAGTCTTCTTGATCCCTGTTCTTTTATTGTCTTCTCTCCTTAATGATGCTTTTCTTTTACTTATATTCTTTCACAATTAGTAATCCATTCCATCTTAGTGGCTTTATTGCCTTGCCCAGAATGAAATAATTTCAAAAAAGACAAAAGAGTGGCATTTTGTATCTTTGAATACCAAAGTTGACTGGAAAACAAAACCTGAAAGAAAGATCCACAAGTGAAAAGTGGGAGCTATAAATGGTATCTAGCTATTTCAATTTTTCTTTTTCTTTTAATCGTATCACTCCGAGCAAGATCCTATGTAATAATAATAAAAAATAAAAAAATAAAAATAATAATAAAAAATAATAAAAATAATAAAATCCTATGTAATTAGGATAAAATAATAAAATCCTATGTAATAACAATAAAAAATTAAAAAATAAAAATAATAAAATAATAATAAAAAATAATAAAAATAATAAAATCCTATGTAATTAGAAATAAAATTGCAAGGAATAAAATCCTGTGTAATTAGGATAAAATAAAATCCTATGTAATAATAATAAAATAATAAAAAAATAAAATAATTAAAAAAATAATAAAAATAATAATAAAAAATAATAAAAATAATAAAATCCTATGTAATTAGAAATAAAATTGCAAGGAGTAAAATCCTATGAAATCTGTTTTACTGAGTTTCAGCAAACCTTTTACAAGATTAGAAACATCCCTCACATTAAATTTTTTTTTATAATCGTTTCACACCAAGCAAGACAGTACTGCCACTGGTGGGCAAGGGAGCTACATAAGAGGAGAGTGAAAAGAAATAGGAACAAGTTATAGGAAATGGATACGAGGAGGATGGTAATACTGGTGTGATGAGAGTTACTTGAGAGTAAAGAAAAAAGGAAGAAGAACAAGATACAGGGGGTGTAGGGGAAAGGATAAGAGAAAGATGGGAGTCAAGGAGATAAGAGACGGCAATTGACGTTGTGCTTAAACTGTTGCAGATTAGAGCGATCAGGGAATCAATTGTATGAAAGGGAGTTCCACAAGCGGAAAGTGTAAGAAAAGAAGCTGACAGAGTAGAAGTAGAAATTACATTTGACTGTATAAGAGTGAGACCTAGTTGCCAGTCTAGTAGCTTGAGTAAATTCCTGTAAATGAGGCACCAGAGAGCTAATCTTGTCAAAACAGAAGTCATATTTTGCTATAAAGAACATAATAATTTAAGAAAAATGTTACAAAAAGACCAAGGCAGTGGTTTAAGAAAGTCAGGAGAATGGTGTGAAAATGACAAAAAAAAAAAAAAAAAAAAAAAAAAGGAGAAAATCAGCTGTTTTCTGAAAGGAAACATTTGAAATTCATTGACCAACCAGCCTGGACTACTGACCGTTAAAATTTATAAAATCTTTTAGGAAAATAGGTACAAAGATAGAAAGAGGAGTAAGACAAGAATGTGTCTTTTCACCGGATCTGTTCAACTTGTATAGCGAGAATATTTTGAGGACCCTAGATGTTACACCAGGATTTGTTATCGGAGGCCACAATTTGAACAACATAAGGTATGCAGATGATACAGTGCTGATTGTAGACACAGAAAGAAAACCACAAGACCTCCTACAGAAGGTAGTTGAGGAGAGTGACAAAAAGGACTATAAATAAACTGCAAGAAAACCGAATGCATGGTCATCAGCAAAAAGAGCAACCAAAAATGCCAAATACAGGTGGGGAGATACTAAAATCAAGCAGGTACAAAAATTTAAACATCTGGGAAGTGTTCTAACAGGAGATGCAAAGTGCAACACAGAGATCCAAAGGAGAATTGGTATGACAAAGGATGCATTCCAGAAGTACTAAGACAAAGGGAAATTTCACTAGAAACAAAGAAGAGAGTGCTGGATTGCTATGTGATGTCAGTTCTTCAATACGGCGGTGAATACTGGACAATATAATGGAAAATGAGGACAAAACTGGAAGCAGCGGAAATGTGGTTCTGCAGAAACATACTGGATATAAAGTGGGGGATCAATTCCATATTACAATCAATATATAAACTAACCCCTCACTTTGTGGTCACTGCAGTTTCTATACATTTATATTCCTGAGATCCAAAAGCACAAGGATGCATTCCATGAGCTAAGTAGAGTATTAAGGAACAGGAAAATTTCACTAGAAACAAAGAAAAGATTGCTGGATTGCTATGTGATGTCAGTTCTTCAATATGGCAGTGAATACTGGACAATATCATCAAAAATGAGGAAAGAACTTGAAGCAGTGGAAATGTGGTTCTACAAAAGAGTGCTGCAGATATCATGGGCCGAGCATGTGAACAATGATGAGGTTTTGGAAAGAATAGCAATGAAAAGAAAATTAATAGTGAGCATCAAGAAAATACAACTGAAGTTCCTGGGACATGCAATAAGGAAGGAGGGCTTGGAGAACCCGATACTAACAGGCCAGATTTTTTTTTTTTAATCATATCACCCCAAGCAAGGCGGTAATGCCACTGATGTGCAGGGGGCTACGTAAGAGTGAAAAGATTGGAAAAGAGAAAGCCGGAAACCGCATCCTAAACAGGGAACAAGGGATGAGCCTCTACACCTGTTCAATAGACGTGGGTGGAGTGTGAACTGGGCGATAGTTTTTAGTCTATCTACTCCAATTAAATAGAAGGAAAAAGAGACAGAGGAAGGCAGCGGATAACATATTTGAAGGGCCTAAGCAGGTAGATGATGGAACAAGGGTTGCGTGGTGTAAGAGGAGAAAACATACTAAGAGCCACCAGGGATAGGGAGACGTGGAAAGCCATGATTGCCTACGTTCTGAAAGGACAGGTCACATAGAAGGAGAAGTTCACTGTTATGGCTCTTTCCAGTATTGATGGTAGATTCCTTCCTAACTTTTTATTTGAAGCAGTGTAGAGGGTCAACATTTTGATCATGTCATTATTTTCTCTTTCAGCTACACATGCAACCCATTTGAAGTTCTCAATGAAGCTTTCATTCATAGTCATTTTTCACCACTGAGCTTAGAAAGAGGCAGTATATGATAAGCATTTAGATATTTCTGAATGAGTTAGGTGCTTTGCATGAAATCCACTTGAATGTCTTGTGCTTGTCGGAATAAGAAATTAAGAATTAAAATCAACCTTATTCTTCATTTTTACAAAAATTCACAATGACATGTGAAATCCTGGTTTTTCCCAAATAGAAAAAGGATTGACCATGTGCTTAAAGAAAAAGTCAAAACCAGATTTCACAAATAGGTGTTAAATTGATTTTTGACCAATGGGAGTGACTTGCAAGACTTAGTGATCAAGTGCAAAAATCTGAATACTATAAAAGGCCCTAGTCAGCATCAATCAGAGAGTCAGATGGAAGCATCGAGAAAGACAAGACTAAAATGTAACTTCAACTTCAAATCAACCTGGAGATCAGGTCAGGTCATGCCTTGTTCTCTTTCTTCTTCTTTTCTCATGTACTGATTCTTTTACTTCTTCTTCTCCATCCAATGACATTCCTACTGAATACATACATATGCATATACTCTTTCAACAATTACTACTATGAACATTTTCTACAAATCTTGATACCTTTAACTTTCTCACTGAACATTAATTTCTACAAATTCTTGTTATTCATTTCTTTTAATAAATTTCCATTTTAACATGAAAAATATATATTTTATTCTTACACAATTCCACATGTCTAACATGCCGACAACCTGATGATGAAACCTTCAGATAATTCTGATGATAATTCTGGATAAAACTTGTAAGCTGTAGGGAGTTCAGTTAAGTCTGACACAAGGCTGAATTAAATAAAATTAACCAGTTCCCTACCTCTTCATGCTAACATGTGGTTTAAGAACATGAATCAAGTTATTAGGTTAAGGTTTTGGTTTTTTGTAGCAAACTAAGGTCTAGTGTGAAATTAGGAAAATAACTTTGAAAGGTCAGGAAAAAATTAAAAGGTCAGAAGAATGTCATTAAATGGTCAAGATCAATAGCATTGAAAGGCCAAGAGAGTAAAACTGAAAGGTCATAAAAATGGCATTAAAAGGTCAGTAAATTAACACTGAAAGGTCAGGAGAATGGCTTTGAAAGGTCAAGAGAATAAAACTGAAAGGTCAGAGAAATGGCAATGAAAGTTCAGATGAATAACACAGAAAAATCAGGAAAATAATTCTGGAATATCAGGAGAATGGTACTGTAAGGTCAAAAGAATAACACTAAAAAGTCAGGAGAATGGCATTGAAAGGTCAAAGGAATGGCATGAAAAGGTCAAGAGAATAAACCCATAAAAGGTCAGGAAAATGACATTGTTTGAGTTTAAGTTTGAGTTCTGTTTAACTGCATATCAACCTCTGTGGGTTATTCAATGCCAAAAAATTGGGGCTTTAAGGTAATTTTTTTTAATGTTCAGTTATAGTGAGAAGGTTGATTTAGTCAGATTTTAGTGAAATTTTTTTGTTTTTATTCTTTTTTATTTTAGAAAACTGAAAATGTCTTATAGTTTTGTAATCGAAAATGTTTTGCTGAGAATAATTTTTTTCCTTTAAAAATGTGCTATGGTAATAATTTTTTCAAAAATGTATTGTTGGTAATATTTTTCCTTCAAAAATGTATATTTTTTTTTATAAAAGTCTATTTTTATGTAAATATTTCTATAAAAGTGTATTTTTATACTTTCATAGTGTTTTGACCCCAGTTTGGGGTTAACAATTTGCCTATAGCTGGGACCCTAACAGGGGCTACTACTCTGAGAACAACATCAATTAAGATGTGGTTCCATGCTTTTCACAACCTCCCAATCAGAGGTCTTGCTGCCAGATGCAGTTTATGGTCATGCCCAGGACTGAATGGCATTGTAAGAACAAGAGAATAACACTGAAAGATCAAGAAATTCACATTGAAAGGTCAGTAGAATGACACTAAAAGGTCAAAAGAAAGGTGTGAAAGTTTATAGTAATATCAAATCTTTAATGAACTCAATGAAATCATTTGATTTACCTGAGAAGAAGAAAATGTATAGAACAACCAATGAGAATCCACACAACAATTCCTACTAAAATGTAGGAATTGGGTTGGCGCTTCAAGCCTTTCATACCATAGTACTGTCTGTCTTTGAACTCACTGTCTTTTTTCTTGTCTCTCATTGACCAGATGGTTTCATCCCAAAATACTCGTTCATCAGCTTCCCTAAAATATTAAAAAAAAAAAAATATATATATAAATAAATAATAGTCTGTCTGTAAAGGTCTATCAAAAAAATGTCCAGTGTTTGAGTTTTGTTTAACAAAATATCAACCTCTGTAGGTTATTTATTGCCAAAAAGTTACAGTGAGAAGGTTGATTTAGTCAGATTTTGAGAATTTTTAAAAAATTTTTTTTATTTTAGAAAACAGAAGATGTTTTCTAATTTTGTATTCAAAAATGCATTGCTGGTAATATTTTTTTTCCTTCAAAAATGCATTATGGAAATAATATTTTCCTTCAAAAATATGTTATGGCAATACTTTTTTTCCTTCAAAAATGTGTTATGGTAATAATTTTTTTTCTTTCAAAATGTATTATTAGTAATATTTTTCCTTCAAAAATGTATATTTTCCTATAAAAGTCTATTTTTATGTATATATTTCTATAAAAGTCTATTTTTATGTATATATTTCTATAAAAGTCTATTTTTATACTTTCATAGTATTTTGACCCAAGTTTGGGGATCAACTATTTTCCCATAGCTGGGATCCAAACAGATGCTAACAGTCCAGGTCAGGGTGGACCTGGGAACAACAGCAATTAAGAGGTGGTATCATGCTTCTCGGATTTGTGTTGTGGTCCAGTGGATATCGACTCAGAACGAGAAATCGGAGAGCCGAGTTCGAATTCCAGTTGAATCCGTTGCAATCATATACGCATTAATACCTTGGGAAAGGAATTAATCCATCACTTCCCTCCAGCTATGGGTCAAATAACAGGACAGATTGGGTTCTATAGCCTTGGTTGGCAACCAGTCTACCGCAGAAAGCAATGGCAACCTACTGCGGGATAATCTTCTGCACAGTCAGTCATGTCTTTTTTGAGACATAATTGCCCAAGTGTGTATCACATATGACGCTTAACTGACTGACCATGCTCCTCACAACCTCCAAATCAGAGGCCTAGCTGCCGGATTCAGTTTACCGTCATACCCAGGACTGACTACTAGGTATGAATAAGTAACAAAAATAAGATGAAAGATAAACTAGTCAAACATTTAAAAATAATAACAATGCTTCATCTAAGAAATTTAGAAAAGTCTATTACAAATAAATAAGTAACAAAAATGTGTTTCCTAAATATAACCTACCCTAAGGTTAGTAAATATCACATCAGATATTTCATCCAAAAGGGGTGGATAGTCAGCTTGTATCAAATAACATGACCACTCTAATAAGTATGATCCTCACTTGGTGCCCCATAAATACAGCCTTGAGCCAGACTAACATAACCTTAAGACCAAACTGAATATTGCATCCTAAAATGGTGGGTAGCAAGCTAGTGTTAAACATTACTTTGATCCTCACCAGGTGCCACACATTCATGGCCTTTCCCTGTACTGAGATGAGTAAATAAAATCTTTCACAAGTTCCAGTTTCTGTTTCTTTGAAAGCCATTTCATTATACCCAGAAGCCATAACTTGCAGCTTGGTAATCAGAGAGGCTCTGAAAGAAAATGTCACAGATACACAAGACTTCTATTTGCGTACGTGCATCTACAGATGAATGCTGTGAATAGTGCAATTGGTATATGCACAAATTTCTTTTGAATATACCGACAGAAAGCAGTGATGCTACCAAAATTATGATAGTTGCCCATTTCTGACAATGGCTGAAGCAGTTTCAAAATAGTCTGCATATAAAACACCTGTACAGGCACATATAAGGATATACATTTACATTAGCATTCCAGGTTTAAGGTAAAATAAAAAAAAAATCCAAGCTGTAAATAGGAATAATTTTGGCAACATTCAGTACAGATTAAATAATGATTGTTTAATGGCACATCAACACCTAATGGGTCACTTAATGTCGAAATTTAATTTTCTTGGGAGCTTCAACATAATACAAACAAGAAATATGTTATTCGATTTGTATTTATTTCTGAGATGAGTAATTTTCAATTATCTTGGAATTATTTCGAACTTTTGTTCTCATCTTGGTTGATATCGGTGTTATAATAGACATGTCTCGACCAAGTACCCTCTGGTCATCATCCTTGGACTTGGTAGTGAGAGTACCAAATTCTAACATGAAAAAACAATAATTGATTTCACAGGATATTTCACAATAATCAATGAGATATTCCACATCAGCCAATCTATGGACACCTGATGATGACCAGAAGGTACTTGGTCGAAACATTGTGTCTATTATAACACCTATCTCAACCAAAATGAGAACAAAAGTTTGAAATAATTCCAAGATGTTGTTATTTGATATTCGCAATTAACTACATAGGAGCTCATACTCGGCTTTTGTGGATATACATCTTTGTGTAAACATAATTACTAGATATATGCAGTCCTGGGCATGAAAATAAACTGCATTCAGCAACAAGGCCTCTGTTTGGAAGATTGTGAGGAGCATGGAACCACCTCTTAACTGCTGTTGTTTCCAGGTCCACCCTGATCTGGAGTGGTAGCACCTGTTAGGGTCCCAGCTATAGGCAAATAGTTAACCCCCAAACTGGGGTCAAAACACTATGAAAGTATAAAAATAAACTTTTATAGAAATATATGAATAAAAATAAACTTTTTTAGAAAATATACATTTTTGAAGGAAAAATATTACTAACAATACATTTTTGAAGAAAAAATTATTACCATAACACATTTTTTAAGGAACAAATTTTTCTCAGCAAAACATTTTTGAATACAAAACTAGAAGACATTTTCAGTTTTTTCAAAATAAAAAAGAATAAAAACAAAAATTTTCATCAAAATCTCACTAAATCAACCTTCTCACTATAACCAAACATTAAAAAAATATCTTAAAACCCAACCTTTTTGGCATTAAAATAACCTGCACAGGTTGATATGTCATTAAACAAAACTCAAAACTAGATATATGTTTTATGTTGTAGTCTTGTTGAAGTTTTATTTTGAAATACAGTTTGATTTCTTGAAGAAATTGAAGGATATTATATCAATTTGTGTCATGAAAGAGTGATTTCATGTTGGTTATTTGTTTGGTTAATTTTGTCTGGCAACATATGAATCTTTATGGGTTATTTATTCCTGGAATCTAAATATTTTGAACATAATTTAATGGTTCCGACTAAATATATTACACATTTGCATAATTTTTTATTAGTTTTATAGAAATATATGTTCTTAAATTTACATCGCAACCAACCTATGAACTTTACAGCCTATATACACTACCGGCCATAATTATTAGGCAACTCAGTGTTTTAAAAAAAAGATTTATTTCATACAATTTTTTAGTATTTATTGCCATGTGAATAATTGTAAATGAAAATAGAATGGTTCTTTTTTTTAATACTGCACAATAACATGTGCATCAAATGAATTTATAAATAGTTAATAATTACCTATATTGCAGTTTCATCACTGAAAGAATGAAGAAAATTTAGGATGATTTGGACAAGTTCATCTTTGCTTCCTTGCCTTGTAAAATTTTGCAAAGTAATAATAACAAAAGAACCATTCTATTTTCATTTAGAATTATCCACTTGGCAATAAATACTAAAATAGTATGAAATACATCATTTCTTTTAAAAAAACTGGGGTGACCTAACAATTATGGCTGGTAGTGTATGTGTTTCTATCGACATAACTGTTAGAGGCGGTTATATATGTGTTTTATGCTGTAGTTTTGTTGAAGATATATCCTGAAATACAGTTTGATTTCTTTAAGAAATTGTTGGATATTATCTGAATTAATGATATGAAAGACTTCTTTCATGTTGACTGATGTATTGTTGGTAACATTACTATAAATAAATACTGTTGATAATTTTAAGGTGTTATTTTTTCAAGAAATCCAAACAAAGTTCATAAAATTTTGCATGCAAAAGTGTATATATAAACAAAACCATAACTTTATATAACTTTGTTATAATCATATAATTATGAATTAAAAGTACATTGCGACACAGAAATTTCTATGTTTTGAGATAGAATCTCGTCATCAGGCAATGTTAGATGTTGGTTGTGAAAATGATTTACATTTTTTTTTTTAATCATATCACCCCGAGCAAGGTGGTAACACCACTAATGTGCAGGGGGCTACATAGGATTAAAAAGATTGGAAAAGAGAAAACCGGAATCCACATCCTAAACAGGGAACAAGGGATGAGCCTCTTCACCTGTTCAATAGACGTGGGTGGAGTGTGAACAGGGCGATAGATAGATCTATCTACTCTAATTGAAAAAAAATGTGGCAGAGCAGGAGGAGTCATGTACTAGGAAAAATGCAAATAAATAGGGATCCAGTCTGACCATCCCAGGAAAGAAAATCAAAATGAAGAGGAGGATAAAATGAAAAGAAAAAGGAAGCTAAAAAAAGACAAAAAAAAAATAAGAGGTGAGAAAAAAATAGAAAAAGTGAAGAGAAATGGAGAACAAAAAGAAATGAAAGAAAGAAAGAAAAAAGAAAGAAATATTCAAGAGAATGAAGGGAGAAAAATGTGAAAAAGGAGAAAAAAGCAAGAGAGAAAAAAGAAAAAAGTGAGTAAAAAGATGAAAAAGAAGAAAAGAAAAGAAAAGAGAGACAAAGAAAGAAAGTAAGAAGAAAGTGGAAGAAGTAAAGAAAAAGGAGAAACAAAGTCGAGAGAGAAAAAAAGAATGACAAAACTGTCACTCTTTCTCATAACTTTCCTCCTATGTAACCCCCATGCAAAACAGTGGTAGTAAAATGCCTTGCTTGGGGCGATACGATAAAAAAAAAAAGAAGAAATAAGGAAGAAGAAAGAAAAATTAAAGAGAAAAAGAGAACGAAGAAAGAAAGAAAGGGCAAGAATAAATAAAGAAGAAAGAAAAATGGAAAAGAGAAAAAGAATGAAAAATTGAAGAAAGAGATAGAAAAGGGTAAAAAAGAAGAAACTTATGGAAGAATGACTAAAGAAGAAAAGAAAGAATTTATAAACAGATTCCAAAACCTGGCCGAATGTCAACTTCCCAAGAAAGAACATACTGCCATCAGAATGGGAAAAGAAAGATGGAAAGAGATGGTGGGGGATGAAGATTTTGGCTCAGAAAACAAAGTGAGAATGTTTTGCCAAGAGTAGCACTCTTGTAAATACAAATAAAAAAATGCTTGTAAAATAGTAAGAACTCAAAACACAAACATATGCAGATTAAACACACACACACACACACACACACACACACACACACACACACACACACACAAACAAACAAGAAAATCAAAATGCACTTCCTCTTGGTAAAACGCCTACCCCATATTCCTCATTTCCTGCCATCAAAATTACCAAGCCTCTTTTTCTCTCTCTCAGTGTTAAAAGCAAACATAAAAAGAAGTTTAAAAAATTTTGTTTTAAATAAACATGGATGAATATGTTTGCTTTTTAAAAACACAATAACATTATCCTTAAATTATTTTAAACTTCTAAGAAAATATTCCTGTTGTAACTCGGTTTAGATCAACATATTTTTGGTTTGGTTTAGTTAGGATGTTTGATTTCAACCCTGGTTAGTTTATTCCAAGTAATATTTCTGACACACCACCCAGTGAGTATTAAACACATTACTCAATAGCTAGGGTCAACCACTCTAACCTTGTCAATCATTATCCGACACTGGCGATCTACTAATATAAAACTGGAGAGTCTAATCTGAAGACGATTCACTTTGATCCAATTTTTGCTACCTCCAAGACAATTCTGTTGGTTGTAGACAATTCTCCAAATGTACAGTTGATTCTATCTTGGATTGATTCATTTTTCAATGTAATAATCCTTGAATTATTGACTGTTGAATAAAAGTTGCATAGCAGAAAAATCACAATGAATAAAGAGATTGGTAGACATAGGTCAGGTTTTAAAATAAAAATCAGAAAGGTAGATATAGATCTGGTTTAACAACATAAAAAATATGAACATAAGTCCAGTTTTATAATAAGAATGAAAAAAAATAGATCCAGTTTTATAAAAAGAATAAAATAGGGAGATATAGATCTGGTTTTGCTCTAAGAACAAGATAGGGAGTTTGTTTTGTTTGTTTTTGAGGCTTAACGACCTATCAATCCGTATGGGATCATTTAAGGTCATAACCAATGATTTTGGGTAAGGTTATTTTATTTATACAACATTTTTCTTTTTGAGTATCAAGATTCATTGGGATTTGTTTTTTAAGAGCAGGATCCCCAATAACCCTTGTTATTTAACCCATAATTGGAAGGAAGGGACAGATTAATACCTTCCCAAGGGTACCAGTGCTTAAGTGAATGCAGGGTATTTAACTGGAATTTGAACTCGGCTTACCGATTTCTCTTTCCAAGCCGATATCCACTGCACCACAATGCACATCCATCACTATATGCTTACAGCACCTGGCATTCCCAAGTGGTCAACCATCTAGGCTCAACGTTGCTTAATTTTGGTGACTGAGCGAGAACCGGTGTATTCAACGTGATAGGCCGTAAGTCCCAAGATAGGTAAAAATAGGTTCATTTTTACAATAACAGTTAAACAGAGGTCAGGTTTTATGCTAACAGGCCGAAATATATAGGTCGGCTTTTACAGTAGAGTTAAAAAGTTAGACATAAGTTTGGTTTTAAAATAAAAGTAAAAAAAATAACATTATTATATTTCTGGTTTTGCAATAAGAATCAAAACAGTAAATATAAGCCAGGTTTTTACCAGAGATTCCAAGCATTTAACTGAAATGTGGCCCCCCTTTTAGTTTTTGGCAGGGGATACAGTCAGCATTTTCTAAGTCTTGCAATAAACATTGACATGAGTAATTTACATATCTGCCATTGTTCAAATGTTCAAATCCCTTTGTAGATTTGCTGCAAACAACGTATCAGACAATCCTTTCTTCAACTCTTGTTAGATGTAATAACTAAAAAGATATTTTAAAAAAAGCTCTAAAGTCACCCATCTAATCTGGTGAACAATTAATTTTTCCATTTGTCTATATTTCTGAAATGAGGTAGTATTTACAGCATTTAAATTATTTGAACTATTGTCCTCATCTTTGTTGCCATTTGTACGACGTTTAATAATAGATCATTCTATTTGTCTATATTTCTGAGATGAGGTAGTATTTACAGTATTTACATTATTCGGACTATTGTCCTCATCTTTGTTGCCATTTGTACGACGTTTAATAATAGATCATTCCATTTGTCTATATTTCTGAGATGAGGTAGTATTTACAGTATTTACATTATTTGGACTATTGTCCTCATCTTTGTTGCCATCTGTACAACGTTTTGGCCGTTGTACACTTGGCCTTCTTCAGGTGCTAGGAATTTTGAGCATTAAGGACACATGGCCCAGTGGATATAGACGTTGGTTAGTTCCAGTGACTTGACCTAAAGAACTGTGAGTTCAATACCAGGTTACAGTAGTGGTGAACAAGTAACTTACAGGGATAGAGGGAGATAACTCATGACTTCGAAAAGAGGCACTACTACGCAAGGAATGGAGTTCATATACGCCAGTGATTGTAATAAAGGGTTTGGTTCAAAATTCCTAGCACCTCAAGAAGGCTGGAGTATATAACAGTCAAAACAGTGTATAAATGACGACAAAGATGAGGAGAATAGTTCAAATAATGTAAATACTATAATGTTTCTATGGAATGAATGAATGAATGAATTAATTAATCAGGTAATTTCATAGTACAAAAAATTCTAGTCATTTGATGCCTGTGTTGGAATTTTTTAATGTGTAAACTTCTGCTTTTTGTTTTAGTTTTACCTGCCAGAGCATTGTTCCACCTAATTTTCCTAGAAAAATTAATTTCCTGCATTATATTACTCTTGCAAACATGTCAAATTTTTGCAAGTTAGGCTTGCCTATTCTGTGCCAAGTTTGATCATCCATAATTGTGATAGAGCTACTAGTGTCCAATTGAAACCTCACCATAGTATTATTCATTTTTACTGTAGCAAAGTTTCTGTTATTTGAGCTTTCCAGTTTTTTAGCTGGTAGCACTACTTTCAGCAAGTTAGTTTGTGTATTTCTTTTTGACTTGCAGTTTTTCCCAAGTTAAAACATGTTTTGATTTTAAATGGACAGTCCTTTCTAAAATGAAACATACCACAGCAAGTGCACGAGTTAAGTTTTACAGTATTTGTATTTCAAATGTTTCCTTTTCGTAGTACTGTCTTATTTTCTGTTTTTTTGTTTTTCAGACAAGTTGTACTTCTGATGTGCCATTCTGATTTTTGCTGTCTCATACTTTAAGTTGACAATTTTTTGGTACTCTTCTGCAACATTTTACATCATTAATTTTGAATCCTGTTCAAATTTTGTTAGAATTCAAGAGCGTATTTCAGCATGGTTGTTTTATGTTGAACCTTTAACAAAGATTAGGCGTTTAAATTTGTCTGAGAATAGTCTACCCAGTTTAAATTTTTCACACTCATAGTTAACTTTCAGTTAAGTGCCATATGTGATGCATGCTTGGGCGATCATGTCTCAAAAGAGACATGACTAACTGGGCAGAAGATTATTCCACAGTAGGTTGCCATTGCTTTCTGCAGTAGACTGGTTGCCAGCCAAGGCTTTAGAACTCAATCTGTCCTGTTATTTAACCCATAACTGGAGGGAAGAGATGGATGAATACCTTTCCCAAGGGTATTTGTGCATAAGTGAATGCAAAGAATTCAACTGGAATTTGAACTTGGCTCTCTGATTTTTCATTCCGAGCTGATATCGATTGCACTACAACATCCATCCACAGTTGATTTTACATGTATACAAAAGTGAATTCTTTTCATCAAAGATATTTGATAAAATTGACAGTTTCATTAAATGACACTTTTCCTGGAAGTTTTGGGAAAATGAAATTAAGATATTTTTCATGCTCAATAGAGCACAATTTTCGTAATAGATGATGTACCTTATAATAACAAGAGAGAGAGAGAGAGTGTGTGTGATAGGTAAATTATCATGTTGTTTTTGACTTTGTCGATTGCACAGTATAGTAGAGTCAGTTGGGCACCATCTGTGAGAAAAAGAGCACCATGGTGCAATTCAGTCTGCCAGAAATTTGAAAAAAGCATACTGTACTGCTTAGCATTCACACTGGAACCTTCAACATGAACATTTCAAAGTGGTTAGGTGTCAATCTGAGGAGTGTTGCCAACATATATATATATATATATATATATATATATATATTAAAATTAGAAAAATCAGCCAATGCTGGTTATACTATATGGTTTCAACCTTTTGGTATCATCAGGCATTATAGAATCAATAATGCCTGCCCATACCAAAAGGTTGAAATCATGTTAGCATAATTGGGCGATCTTTCTAATTTTAATATTCAAAAGCTCTGCATGCTAAAATTTTTATCATTTATTTTTTTTTCTTTAGATGTGTATTGAATACTTTTTAATACAACTGTTTACTCATCTAATTTGAATCTAACCAATAACTGTTTAATAATTATATATATATATATATATATATGTATATTTGTGTGTGTAAATGGGGAAATATATGTGTGGATATTGGAGGTCATTCTATAATTCTTGTATTTAAACAGAATATATTTTCCAATAAATATAGTATTTTAAATGAGCACTCATTTTAGGTTTGAAATTTGATCGTCTTGCCATCAGCAAAGGGGCGGGTACCTAACTAATATTTACAACAATCCCTTGAACAGTGTGGATTTGATGCCATATGGTTTTAATCTGTGTTGTGGGTGGAAACAAACTGTGTAAGCAGCTGATTGTCTGAACATACAGCTTGTGCCAAGACATTGAGTCACATTCAACTAATCTGAATGCCAAAACTCCCATGGAATTCCATATAAAGAAAAAGGATGATGAATATGTCAAAGATGTTTCACATGTGGACAAAAGAATATTCATTTGAGGAATGTTTTTGAAACTTAGAAAGAAACTGTTTCTGGTTTCTTCATTTCTGTCTGAATTTCTGGGATGAGGAATTACCATTATATAGTAGCAGTCGACACCCACTCACATCCAAACATCGGGATTGTCATCCTGTCTCCCTATTACCTATCTCTCCTCTGGTAGAAGTGGTGGAGATGGCTGTGAAGGCCTGGCCTATGTCTGAAGGATAGTCAAAGAGAGTTTGATGATACCATTCACACAAATTTAATTTTGTTGGACAACTCTGCCCAATGCAGATTCCCACACTCTTAGCCAGAAGTAGTTCCATTGCAGCTCGCAGGGGATCAATACAGGTGAGATTTGACAACCTGGTTGCATCGGGCTGTCAGATGCTTGGTCTCTCAAGGTCTGCCTTGGTTATGCTAGTCTGACTGGCGCTACCTTCTTCTGTCGTTTTGGTCATTCAGATTGTGTAGTTCTTCAAATTTGATTTTGTTGGACAACTCTACCTGATGGATAAGCCCACACACATGACCAGAAATGCCCACCTCACGACTCAAAGAGGATTGTGACAGTCGAGATCCTGGTTGCATTAAGATGTCGGATGCTTGAGATCTTTAGAGGGTCGAATTCAATCTTCTCCATCCTATTTTGACTTTACCACCATGGTTGGTCCTACAGAAGTTGAAACTCCAGATGGCTTTCTTTTTAAGATTACTGGGATATGTAAGCCCTCCATGACAAGGAACAACCATATATATTTTAGACTGGAAGCTGGATTGAACAGTCCATTATCAAATGTATCATTTTGACTTATTACTATAATGAAAATAATAGAAACAAACCAATAACTAAGAAAAGAATACAACTAAATCTTTTTAATTTAAAAAAATGTAGCATTAAATATTTTAAAATTATAAAAAATGTTCCCATATATCATTATTTTGCTTTTAAGCATTATACCCCAAGCAAGGCAGTTTTACTGCCACCGGTGCACAGGTGGTTACATAGAAAGTGATGAGAAAGAGTGACAGGTTATAGGGGGTGTCAGGAAGAGAGTAACAGATGTATGAAAATACTGGTGTGATGGGAGTGGAGTGGATGGAGAAAAGAGCATGAGAGAAAGGATGCAAGTCAGTGAGATAGGGGATGACTATTGACCTTACATTTACACTATTTTTATTCAAGCTATTGTCCTCATCTTTGTTATTATAACAATTCAGCCTTCCTCAGGTGAATATCAATCTGGGTAACTTCCATGGAATATGTACTTGTGAAAATTGACAAGCAAAAACTGAACAGTACTAAATAAATATAAGAATTAGACAATATTCTTAGACATGAGCAGTGGAAGGAGTACATTCTACCTCTGTAGATTAAGTAAGAGATTCAATTTAGAATTCCTTATAGGTTACCCATATTGATATACACCTGAGGAAGGCAGGAGGCTGCATCAGCCAAAATGTGATAACAAAAATGAGTCTGAATATGGATACTGTTCTTTGTGCTACACTCTGGCACTGTGCAATAATTTACTCTCAACCAACTAGTCACGTCGGAAAACCGCTAACATCACCATCACTGAAAACAGTTTCTCTAGTGTTGTTGAAAGTTATGAATGACTTCAAAATGAAAATCTATTTTAGAAAGGCAGTAATTTTGTCCATTAATAATGTAAACACAAGAAAAAAACAATTTGCGGAAGAAGATACTGTGAAAAATCTAACATGTCAAAAATGGTTTGTGAAGTTATGTATTGGAGAATTTTTTTAGGGTTTAGAATAAATATAATTAACACGTGGTGGAAGAAAATCTGAGAAGTGGGTAGGGTTAGTCTGGAATTTAGTTTATTTGAGTGAAGTAATCATATGTAAGCATGCAGCAAATTATTCAAAGAATTTTTTTTCACTTCAAGTAAGGCAATAAAGCCTCTAATATGCAATGCCTTACTGGGAAGGGAAGAGAATGAGAAGACTTCAGTGAAGGACAAGAAAAGAACAGGTTTCAGGAAGACAGGGTTAGTCTGGAATTTAGTTTATTTGAGTGAAGTAATCATATGTAAGCATGCAGCAAATTATTCAAAGAATTTTTTTTCACTTCAAGTAAGGCAATAAAGCCTCTAATATGCAATGCCTTACTGGGAAGGGAAGAGAATGAGAAGACTTCAGTGAAGGACAAGAAAAGAACAGGTTTCAGGAAGACAGAAGATGACTGTTGACATTGCATCTAAACCTGAAGATTGGAGATGGCAGGGACATAACGAATTGTGAGGAAGTTCCACAGGTAAGAAATGTAAGAAAAGAAACTATTAGTATAGTACTGTTTACACCTAGCCAGTTCAACAGAGTTCTTATCAAGTTACTACTCCACACCCATTGTTTGGGATGTTAAGTTTCAAGTTCATTAAATGTGCATGAATCTTCAAAACTAGGGCAAACAAGATGATCCATAGTTTGTGTTTTGCGGAATTGGCAGTTGGGTTGGTTGGTAGGTTGGTTTGTTTAACCAGCATATCAAACTTCTTTGGGTCATAAGTATACTCCTTTGGGTCATAAGTATACTCCTACCTCTTTGAAGAAGGAGAGAACATTGTCCATGTGAGTGTTCTCAAATATATCTTTCATATTGTTGGTTTTTAAGTATCACTTTCTAGCTCTACATTCCACAAGAATATGTTTGAATGTATCTGGCATGTCAAAGATTGTGGTGGCTGTTCTTGTTTGAGTATAAAGAAGTGAGTGAAGCTTGTGCGGCCAATACGTAATCTGGATATAACAACTTGTTCTTTCCTTGACTTTTCTAGTAATCGGTCTTTACTCTCTCAAAGTCGGCTTGATTTGAAAGAGTTTTTTGTTCGTGTTATTATTCCAGTGTTGTTGCCATTTTGCGTAAAATAATTTGTTGATTTTATGTTTCAGATCTGTATAAGTAATGTTGATATTATCAGAATTCTGGTTTAGGGCTGATTGAGCTGCCAAGTCTGCTCTTTCATTACCTCTCACTCTGATATGGCTTGGGATCCAACACATAATTATTTCTTTATAGCTAGACAATGAGTCTAGCCTATTCAGTGGTTTCGTGATTAGTGGGTTCTCAAGCTTTTTATAACTGAGTGATGTTAAATGGCAGTTGGGATTAACATTGGTTATATACCCCCATTTCTGAGGGTTTGTTAGGAGATGATTCAGACAAAAACAGAAGGGCCAGGCACCACAAGAAATGAAGGTAGGGATTCCATAGTGCTAAGAGAGGGCAGGTGTTCCATGTTGCTGAGTATGACCTATGTTGCTCAGTGGTTCAGATGAGTGTAAAAATCTATGTCTTGACTTGAGCCTCTTTGTTACTGGTTCAGAGCTGTGGAGTAAATGACGAGGGTTAGTTTTCTGCCTATGTTGCTCAGTGGTTCAGATGAGTGTAAAAAGCTATGTCTTGACTTGAGCCTCTTTGTTACTGGTTCAGAGCTGTGGAGTGAATGACGAGGGTTAGTTTTCTGCCTATGTTGCTCAGTGGTTCAGATGAGTGTAAAAAGCTATGTCTTGACTTGAGCCTCTTTGTTACTGGTTCAGAGTTGTGGAGTGAATGATGAGGGTTAGTTTTCTGCCTATGTTGCTCAGTGGTTCAGATGAGTGTAAAAAGCTATGTCTTGACTTGAGCCTCTTTGTTACTGGTTCAGAGCTGTGGAGTGAATGACGAGGGTTAGTTTTCTGCCTATGTTGCTCAGTGGTTCAGATGAGTGTAAAAAGCTATGTCTTGACTTGAGCCTCTTTGTTACTGGTTCAGAGCTGTGGAGTGAATGACGAGGGTTAGTTTTCTGCCTCAACTTCTTGAGTTGGGAGTGAACTCACTTCTTATGTAAAGGGAGCAATGCCACTAAGTAAACAGTAAAACAGTGAGACCTAACTGTTAGTGTAGTAGCATGTTTAAGTTCAGAAGAATTACCATGAAAATATTTCTAGAAAAGACAGAGGGAAGCCATGTCAAGTCAGAGAGAAAGGGGCTGAAATCAAGATGCCCCGATAATCAAAACTGATAACATTACAGACCCTTCTTTTGATTTTGTTGAGGATCTCAAGATATAGAGCAGCTGCACCAGACCTGATATGGCAACAATATTTGCTGCATGGATGAATGACTGATTTAAAAATGTGCAAGATGGATTCTGATGAGAAAACATTCTTCTAAGAAATAAATCACTTTCTTTTAAAATATCTAAACAGTGCTTTCATTTAATAAACAACTGTCATGACAAACAATTTTTACTTATATGGGTGTGCAGTTGATGTTAGGCTTAGAGGTTCCAAATAAGAAATCACTCAAGGCAAGTTTGAATGTCCAACCGAGATTCACTTCTGCACTTGAGGAAGGCATAAATCCATTACTTCTTCCCTACACTGACTAGAAGTTAATTAAACGGGGCAGACTGAACTCTCTAGCCAAAGTTGGTGACTAACAACAATTAAGAGTACAAGACTCACCTTCACAAGGATGGTTCCAACTAGCGTCCAGTTGGCAGACAAAAATAAACAGGGTTGTAACTCAATACATGCCTCTCTCTCCTCTCACCCATTGAGTGGATATTGTGCTGATATTTATTGAGCACAATATCCACACTGGAATCACCAGCCAATCAGAACCTACAGAATAAACTTGCCTACATGGCAGAGTGGAATCTCCCAGGCTGTCATATAAACCACCTACCAATTTGCTGCGCAGCTCTGAGCTGTCAGTTTCAACTTCAACTGATTACTGGCTGTTGCTATCTAAGGATTCTACAGTCTTGGATAAAAACAAATCAGAATTTAAAAATATATATATATATATATGGTCCTGACAGGGCACATAATTAACATCACCTCAATATAGTAGAAGTCTAAACGACAAATTGATTCTATGGTTGTTGAAGAAACATAAACGGGAACGAGCAGATGGCATACCAAGAAACAAGCAAACATGCTGAAGATGACAAATCATACAGACATGTAGTGGGCCTTGAAGTCAAAAGCGACATTGAAAGCCATTATAATAATAATTTGAACAGTCAAAACTGGTTTTGGAAAAAATTAATCATACTATTCAAGGTAGTGCTGTACATAAGATAATTTGGATTCTGTTGTTGGAATTACCTACACACTAATATGAACTCTACCAGACTACATAAAGTAGTAGTAAGTAGCAGTAGCTATGATACTCATTTGTTAGTACGCCGTTCCAGCGCTAAGTACTATTTCTATTTCCTCTGTACACTGTTTCTCTTTTGTAATATAATATTGTTTCCAAATGTATACCGTGTCCGAGTCTTTCTTTTGACCTTTTCCCAGGCCACATCAAATTCAAATGAGTTATGTTGGTGGAGGTTGCATGTCAAAATTTGTGAGGTTATTTCACTTTAAAATCTGTTTTTCATTGTACTTGTGTCTGCAGGTGCACACTGACCATTACACTAGAGTCTATGACCACACACTGGCCAAGACCACATTGTTGCCAACAGGCACACACTGGCCCGAATTAGACCAGAGCCTACAGGCATGCATTGGCCTGGACTACACCAGAGACTACAGGCACATATTGGCCAGGATTACATCAGAGCCTACAAGAACACATCGGCCCAGATTACACCAGAGCCTACAGGCACACATTGGCCCAGTTTACACCAGAGCCTACAGGTATACATTGGCCCAGATTACACCAGAGCCTACAGGCACACATTGGCCTGAATTACACCACAGCATACAGGCACACATTGACCCAGATTACACTAAAGCCTACAGGCACATATTGGCCCAGTTTACACCAGAGTCTACAGGCATACATTGGCCCAGATTACACCAGAGCCTACAGGCATACATTGGCCTGGACTACACCAGAGACTACAGGCACATATTGGCCGGGATTACCACAGAGCCTACAGGCATACATTGGCCCAGTTTACACCAGAGCCTACAGGTATACATTGGCCCAGTTTACACCAGAGCCTACAGGTATACATTGGCCCAGTTTACACCAGAGCCTACAGGTATACATTGGCCCAGATTACACCAGAGCCTACAGGCACATATTGGCCTGAATTACACTAAAGCCTACAGGCACACATTGGCTTGAATTACATCAGAGCATACAGGGGCACATTGGTCCAAATTACACCAGATTCTTTGAGTGCACACTGGCCTAGATTACATCAGAGCCTATGGGTGCACACTGGCCAGGATACACTCCAAATACCGAGAGTGCACATTGATTACACCTTATACTGTATGCAGATTAACCAGGATTACACCAGATCCTAATGGCATAAACTGGCTGAAATGACACTAGAACTTAGAGGCCTCCACCAAAACTTGTTCCATTTCTTTTTGGGTTAGGACTTCTAGTTCTCTCATAATTGTTTCGCTCTACAAGTTGAATATAATTTCTTTGTTTCTGTAGTCTTTGCTTAGTCTTTGAGGAGATTGTCAAGCATTCACTGCCTTATAGGTAGGGGTAGATATCATATAACAGTTCAGTACACATTTCTTTATGGTCAGCTTCCTGAACTGCTCCAGTAAGTAGTTGATTCCATGTGTCTAGCTTTACAATCATTTTACTACAAGCAAGGCAGAAAGAAAGGATGAATAGTTGAAATGATTAGGGAGGTAGAAGATGGCAATTGATGTTGCATTTAAACTTTTGGAGATTGTAGCTATTAGGAAAGAGAAAAGAATGGGTAAAAGAGTGTATTTTAGGAAGAATAAAAGATGAATGAGACTCAAGAGGATAAAAGATGGCAATTGATGTTGTATTTAAACTTTTGGAGATTGTAGCTATTCATTCTTTATTGGAGGGGCTTTCTCAATTTTTAAAATTTCTACCAAAAATTTAAACCCTGGCTGTTCACTTCCCATGTCATTGGGAAAGATACGAATTCACCTCTTTTCACCCACCTATGGGTTAATTAGTAAGATTTGTATCACTGAACCATTATCTCCAAAAAATAAAATATTCTTACAATCCAAAAAAATACTGTCTGGTTTTAAATAACCTCCAAAGGGTTGATAAGCTATAGAAATGAGATAAACTGAATAAAAAAAAATCTACTTTGGGTGGCTCTTGGGTCTTTTATTGGGTGAATGTGAGGATAAAAAATTATTAGTAGGTGGGGGTTTTTGAAGAATGGAATGCGAAAGGTGACTGCCTATGTTATGATAGAAAAACCAGGCGTACTGATACTGGGAGAAGGTAAGAAAAAAATATGGTGGTAATTCTTCTACCCAAATTTTTCTCTTCTTTTTTTTCTTTTTATATCCATTCCATATTTTTGCTTAACAGATTAAGAGCCTTTATTTTTTAACCCTTATTTATTTTGTCTGTCTCCAGTCATCTCTTCTGCTTTACACGTGTTTATCCTCAGCCCTTTAAATGTCCGCAGAATGGGATGCAAACAAGCCGAATTAATTCCATATTCCAACAGATGGGATGTAACCATGAGTAAAGATCATATGTCTTGTTTTCTTTTTTAATAGAAAATAGGGGGAGGATATTTGGGGTTTGGCAAGACTGAGGATGAATGTCACTTTCTAATAAAATCAATCTTGAGAGTGAAGAGCTTGCACTTAAAAATCACTATTATAAAAGAAGACCTAATTCCCTGTCCATTCCATCACACACAGTTTGCATGTGACTTTTTATGTGCCCACTAGCAGTATAGCCCAGCGTTGCTCGGGTGTAATGAAAGCTTTAAAACTAATCCATGGTCCTGGAGATCAGACTCTTTGGACATTGGCAGAAAAGACTAAAAAGCAATAGTTGTTTCCAGTCAAAGCAAAACCACAGATTGAAAGAAAAGTCAAATTTTGATTTCCTGGTATCGATATCAAATCAGTTTATTTTGTCGTAAACTAAATTTTGAAGGCTAAATAAGTTGTCTGGGAAATGGTATCATGGCTGAGACTAAGAACTACAATTATACCTACTTAGAGCCAAACCTGAAACAAAAACTAAAATAAAAAGGCTGAAAAAATACAGACATACAGGCAGATAAACTGACACACACACAAATATCTTGCCTTTTATATATATATATATATATATATATATATATATGTATTTTTTTTTTTTTTTGAAATAACCACATCACTTGATAAGACACAAAAAGTGTCGAAACAAAATAGCTACTTTTGTAGTGATATTCTAACATATCAATGTTATAATTTATTAATAAATATTATTATTATTATATATATATGTATATATATTATCGATTTTCTGAACTATTGTAAGAACTGCAACCTTGAAACTTCTGAATATCATTTCTTATGTCTTTGTCTATGAGTGTATCAAATTTGATTAAAATTGAACCACACTTTCTATAACCCGATTTTTTTTTATTTTTCAATATTTATTGGGGGTACTGCGACACAAAACCTAGCTAAGAACACTCGCAGATGCTTATAGTACAACTGTGTAAATTTTCAAGATAATTGGTTCAGCTGTTTCGGAGTCTATAGGTAACAGACACACACATAAACACACGCAAAGTTCCATTTATAAATAAGATTAGATTAGATTAGATTAGATTAAATTTAGATGTACAGGGTGCAATTGATAAATTATTGCCATTTTATATTTTTAATTTAACACATATACGTTGTTTTTAATTTTGTCAATTGCACAGTATAGTAAGATCAGTCAGTCAGTTAAGTGCCATGCGTGATAGACACTTGGGTGATCATGTCTCGAAAGAGACATGACTGACTGGGCAGAAGAAGATTTATCCCACAGTAAGTTGCCATTACTTTCTGCAGTAGACTGGTTGCCAGCCAAGGCTACAGAACGCAATCTGTCCTGTTATTTAACCCATAACTGGAGGAAAGACACAGATTAATACCTTTCCCAAGGGCATTTGCGCATAAGTGAATGCAATGAATTCAACCGGAATTTAAACTTGGCTATCCGATTTCTCATTCCGTGCTGATATCCACTGCACCAGGACGTACATAGTAAGGTCACTTGGAGAAAAAGAGTACCAAGCTGCAATTCACTCTGCCGGAAATTTAGAAACAGAATGCTGTTCTGCTTGACATCTGCAGTGGAAGCTGCAATATAAATATTTCAGAGTGTTTGGGTATCAATCTGAGGAGAGTGCGGAGGATACCGTAAGAGCTGAATGATATAGGCAGTTTGGAGTGATCACTAGTGATGTCGACATTATGCCTGCATTAATCTTCCCACAAGACCTTAAACTCAACACTGTGGTCTATATCAAGTGGTTTGAGAAAGTAGTGCTGCTCTCAAAAGCCCTATGGCTGACAACAGGACTCTGCCTCATGCCACAGAAGCAGGAGAACACAGTCATGGTTGTCAGACAATTTCTATGAACTATGAACCCGTCACCCCTTAAATCTGGCCACTTCAGACTGCAATCCTTTGGATTATCATGTGACCAATAAAAACTGCTTGTAAGGCCAAAGATGAACTGAAGGCAAAGACTATGGCAGCATTTACCAACTTAAACACGGAGACTGCCTAGAAGAGTTGCAAGAGATTCCAAAATCATCTGGGGGCCATGGCTGAAGTCAATGGCAATTTTATTGAATAAATTTACTCTTTATTTATTATATATATATATATATATATATATATATATATATATATTATTAATTATTACATTAGAACATGATTATGACATTACAACATAAAAATATTCTATTTCGGATAATTTTCACATTCAAATGAATGCTAAGCAATTTGCCAACCATTATATTTAAAGCAAGAAGAAAATTTACAGTAATTTTTAGCAACACAGTTTTTTCTTTTTTTTTTTAATCATATCACCCCAAGCAAGGCGAAATCGCCACTGATGCGCAAAGGGCTACGTGAGAAGGAAAAGATTGGAAAAGAGAAAAACCGGAAACCACATCCTAAACAGGGAAAAAGGGATGAGCCTCTTCACCTGTTCAATAGACGTGGGTGGAGTGTGAACCAGGCGATAGTTTAGTCTATCTACTCCAATTGAAAAAAATAAAAAATAAGAAAAAAAGAGTGAAAAGATTGGAAAAGAGAAAAACCGGAAACCACATCCTAACCAGGAAACAAGGGATGAGCCTCTTCACCTGTTCAATAGACGTGGGTGGAGTTTTGCAGTTATTTTTTGTTACCACAACTCACACTCCTGAAGATGATCTCAGAAGGAGATTGAAAGTACTTGGGAACATCAAGAAATGAATAATAAAATCATCTGTCAAAGTTACAGCTCATTTCTTACATCTTTCAATTATAATACACGAAAAATTATCTGTGAGTATGAATGGATTTTATTTAAAATAAGCAGACACAATGTTTGCAATTTATTTAATCTGACATGTCGAAAATAAAATTTGCTGCCTAAATACACAATTACATATATATATATATATGATATTTATTCAGAAATTATAGCATGAATATGTTATAATTTCACTACAAAAGTAGCTATTTTGTTTCGACATTTTTTGTGTCTTATCAAGTAATGAGGTTTATTTCAAATTGAAGGGTTTTAACAGGTTAAAAACAAACAAAATCCCTTTAATCAGGGAGGCATTGTTGTATAGACAGTATGGACCAATCAGAATAAAGTAACTTCTAATTTGGAGAATATATATATATATATATATATATATATATATATATATACACACTGGGTGCAATGGATAAATTGTCATCTAAATTATGCAAAAATGAAATTAACACAGACATCTCATTTAACAGATATATTTACCAAAATTACACAAAAATATCTTGAGATACTAAAGAGTAAATTTATTCAATAAAATCACCACTGGCTTCAACCAAAGCCTCCAGACAACTTTGGAATCTTCTTCGACTCTTCTGCATATATATCTAAAATTATTTGTGTCGGTGTGTGTATGTGTGTATATATATATATATATATATATATATATCCATCAATAGCTTAGTGGTAGATTCTCTGACTGATGGTTATCATTTACTGTCCACCTACTTTTGGTTCACACACACACACACATATATATATATATATTATAGTCATTTGCATATGGTTCTGTGTTGCTGTATCACAGCTCATCAATACAGCTAGAAATCTGATTGCTTGTAACTAGGATTGGAACATAACCGATTTAACATCACAATTTACACAGTTTTAAAGTTTACTTCCCACGCTTTGATGAACTTGTCTGCACAAACATTTTTTCACACTGTTTTTTAAATGCATTTCAGATTCAGTTTTTCAAACTACCAACATTTTGTGGTTTTTGACTATAAACTATGCCCCTGAGTGCTCCCTAAAAGAAAAAATTAATTCTAGTCAAGACATAAGTCAATCAATCGAACTGCTTCGTCTGATCCATTTCTCCGGAAATGTTCCAAGATACTCACAGACTGCTCTTGAATAATGTGGAGGGCCCCCATCTGGTTAGAAATAAAGTTCATGCTGTTGTTCTAATTGTGGGATAACGTGAGTCATTAGAATTTTGAGATACTTATTGCCTGTGATTGTTTCATCAAAAAAATTAGTCCTAAAAATCAGAACTTAAAAAAACTGCCCTGAACAGTGACCATATTTATGATATAACCCTAACACAAACCCTATTGAAACTACTGACAAACTTCTTTCAGTTCCCCCTGTGTGTGTATATATGAATAAATCCAAAAGAAAGTGGACATGTAGGTAAAATCCCAAGGGAGATCCTATAAATATTAATTATTGAAAATTAAATATTAAAAATGAAATATATATGTATTTGAACTATACTAATATTATATATATATAAAATCCAAAAGAATAATCAGATAGGTAAATCCTAAAAACCCGATCTTAATTAATATTAATTTCATTAATATTAAAATTGATCAAGGTGGAGGGCTCAATGAAAATATTATATTCTATTTGCAGAGCCAAATATATGGCTAAATTTTAACTTTTAAACTCTTGACTCTAGTATGGGGGAGGGGTATGTCTTGTAATATGAGACATAGGTATCTGTCTGCTTTCCCTTTTTACTTCTTTAAATTCAAAAATTGTTAATCCCACCCCATTTTATTTTCCTGTGTATGGATGATTTTTTTTTCACTTCTACCAGTATAAAATCTTTTAACACATTTGAATTTGAGTAAATAAAATTTTTGTTTTGCTGTTGCTGAAGAAACGAGGATTTCCTTGTAGAAATAGCGATTCAACGGATTTAAATATCAAAATTTTTGTTTTATTTTATATATATACTTGAACAATAGGACAATATATATTCTCTTGTCACACTTCATCAGATCAAAATGAAAGCAATATATATGTCAGATTAAATGAATTGCAAACATTGTGTCTGCTTATTTTTAATTTAATCTGTTCATACTTATGGAAAATCTTTCATGTATTATAACTGAGAGATGTTGGAAATAAACCGTAACTTTGATAGTTGATTTTATTATTCATTTCTTGATGTTCTCAAGTACTTTCAGTCTCTTTCCGAGATCATCTTCAGGGGTGTAAGTTGTGGTAAAAAATCATTGGTAAGAAAAATTCCTTTGGTAAATATTCCGAAAAATTTCTTTGGTAAATATTCTTAGTAATATAATATTAAAGATTATAAAATATTAAAATGATCCACAAAAACATATATATGATAAATAAATGAGAACTTCCAGAATGTAACATATATCAATTCCAACTCAGAGCTGCAGAAAAGATTTTATATATATATATAAATTTTATGTAAATTTATATATATAAATTTATCTATATATAAATTTTTAAAATTTATTTATTTTAAGTTTATATTTATATAATAATTTATCTATAAATTTTATATATATATAAATATCAGGTGCTTAGATATTATATATTTATATAATAATTTTTAAACTGATAACTTCCTGTAATTGGCATTTAGCTCGCTTCTACCTAAAAGGTTTAATCAAATAAACTTAAATAAAATTTTTTAAAATCTTATATTGAAACCCATTCATTCTTGCCTAAATACACCTCTTCAAACAGCCCAAAATCTTAACTTTAAAAAGTAATTTAACTCATTTCGTTGTCTATCTTTATAAAATATGAACTCCTATTCCTCCCCTTCCTAAATATACCTTTTCAACACCCTGTAACCCCGCGACTACCAGCTCTGTCCTTTTCTACTTTGTGACCTAAAACCCCTCCACACTCTACCCCAGGGCCTTGGCCATTTGGAAAAAACAATGACATAGAATCTCTATTAGAGATCCTATGTGGAAATGTACATCCGACACCTTTGAATTTTGAAAACTTTCTCTAATTTATATTGGCTCTGTATTCTTAATACATTAAGCTCTCTGCCTGCATCACTTTTTAATGTTAAAAATCTTTAATATTGATTAGGATCAGGTTCTTGGAATTTACCTTCCTACTCTTCCACTTCAGATTAAAGAAAAACAAAAAAAAAGAAATATATATATATATATATATATATATATCTCCTAGTGAAGAAAGAATGAAGAAAGTATTAACGGCGTTCAGAACATTAATTTAAAACAGTGCTCAATATAGAAATAGAGCTATTAAAAGTTATAGTTTAGAATATGTACAAATTATAATTTACTACAAAAGTGTACATTTTTTGTTAACATCGAAAATGTCTCATCAGGTAGTTAATAATGATGGTAATAAACTTAATTTTTGAATAAGAAAATTAAAAAATCTGACTTCCCCTTTATTTTTGGAAAGATTTTTTTGTACGAGGCAAAGAGGAAAGAAAAGAGAGATACAGAGGAAATAAAGAGTGTGAAACAGAAAATAAAAGGAGCACACAGAAAATAAAAAAATGGACAGGGGGGGGGAATAAAAAAACAAGGAGGAAAACAGGAAGGAAAGAAAGAGCTAACAGTATATATATATATATATATATATATATATATTTTTTTTTTTTTTTCTGGAAATTCTCATTTCACCAATGTTTTTGTCTTTTTTTGTCCTTTCTTTGCTATTGCCAATACATTAGGTTTTGGGATAAAATCACAGTCTATCAGAGTCAGGTCCTGATTCTATCTTCGTTATGGAAATGAAAGAAAGACAGAAAAATAAAGGAGAAAATATCAGAGAAAACTGCTGAAAATTATAATTTACTACAAAAGTGTACATTTTTTGTTGACATCGAAAATGTCTTATCAGGTAGTTAATAATGATGGTAATAAACTAAAATTTTGAAAAAGAAAATTAAAAAATTTGACTTCTCCTTTATTTTTGGAAAAATTTTTTTGTACGAGGCAAAGAGGAAAGAAAAGAGAGATACAGAGGAAATAAAGAGTGTGAAACAGAAAATAAAAGGAGCACACAGAAAATAAAAAAATGGACACGGCGGGGGGGATAAAAAACAAAGAGGAAAACAGGAGGGAAAGAAAAAGCTAAGAGGATATATATATATATATATATATATATATATATATATATATATATATTTTCTGCAAATTCTCATTTCACCAATTTTTTTTGTCTTTTTTTGTCCTTTCTTTGCTATTGCCAATACATTAGGTTTTGGGATAAAATCTCTGTCTATCAGAGTCAGGTCCTGATTCTATCTTCGTTATGGAAATGAAAGAAAGACAGAAAAATAAAGGAGAAAATATCAGAGAAAACTGCTGAAAATTTCTCTCTCAAAATTGTGATAATAACTGACAACTTGCCGTCATTTTTGTTTTTATCTTTTGCTTCTGGTTCTTTCATTAATTTTTCTTCTTCATCTTTCTAACCCAGTTTATGTGAAGAAACAGACACCCCTTTTTTCTTTTCTTTACGTCAGCTTTAAATAACCACTATCCTTTAAAAAAAATCTTTTTAAAAAATTACCAATGCTGTTGATGAATTACACACTAACCATATAAATTATATACACACACACTTACACAAGGCATTTTTAGAAAACTTTTCAATCTGAACAAGACGGAGTCTAGCAGAAAAAAGATTTCTGAGGTTTGATCACTTGGTCAAATGATAGAAAATCGGAGGTGGGGTTGAGGGTGAGATCTTTTTACATCATTCTAAGTCTATATCCATTACAACAACAAATCTCACATTAAATACAATCAGTCAGTCAGTTAAATGCCATACGTGATACACACTCAAATCTCCTGCCCAGTCAGTCATGTCTTGAAAGAGACATGACTGACTGGGCAGGAGATTATCCTGCAGTAGATTGCCATCACTTTCTGCAGTAGACTGCCAGCCAAGAATACAGAACACAATTTGTCCTGCTATTTAACCCATAACTGAAGGGAAGAGACAGATTAATACCTTTTCCAAGGGTATTTGTGCATAAGTGAATGCAACGAATTCAACTGGGATTTGAACTTGGCTCCCCGATTTCTTGTTTCGAGCCAATATCCACTGCACCACTATACACATCCTGCACCACAACGCACATCCACATTAAATACAGCCTTCTTAGAAAAAAAAAAACACACACACACAGAACATGACCTGTATTCTCTGGTTGAGTGATTTTTATAGATGTGTTAGATACCTGAGAGACACAGGAAACCTGATCAAAAGTCAAGCACCTTAAGGGATACAAACCTGGACAATCATGTTTCTCTCAATTCTTGACTCAGCAGATAATTTCCCACTGTAAGCTCCCTTTTCTTCCAGCAGTAGACTGGTTGCCAACCAACGCTATTGGATCCAGTCTATCCTGCTATTCAAGCCGTAGCTGGAGTGGGAAGAGATAAATTTTTCTTTTTCTTAAGAGCATTTGAGCATAAGTGCATATATCAAACCCAACTGGAATTTGAACTTGGCTCTCCAATTTCTCCAGACCAAACTAATATCCAATGCCCCACAACTTCTTCTATGTGCCTTGTCCTTTCAGGACGCAGGCGATCATAGCTTTCCATGTCTCCCTAACCCTGGTGGCTCTTAGCATGCTTTCTCCTGATACACCATGCAACCCCTGTTCTGTTATTCACCTGCTCAGGAACTTCAAATATGTTATCTGCTACTTTCCCCTGTCTCTTTTTCCCTCTATCTGACCTGTTAGTAATCAGGTTTTCCAAGCCCTCCTTCCTCATTGCAGGTCCCAAGAACTTTAGCTGTCTCTTCCTGATGCTCAGTATTAATTTCCTTTTTGTTGCCATTTTCTCCAACACCTCATCATTGCCCACATGCATGGTTCATGATATCCACAGCATCCTTCTGTAGAACCACATTTCAGTTGCTTTAAGTTTTTTCTTCATCCTTGATGATATTGTCCAGTATTCATTGTCATATTGATGAACTGACATTACATAGCAATCCAGTACTCTCTTCTTTGTTTCTAGTGAAAATTTCCTGTGTCTTAATACTTTACTCAGCTTCTGGAATGCGTCCTTTGTCAAGCCAAAATTTCTGTCTTGCACTTTCCGTCTTCTGTTAGAACATTTCCCAGGTGTTTAAATTTTTTGTACCTGCTTGATTTTAGTATCCCCCACCTGTATTTGGCATTTTCATCTGTGTACCTTATGTTGTTCACATTGTGGCCTCTGATGATGAATTCTGGCATCACATCCAGGGTCCTCAGAATAGTCCCACTGTACAAGTTAAATAGATTCAGTGAAAAGACACATCCTTGGTTTACGCCCCTTTCTATCTTTGTAGATCTGCTGAATTCGTTACCTGTCCATATGCAAGTGGTTTGCTGCCAGTAGAGATTCTTGATTACTCTTGTGTCTTTCCCAAAAATGTCAAGGTTGCTGAGCAACTCCATCAATTCTTTGTGGCATATTTTGTCGAATGCTCCACAACTTGATTTTGTATTCAAATTACACAAAAACACAGGGGTCATATAAATAACTTCAAAGAGCTACACATTTTGCTTATACACTTTTCCTATTACCCAGGGGTTACTGCCAGACAGAAAGGCAAATCAGCTTTTTCAACACAGGTGTTTATTTCAATATCAGTTTGTATGCATGTACACTTGCATGAGTGTATATTTTTATTCAATGACAGAGCTAAAATATTTCTACAAAATTTCAAAAGAAAAATTATTACCAAAAAATTTCTGAAGAATTTGTCTATATTTTTGAGATGAGGTAGTATTTACATTGTTCGGACTATTGTCCTCATCTTTGTTGCCATTTGTATGATGTTTCGGCCATTGTACGCTCTGGTCTTCTCATGACTTCCAATTAAGGCTTTATGCAAGGAATGGGGTTTATATACCCCAGTGATTGTAATAAAGGGTTCGGTTCATAATTCCTAGCACCTGAAGAAGGCCAGAGCATACAACGGCCAAAAAGTTGTGGCAACAATAGTCTGAATAATGTAACTACTGTAAATTTCTGAACAGTTTAAAAGAATATTGCAATTATCAGATTTTTAGAGTTTTTAGAAAGTTAATGTCTTTTTCTTTTTGGATTTCTATTTAATGATTTTATTGCTTAGACCAGGCTAGGAGTTATCCAGACTGAGTGGTAGAGAAAAGCCTTATTCCAAACTTGCTAAATTGTGTGCATCTGTACATGTGCTCATTAAATGATCATTCCAGCATACGTATATACATTATATAGGTGTACTAGCAGTATAGCCCGGCATTGCTCAGGTGTAATGAAAGCTTTAAAACTAATCCATGGTCCTGGAGCTCAGACTCTTTGGACGTTGGCACAAAAGACTAAAAAGCAATAGTTGTTTCCAGTTAAAGCGAAACCGTAGACTGAAAGAAAAATGAATGGATGTAAATCAAATTTTGATTTCCTGGTATTGATATCAAATAAGTATTTTTTGTTGTAAACTGAATTTTGAAGGCTAAATAAGTCTTCTGAGTAAATGGTATCATGGCTGAGACTAAGAACTACAATTATACCTACTTAGAGCCAAATCTGAAGCAAAAACTAAAATAAAAGGGCTGAAAAAATACAGACATACAGGCAGATAAATAGACACACACACACAAACATCTTGCCTTTTATATATATATATATATATATATATATATTTATATATATTATAGATTTTCTGCACTATTGTAAGAACTGCAACCTTGAAACTTTTGAATATCATTTCTTATGTCCTTGTTTATGAGTGTATCAAATTTGATTAAAATCGGACCACTCCTTTTATAACCCAATTTTTTCGATTATCGGCTTTCGATATTTATTGGGGGTACCTTGACACAAAACCTAGCTAAGAACACTCGCAGATGCTTATAGTACAACTGTGTAAATTTTCAAAAAGGTCGGTTCAGCCGTTTTGGAGTCTATAGGTAATGGACACACACACACACACACACACACACACATACAGAGACAAAGTTCCATTTATAAGTTTAGATACAAAGTCACACACAAATGGTGCATGATGGACAGAAAATCAAATCTTTTTTATAATATAATGTTGCATAGAGCTGCAAGGGAAAGAAAGTTGTGGAGAGCCATCATTTCCCACATTCTGAAAAGACATACATGAAGAACGTTAATATATCTATAATGTAAAAAACAGGTCAGCTATGATTAGTCATCACAATTACCATTTCCAGTATGATCACCAAAGTTAAGCAACCAAGCAACCAGTATCTAGCTGGGTAACCATTTGGAGATACTAAGTGCTGTAAGCTTGGGTGTGCAAGGAATGTAATGGATAATGGCTCAAAATTGTTAATTGAAAAACCAAGTTCCAATTTCAGTTGGGTTTGTTATATTCACTTATCTGCAAATAACCTTGGGAAAAATATGAATCCATCTCTTCTCCTCCCAGCTATGGGTTAATTAGTAAAACTTGTATCACTAAACTATTATTAACTCAAAAAGAAAAAAAAAGAAAATATTCGAATGTAAAAATACTTTCTGACTTTAAATAACCTGCAAAGGGCTGATAAGCAATAAAAAATGAAGGTCAGTAATTAGTTAGTAATTATATTGGCAGTGAATGAATGACAGAATATAGAGGAATGGTAAGAAGTTAGTCATTGCTTGGAACTACAAGAGACAGAAATCTCTGAAGAGCTATGATTGTCCATGTCCTAAAGAGAAGAGTCACATAAATGATGAAGAAAAACTTTGGTTAAAAATCAGGCATACGATCTTTCATCAGCATTTATGCACATAGTCCCTTAATGATGTGGGCGATTGTAGAATTCTGAAAGTTGGGTGGGGGCAAGATTTTTTTGAGAACGTGGTGGTCAGATGGAGGGAACTCAAGCAGCATCCTCATTTTTATACTACACCACTAACATGTACACAATTTAGGAATGATTATTTGGTTTGAGTTTTGTTTAATGGAATATCAACACCTCTGTGGGTTATTTAATGCCAAAAAGGTGGGGTTTTAAGGTATTTTTTTTAAGGTTCAGTCGTAGTGATAAGGTTGATTTCTTCAGATTTTGATGAAAAAGATTTTTTTTTTGTTTTAGAAAACTGAAGATGTCTTCTAGTTTTGTGTTCAAAAATGCATTGCTGGTAATAATTTTTTTTCCCTTCAAAAATGCATATTTTTCTATAAAAGTCTATTTTAATACTTTCATAATCATTTGATCCCAGTTTAGGGATAAACTATTTGCCCATAGATGGGACCCTAACAGGTGCTACAACCCGGATCAGGGTGGAGTTACAAACAACAGCAATTAAGATGTGGTTATATGCTCCTCACAACCTCCCTGGATGCAGTTTATCGTCATACCCAGGACCTTTGGAATGAGTTTGAGTATGTTACTTTACTATATCAAACAGAATAACTTTTCATTCATGGTAGTGAAGTTCTAATATATCGTTGCCCTCTTTTCCTCTCTCAAGCTGTTGGAACACAAGAGAGGTTAATTTCAACACAAAATCATAGGGTTAATAGTTCTGTCAATACTAGCAGCACAATGTGATATGTCTGCTCTGATTTTTTTTCTTCTTCTACAAAACTTTTCTGAAGCACAAAAAAATAAATGTGAAAATAAAATAATTCAATGAAATCAATCAAAATGTTGTGGCCACTAAAGCCATACAAAAATCAGCTAAAACATGTAATTTATGTTTTCAACAAAATTCAACCATGTGATAAAGAAGATTTTTTGAAATAAGGAAATAATTAAAATAATATAATTTCTCCATGACCCTGAAAAAACATCAAATAGAGTAGCTGGATTGGCATAAACCCAAGTTAACATATAAGCTATTTTACTTTTTTCATTTCAGTGAATGATCAGTTTCATAAAATTTTGAAGCTTAGAAAAGTGTGTGTGGGTGGGGGGCAACCAAGTAGCCATCCAAAATTTGGTGGGGGGGGGGATTGGCACTGCTTGGCCTCCTGTAGAATTGCCACTGTCTCTTAATGATGTGGGCGATCATAGCTCCTTACAAGGTCTTGTACTTTGTAGCTCTAAGTAGTGGTTGACCCCTTACCATTCCTTCTTGTCCTTATTGGCATGGTAATTGTGGTGCTGGGCCATTGACCAAACATAGTGTTGTGGGATCTCCCCTTTTTCTATGACACTGAACTCGACTTGAGTATACATATACTCCTGCCATAGTGAGATACGTCAGTTACAGGAGAGTAGCGGGACAGATCTGTAAGTTACTGAATGATACCGAAGTTACATAGAAAATCAGTAGTCATAGTAGCTCTGAGCTCCACTCAACCAGAATAGTATTATACAGATATACTAATTCCAGTAAAGCTTCACTTCAAAGACTTATATATATATATATATATATATATATATAGGTGTCCAGTCCGTAAACAGTGAGGATAATCCAACAAGATCTCCTTAATATAAAATATTAATTGGTAAATCCATATAGAGAGCTTGATGGGTGTTGACCAGAGTGATATGAAGTTTATAAAGGAAAACTCAACACGTCATTTCAATTGGTTATAAGCTATAGCTCATTTCAATGAGTTTAATTAGCTCATTTCATCAGACCTTACAATATACCTTCCATCTGGTACAAAATTTTTGCTGGAAAAAATTTTGTACCAGATGGAAGGTATATTGTAAGGTCTGATGAAATGAGCCAATTAAACTCATTGAAATGACGTGTTGAGTTTTCCTTTATAAACTCTCTCTCTCTATATATATATATATATATATATTTTTTTTTTTTTTTTTTTTAATCATCTCACCCCAAGCAAGGCATTCCACTGCCACTATTGCGCATGGGGCTACATAGGGGAAGGTAAAGAGAAGGAGTGGATAGACATAGGGAATGTCAGGAGAAAGGTGATAGATGAGTAAGGATAGCGAGGATGAGTGTCGGGCAGATGGGAAGAGTGTTTGATAGAATGGGAGCAGGTTAGTGTGTTAGGAGGTGTCTATTGACCTTACATTTAAACTCCTGGAGATTGTAGCCGTCGGGGAAGCAATCGTTTGGAAGAGAATTCCACAGTCGGGAAGTGCGAGGAAAGAAACTGTTGGAGTAGAAGTTACGGCTGCATTTTATCGGTTTCACTGTAAAAGGGTGGGATCTAGTTGCTAATCTAGTATCTCGTGCAAATTCGTATTTAGGGGGCACCAGTGATCTAAGTTCATCGGAGCAGAAGCCGTGAAAGTATTTATAGAAGAGACACAGCGAAGCCACGTCTCGCCGGTGGGAGAGAGACTGCAGGCGGTCTGTCAAGTCGGTATCTATCACATTACAGACCCTCCTCTGAACCTTATCGAGAAGCCCGAGGAGAACAGCAGGGGCGCCCGACCAGATATGGCAGCAGTATTCAATGCACGGGCGGATGGTAGATTTGTAAATGTGCAGGATAGATTTAGACGGAAAAAACTTCCGGGCCCTACACAGAGAACCGACTTTCATAGCAGCGGATTTAGCAATGGATTCGATATAGTCATTCCATTTAAGGTCCGCTGAAAGTGTGAGACCAAGGAGGCGTAGTGTTTTACTCTCTGGGAGGCAAGCCTGGTCCATGCTAATGGGAGGTAGGTGAGATTGTCGATGATGGTTAATTGACAGTAGCTTCGTTTTAGAAGCATTAAAATTTACTAGCCATTTCTTACCCCAGTCCAATATGGATTGGAGGTCTTTTTCAATCTCGGCTGCAAGTTTAGCTTTGACGCCTACACCAGATTTTTTATATATATATATTCCTTACTAATCGTATTCCTGGATTACTAACCTACGTTCCAGTTGTATCTTTACGTTTAATATAACCTATTTTTCCATCTTGAATACCTGTTTTGTTGATCCATATTTTGTGTGGTTCCTCACCCGAAATCCACAACACATTGCTAGCCTCTGGTTAAAGCCGTAGATAAATAAGTTTTTCTTCACCATTTATGTGCCATTTCCTTTCAAAATATTGGCAATCATAGCTATCCAGCACAATAAAAACCAAAGTCTTGAACTATCTCAACAGAAAGGGTTTAATTGAAACTAATACATAATTCTAGAATAATATTTTAAGATCCACTAAACTTCCATTTGTGATCCACCAGTGGGTCAAAACTCATAATTTAGGAAATGCTGCCTTAGAGTGATACTTGTTGGACATAGTTGGATATGGGATACAAAGTTTGGTGGTAAACATGCTGCATACACATAATATGCCTTTTTTTTATACCGATTCCATTCTCAGAATCCTTTTGTTTTTATAATCATATCACCCCATGTAAGGCATTTTACTACCACTGTTTTGCAGGGGGTTACATAGGTGGAAAGTTATGAGAAAGAGTGACAGGTTACAGGGGGGGGGTCAGGAAGTGAGTAAGAGAAGGATGAACAGTGGACATAAAGTCAGGGATCAATTTATATATTAATTGTAATGCAGAATTCATCCCCCACTTTATATCCACATTATAATAGTATAGAAATTTTTATTTTTATAATCATATCAACCCAAGCAAGGCATTTTACTGCCACTTTTACATAGGAGGAAAGTTATGAGAAAGAGTGACAGGTTACAGGGTGGGGTCAGGAAGTGGGTAAGAGAAGGATGAACTGTGGACATAAAGTGAGGGATCAATTTATATATATATATATATGAAGAATCGATCCTCCCCCACTTTGTATCCACATTATAATCATATAGAAATATTTTTTTTATAATCATATCGCACCAAGCAAGGCATTTTACTATCACTCTTTTGCAGGGGGTTACATAGGTGGAAAGTTATGAGAAAGAGTGACAGGTTATAGTGGGTATCAGGAAGGGAATAAGAGAAGGATGACTGTGGCCATAAAGTGAGGGGCCAATTGATATATTAATTGTGATGTAGAATTGATCCCCCACTTTATATCCACATTATAATAGTATAGAAATATATTTGTTTTATAATCGTATCGTGCCAAGCAAGGCATTTTACTACCACAATTTTGCAGGGGGTTATATATGAGGAAAGTTATGAAAAAGAGTGACAGGTTATAGGGGGTATCAGGAAGTGGGTTAGAGAAGGATGACTATGTCCATAAAGTGAGGGGTCAATTGATATATTGATTGTAATGTAGAATTGGTCCCCCACTTTATATCCACATTATAATAGCATAGAATTTTTTTTATAATCATATCACCCCAAGCAAGGCATTTTACTACCACTGTTTTGCAGGGGGGTTACATAGGAGGGAAAGTTATGAGAAAGAGTGACTGGTTATTGGGGGGTGTCAAGAAGTGGGTTAGAGAAGGATGAAAATACTGATGAGAGCGGAGTGGACGGAGAAAGGAGCATGAGAGAGAGAGGATGCAAGTGAGATAGGAGATGACTACTGACTTTACATTTAAATTCTTGGAGATTATAGCTGTTGGGAAAGCAAGTAAATGGAAGGGAATTACAGGGGGTGTCAGAAAGTTGGTAAGAGAAGGATGAGAATACTGATGAGAGTGGAGTGGATGGAGAAAGGATCAAGAGATAGAGGATGCAAGTTAGTGAGATAGAAGATGACTATTGACTTTACATTTAAATTATATGAGATTGTAGCAGATGGGGGGCAAGTAAATGGAAGGGAATTCCATAGGCGGGAAGTGTGAGAAAAGAAGCTGCTGGAGTAGAATTTGTGTTTACATTTTATTGGTTTCACAGTAAAAGGGTGGGACCTAGTTGCTAATCTTGTGGCTTGAGTAAATTTATATATAGGGGTCACCAGTGATCTAAGTTCATTGGAGCAGAAGCCATGAAAGTATTTATAGAAGAGACACAGGGAAGCCACATTGAACCGGTGAGAAAGTGATTGTATCTGAGCTGCCAATTCAAGATCTATCACATTACAGATTCTCCGTTGGATTTTGTCAAGAACTCCTAAGTGGATAGCAGGAGCAAAATATATTTAATACAAAATAAGAATTATTTTTTTAAAATTTTCTAGTAGCCTACAGATGTGCAGTGTGCTTGTAATTTTAAACCAATTCTGCTCTTAGAATGTTATACAAAATAAGAATTTTTCAGTTTTCTAGTAAGCCTACAGATGTGCAGTGTGCTTGTAATTTTAAACCAATTCTGCTCTCAGAATGTTATACAAAATAAGAATTTTTCAGTTTTCTAGTAAGCCTACAGATGTGCAGTATGCTTGTAATTTTAAACCAATTCTGCTCTCAGAATGTTATACAAAATAAGAATTTTTCAGTTTTCTAGTAGGCCTACAGATGTGCAGTGTGCTTGTAATTTTAAACCAATTCTGCTCTCAGAATGTTATACAAAATAAGAATTTTTCAGTTTTCTAGTAGGCCTACAGATGTGCAGTGTGCTTGTAATTTTAAACCAATTCTGCTCTCAGAATGTTATACAAAATAAGAATTTTTCAGTTTTCTAGTAAGCCTACAGATGTGCAGTGTGCTTGTAATTTTAAACCAATTCTGCTCTCAGAATGTTATACAAAATAAGAATTTTTCAGTTTTCTAGTAAGCCTACAGATGTGCAGTGTGCTTGTAATTTTAAACCAATTCTGCTCTCAGAATGTTATACAAAATAAGAATTTTTCAGTTTTCTAGTAAGCCTACAGATGTGCAGTGTGCTTGTAATTTTAAACCAATTCTGCTCTCAGAATGTTATACAAAATAAGAATTTTTCAGTTTTCTAGTAAGCCTACAGATGTGCAGTATGCTTGTAATTTTATCGAGATCAAAAGAGTTGCTGAAGCATCAACTGTCTACCTGCATTAATCTGTAAATTATTTGGATGAATATTCATATTTTAGTTATTTTAAAACATCATTTTGGCTGGTGTGTGTAGACTGGATCCTGTAAGCTTTGGATTTTAATATTTTAGTTTTTCTTTTTTCCTTACTTTCGAAGGTATCATGATTCATTTAAATTTGGACCTTTGAACTGTTCATGTGGAAAAAAAAATTAAAGATTATTCGAGGCAAAATAAGCAGTAGGAATGCCAGAGAAATCACCTGCACATGTTGGTTGATTATAAGACATGTCAACCGCTGTTGTTTAATGTGGAATTTTGAATGAGGCACCCAGTGAGGATCAAAGTAATGCTAGCCGTTCTTCTTCATGTAAATTATGAAATTAGCACACTTAGAGGATGTTCACTTTATTTTTATTGAGAAATTTTCTTTCTTTTATGTATCATGCCCTTCAGGATGTAGGTGATCATGGACCTCCACTTACACTTATCCCTTGTTTCTCTTAATAATTTTCTCCTTGGCATCTCTCCCAAACCCCTCTTCACCATCCACTTGCTCAAGCCCATCAAGTATATCTTGCATTGCTTTCCCCTGTCTCTCTTTCTCTCTATCCACCCCATGAGTATTATGTTCTCTAAGCCCACCTTCCTCATTACAAGTTCCATAAACTATAGCTGCCTCTTCTTGATGTTAAGTATAAGTTTCCTTTCATTTACATCCTCTTCAAAACCTTGTCGTTACTCACATGGTCGGTCCATGGTATCCTCAGAATCCTTCTGTAGCACAACATTTATGTTGAATCGAGTCTCTCTTTCATCTTTGTGAGGAGATTGTCCAGCATTCGCTGTCATATAGAAGGACAGATGTTACATAACACTAACTGCTGTTTGGCTTTTTTCCTCACATATAAGGTTATTTAAGGTGAAATATTTGTATGGGGCACCTAGTGAGAATCAAAATCACTGCTTAATAGTAATGGTCAACCAGACAACATTAGTTGTTGGTTGGTTGATTTTATGACATACCAACCCTTGTTGGATTATTTAATATCAAATTTTGCATGCAGGCACCCAGTGAGAATCAAACTCAAAACTTAGTATTAATGGTCCATCAAGCTAGTCTTGCTAACACCATGCTAATTCTTGGTTTGTTGATTTTATGACATGCCAACCGTTGTTGGCTTATTTAATACTAGCAGTATAGCCTGGCATTGCTCAGGGTGTAATGAAAGCTTTAAAACTAATCCATAGTCCTGGAACTCAGACTCTTTGGATGTTGGCGCGAAAGACTAAAAAGCAATAGTTTTTTCATGTTAAAGTGAAACCGTAGACTGAAAGAAAAATGAATGGATGTAAGTCAAATTTTGATTTCCTTGTATCGATATGAAATAAGTTTTTTTCGTTGTAAACTGAATTTTGAAGGCTAAATAAGTCATCCGAGTAAATGGTATCATGGCTGAGACTAAGAACTACAATTATACCTACTTAGAGCCAAACCCGAAACAAAAACTAAAATAAAAGGGCTGAAAAAATACAGACATACAGGCAGATAAACATCTTGCCTTTTATATATATATATATTATTGATTTTCTGCACTATTGTAAGAACTGCACCCTTGAAACTTCTGAATATCGTTTCTTATGTTTTTGTCTATGAGTGTATCAAATTTGATTAAAATCGAACCACTCCGGCTATAACCCGATCTTTTCGATTATTGATTTTTGATATTTATCAGGGGTACCTCGACACAAAACCTAGCTAAAAACACTCGCAGACGCTTATAGCACAACTGTGTAAATTTTCAAGAAAATCGGTTCAGCTGTTTCGGAGTCTATAGGTAACGGACACATACACACACACACACAAACTGACAAAGTTCCATTTATAAATAAGTTTAGATTTAGATTAGATTTAGATGGTCAATCAGACTGGCTTCATTACCCCATGCGGACACATCCTAGCAAAGATGAGATTCCTAATTTGAATAATTAATATATAGAATAACAACAATGTTGGAAACTATTTTTTTCCTTTCTTTTTTTACTTATGACAAGATTTGGCTTATTTTGTTTTATGGCATACCAACCTCAATGGGTTGGTTAATGCTGACAGGATTTTGAAGATATCTTTGTAAGGATAGAACATGTATTCTTTGTTGATGAGATTTAATTGACATATTTTCGTAAAGAGGGTTTTTGTCGTGAGTCAAATGTATTGCCGATAATATATTTTTTTCAAAATAATTTTTTTCAAAAATGTATTGATGGTATTTACTATAAAATCTATTTTTACACATTCATAGTGTTTTTGTTTTTTTTTAATCATATCACCCAAAGCAAGGCATTAATGCCACTGATGTGCAGGGGGCTACATAAGAGTAAAGAGATTAGAGGAGAATGAAGAGAAGGATGAACCAGTTAGAAAGGAGCAAGAGAAAGATGGGAATACAGATGTGATGACAGTTGCAAAGGTGGAGAGAAAGGAAAGGATATACAGGTGGTGTGGAAGGAACTAGGGTCAAGTAGTTAAGAGATGAGTATTGACCTTGCATTTAAATTCCTGGAGGTTGTAACCATCAGGAAAGCAAGAATAAGGAAGCGAGTTCCACAGGTGGGAAGTGCGAGAAAAGAAGCTGCAAGGAGTAGAATTGTCGTCTGCATTTGGTTGATCTAACTGTGAATGGGTGAGACCCAGTTGCCAGTCTGGTTTTTGACCCCGGTTTGGGGATTAACTATTTACCAATAACTTGGACCCTAATAGGTGCTACCACTCCAGATCAAGGTGAACCTGGGAACAACAGCAGTTAAGAGGTATTAAGTTTTGACAATAAGATTTGAAATACATGCGTTTTGGGTTGATCAAACTGCCTTGTATATGACTAAATGTAAGTCATTTTGTTTTTATTTATTTTTATGCTCTTTTATTTTGCCTGTTTTCGTATAATTTCCAACTTTCATGTCTAATTTGAAGGATTATTTTTTTTCTAGCAGAAATGTCTTTGACTAGACTGCTGTCTTTTTTTCCATATTTTTTTCCCCCTTGACACAGTCAGCCAGCCTCCTTTCTTCTTTTCTTTCTTTTCTTCCTTCCCCCCCGTTGGTCAGCCATAGCTAATTTTGGTCTCTTACTAACGCCCCTGACCAAAATTGTTACCAAAAAAAGTATAAAAGTATTTTAAACTTGCTGGTAGTAACACATGCATTTTGGGTTGATCAAACTGCCTTGTATATGACTAAATGTAAGTCATTTTGTTTTTATTTATTTTTATGCTCTTTTATTTTGCCCGTTTTCGTAACGTGGTTTCTGGTCTTCTCTTTTCCAATCTTTTCACTCCTTTTTCTTTTTTTTTTCAATTGGAGTAGATAGACTAAACTATCGCCCGGTTCACACTCCACCCACGTCTATTGAACAGGTAAAGAGGCTCATCCCTTGTTCCCTGTTTAAGATGTGGTTTCCGGTTTTCTCTTTTCCAATCTTTTCACTTTCACATAGCCCCCTGCACATCAGTGGTGTTACTGCATTGCTCAGGGTGATATGATTAAAAAAAAAAAATTGAAATACATTTTTTTTTCATGAATTTTTAAATAATGATTCAAGATTTATTTAAAATAAACTGCATACTATAAAGCAAAGACTGCAAGCTTTGAAGTCTATCAAGTCTCAAGTTTACTGCAAATTTTAAACGAATTTCATACTATAATAATTATTAGGCCACTGCAGTTTTTTAAAAGAAATGATGTATTTCATACTATTTTTAGTACTTATTGCTAAGTGGATAATTCTAAATGAAAATAGAATGGTTCTTTTGTTGTTATTACTTTATTTTGCAAAATTTACAAGAAGGCAAATGAGCAACAATTTACCCATCGCACCCTGTAGATTGTTTATTTATATATATATATATATATACTCTACCGTGTATAACATTAGGCCACCACAGTTTTAAAAATAAATGATGTATTTAATACTATTTTTAGTATTTATTGCCAATGATGGATAATTCTAAATGAAAATAGAATGGTTCTTTTGTTATTATTACTTTACAAAATTTTACAAGGCAAATAGAGCAATCAACTTTACCCATCGCACCCTGTGGATTATATATATATATATATATACTCTACCGGCCATAATTATTAGGCCACCCAAAGTTAATAAAAAACTATGTATTTAATACTATTTTTAGTATTTATTGTCAAGTGGATAATTCTAAATGAAAATAGAAAGGTTCTTTTGTTATCATTACTTTGCAAAATTTTACAAGGCAAGCAAATCCAAAAAGATATCTCCCACCTCGACAAGAAATTTGCTGAGACTGACAAAGCAAACCTCACTATTGATCTTGAAAAGAACCTCCAAACTGTGGTGGACTGGGGTAAGAAATGACTTGTTAATTTGAATGCTTCCAAAATGAAGCTGCTATCCTTTAACCACCATAGACGATCTCTACCCCCCCCCCACATCAGCATAAATCAGGCCAGTCTGAAAGAAATATACTACATCTCCTCAGCTTAACTATCTCAGCCTGTTGGTAAAATTCGCCATAATTTATGGATAAAGCACAGGAATCAATTTATCTATTGATTATAATAGGGAATTACTCTCCCGAAAATATATTATATAGCAACAACAGTCCATGATGGTCACAAATCAGGGATCAGTTTATGTATTGATTATAATAGTGAATCAATCTCCCGAATGTATATTATATAGCAACAACAGTCCATGATGGTCACAAAGTAAGGGATCAGTTTATGTATTGATTATAATAGAGAATCAATCTCCCGAATGTATATTATATAGCAACAACAGTCCATGATGGTCACAAAGTAAGGGATTGAAGGTAATGTTGACAACGTTCCTGGATATAGAGTATCCTCTTGGCATCTGTTGACCATGTCTATCATAGTATATGGATATAGAGCATCCTCGCCGCACGTAATCTGTTCAATGAAACCATGTCAAAGACTATCACTCTCGAATCAGACACTATCCAGAATCGGATTTGAACTCCAATACTTGGAAAAATATGGCTGCCATTTATACATTTATATTTTGAGCTTTCTGATTGGTTAAGCCTTCTATTGGTGAGCTATAAAATGGGTTGGTTCATGGGGGTCTGCCCAGTATATAATGGACACAAAAAGTCCAACACAGCCAACCTCGAATGAACTTAGCTCATTGGTGCCCTCTATACATGAATTTTTTCAAGCTACTAAACTAGCAACTAGGCCCCACTCTTTTACTGTGAAACCAATAAAATGTAGCCACAACTTTTACTCTAACAGAATCTTTTCTCACACTTTCCGCCTGTGGAATTCCCTTCTGTATACTTACTTCCCTAATAGCTACAATCTCCAAGAATTTAAATGTAAAGTCAATAGTCATCTCCTATCTCTCTGACTCACATCCTTTCCCTCATTTTCTTTTCTCAGTCCACTCCACTCTCACCACACCAATATTCTGATCCTTCTCTTACCCACCTCCTGACACCCCCTATAACCTGTCCCTCTTTCTCATCACTTTCCTTCTATGCCAACATCCTGCACACCAGTGGCAGTAAGACTTCCTTGCTTGGAGTGAAATGATTAAAAAAAACCAAAAAAAAAAACCTCAAGTAGAATGAATACACTGAATCAGTAGCTGAATCTGTTGCTAGGAATGTCAGTTCACTGTGTTGGACCAGGAAGTTTTTCTCATCTGAATCCACCTTGCACATATACAATACTACCATCTACCTGCGCATTGAATACTACTGTCACATCTGGTCTGGTGCCCCTGCTATTCATCTCAAGGTTCTTGACAAAATTCAAAGGAGAATCTGCAATATAATTGATCCAAACCTGGCAGCTTGACTCCAGTCAACTTCCCACAGATGTGATGTGACTTCTCTCTGTCTCTTCTACAAATATTTTCACAGCTTCTGCTCCAATGAGCTTAGCTCCCTGGTATCCCCTCTGAATGAATTTACTCAAGATACTAGACTGACAACTAGGTCCCACCCATTTACAGTGAAACCAATGAAATGTAACAGCAAGTTCTACTCTATAATGGCTCAGAAAGAGAAATCGGTGAGCCGAGTTCGAATTCCAGTTGAATATTCTGCATTCACTTAAGCACTGGTACCCTTGGGAAAGGTATTAATCTGTCCCTTCCCTCCAGTTATAGGTTAAATAACAAGGGAAGGACTTGGGGACCCTGCCCTTAAAAACAAATCCCAATGAATCTTGATACTCGAAAAGAAAAATGTACTACTAGACACAAAACTTATATAAAAACAACAATAAATTATTGAAAGAAAAAGGTATTACCAGCAAGAAATAAAAAAAGTTTAGTTGGCAACAAATGACCTGCCGAGGTTGATTTGCCATAAAAACAAGACAACCAACCAACCATCTTCTTCATGTGCCATGTCTCTTCAAGACGGAAGCAATCATGGACTTCCACTTAGCTCAATATTTTTTTTCTTGGTATCTTTTCTAAACCCTGCCCCACCATTCATTTTCTCAAGCCTATCAAGTATGTCTCACACTGCTTTTCCTTGTCTCTCTTTTCTTCTATCCGTCCTTTAAATTCTCCAGGCCCTCTTTTGTGTCCCAGGAACTCTGTACTAATGTTGAAAAACCAGTTCTTGTACAATTCCTAATTTTAAGCAACATCCTGATCAGTATCTAGATAAGCAACTGTTTCAGAATACTAGGTGCTGTAATCTGAGATGTGGATGTGGTGTAATTGATAGGGAGTCAATTTCCAATTACGATTGGGTTCATTATATTCACTCACATACAAATACACTTAAGAAAAGAATGAATTTATCTCTTTTGCTCCCAGATATGGAGAGCCACTCTTTGTAAAGAGCTACAGTCGAAATAGTAATGATTCTAATAAATTTAAAATTATTTTCTGACTTTCATTTAAGTGCCATACATGATACATGATTTGGGCAATCATGTCGTGAAAGAGATATGACTGACTGGGCAGAAGATTATCCCGCAGTAGATTGCCATTGCTTTTTGTGGTAGACTGGTTGCCAATCAAGGCTATAGAACTCAATCTGTCCTATTATTTAACCCATAACTGGAGGGAAGAGGCAGATTAAAACCTTTCCCAAGGGTATTTGTGCATAAATGAATGCAAAGAAGCACTCCGATTTGTCATTCCAAGTCATTATCCACTGCTCCACAACGCACATCCTGACTTTAAATAGCCTGTAAAAATGGTTGATAGACCATAAAAAAACAAAAAAACAAATCAATCAATCAATCACTATTACCATTTCAACTGTGGCTCTTTGCACGGAGTGGCTCTTAGGCCTTGTTTTTTTTAGTGGGGGATATAGTTAAAAAAACAAAACAAAAGTAGCCGTGATGACAGTGACAAAACAAAGAGTATTTTTTTAAAGAAGATGGAAAATGATTAAGAGTTTTTTTTGCCAAACAAGCCTTTGAGGTTTTAATCATATAAAAAAAGTTTTCATTTTTTTTCGCTTCTCAATTAAATTCTTTGATTCTGAAGGCATTTGAAGACAATTTTTTCCCTTTGACAAGAATTAATCAAAAATAATTACCATAATGGAAATATTTTGAATCTCATCCAATTTTATTGGACTCATTAAGTTCAATTGCATAGTGGAACCATTTTATTTTTATTTTCATAATTTTTTTTTTAAATTTAACTGCAATTTTAAATTAAATTTAATTTAATCATGACTTTAATTTTAATCAAGATTCTTTGAGATTTGGCTGTGTAAATTGTTGTTGTTATGATCCTGAAATAGGGTTGACCCCTGCTTTTCACATCCTACTCCTACCCAACCAAAAAAACATTTGTCATATTCAAAGTTGTAAACATTTCACAGCAATTGAAACATTAATTATTATAAAAAAAAAATCTCCCGAAAAATCAGCAGAACAGAAATTATAAAGTGGAGGTAATTTAATTTCCTAATTCAAAAATTATTCTTAAGATATTGGACATCCACAATGTCTGTCCAGAAAATATCCAGCCAGTTCTTATTAAATTTAACCTGTGACCCATGAGATTGTCAGTTGTGCCAAGCTGAGTAAGTACCTTATACAGCCTTTCTCAAGGCAACTGAAATTTCTTGTTGGTGCCCATAATATCTGTAAGGTGCGATGGGTCTTACTGAAACTATCCCTTACTTCAGTTAGTCAGTTAACTGCCATACGTGATACACAATTTGGTGATCATGTCTTGAAAGACTGGGCAGAAGATTTTTCCGCAGTAGGTTGTCATTACATCCTGCAGTAGACTGGTTGCCAACCAAGGTTAAAGAACCCAATCTGTCTGGCTATTTGACCCATAGCTGAATGGAGAAGTGATGGATTAATACATTTCCCAGGGGTATTTGTATGTTAATAAATGCAACAAATTCAATCTCGGCTCTCCAATTTTTTTGTTCTGAGTGATATCCACTGCGCCACAAAAACTGTACCTTACTTCAGTCAGTTAAGTGCCATACATGAAACACGCTTGGGCGATCATGTCTCTTTCAAGACATGACTGACTGGGCAGAAGATTATCCTGCAGTAGATTGCCTTTGCTTTCTGTGGTAGACTGGTTACCGGCCAAGGCTATAGAACCCAATCTGTCCTGTTATTTAACCCATAACTGGAAGGAAGAGACGGATTAATACCTTTCCCAAGAGTATTTGCCCATAAGTAAATGCAATGAATTCAACTGGAATTTGAACTCAGCTCCCTGATTTCTCATTCCGAGCTGATATCCACTGGACTACAACGCATATTCGTACCTCACCCAACCTAATTAACAATTTATTATTTAAAAAAAAAAATGTAACCTACTAAGACCAGTAGCATATACTACAAACTATTTATTAGACTTCACTCACATCATATCAGTTTCCCCTCCGCCAAAGTTTTTGTACAGAATTAACATCAGCTGCTTCATCACGTCATCCTTAATCTTACCTACTTATCCCAGAAACTCTTCAACATGTGCCATGTCGACTCAGGATTTAAGCAATTATGGCTCTCTACAACTTCTTGTCCTTTGTAGCTTTTAACGAATTTTGTTTTTTTGTTATTTCTCTGAAACCCTTTTTCGATATCCATTTATTCAAGCTTGTTAAGTATGCCATGCATTGTTTTTCCTCTCCCTCTATCCTTGAATCTGCCATGTAAGTAACCAATTTTTTTCTAAGCCCTCCGGTAAATTTTTGATTTGTTCCCTGAAGGCCTTTACCCTTTCATATCTTTCCAAAACATTCTTATTTCCGTGAAAATGTATATGCTGAACTCAAATTGATAATTGTTTATTGAAGAAACCTACCTGTTTTTGTTGTTAACGACCAGAAAAAAAAAATGAAACTCATTCTAGCTGTTTATCTCACCCCTAACCACCATTGAAATCTCTCAATTACTGCAGAATGACTTTATGTGTAGTTTGCCGATTTTTCGGCCGATTTACTTTCTATGTCCAGTTACTATGTGATTGAGTTCCGAAACAAAACAAATCACATAGTAATTGCACAAAGGAAGTAAATAGGCCGAAATAAGAATCCTGCACCTAAAGTCATTCTGCACTAAATCAGATAAGAGAACCGTAGTAAAGGGTGAGATATAGTTCGATTTTTTTCTGGTCGTTAAGATAAAAAAAGGTAGTTTTCTTCAATAAACAATTATCGATTTGTGTTCAGCATATACATTTGCATGAAAATAAGGATGTTTTACAAACATTTGAAGGGGTAAAGGCCTTCGGGGAACAAATCAAAAATTTACTCTTTCCTCATCATGTGCCATAGAATCTCTTACAATTTTTAAAACATACTGCAAAGACCCTCTTTTGATACTAACATCAACTGTCTCCCTACATTCTCCATAGTCTTACTCATTTATCCAATTATCTCTTAGATTTTTTTTTTTTTTTTTATAAGCGTTTCACCCCGAGCAAGGCATGTCACTGCCACTACTGTGCAGGGGGCTATGTAGAGTGGAGAAAGGCTGATTAAATATAGGAAATGACAGAGGGTGGGTGATAGGCGGGTTATGATTTGGGTAGATGAGAGTGTTGTGAGAATAGTTGGGAGTTAGTGTGATAGGAGGTATCTATTGACCCTACATTTAAACACCTGGAGATTGTAACTGTCGGGAAAGCAGACTTGTGGAAGGGAGTTCCACAGGCAGGAAGTGCGAGAAAAGAAGCTGTTGGAGTAGAATTTACGGTTACATCTTATTTGTTTAACTGTAAAAGGGTGGGACCTAGTTGCTAATCTAGTATCTCGTGTAAATTCATGCTTAGGCGGCACCAGTGATCTAAGCTCATCGGAGCAGAAGCCATGAAAGTACTTGTAGAAGAGTCACAGGGAAGCCACATCACGCCGGTGTGAGAGCGGCTGCAGCCGGTCTGCCAAATCAGTATCAACCACGTTACAGATCCTCCTTTGTATTTTGTCAAGAAGCCCAAGGAGAGCAGCAGGAGCACCCGACCAGATATGGCAGCAATATTCAATACACGGGCGGATGGTAGATTTGTATATGTGCAGAATAGATTCAGGTGGGAAAAATTTCCGGGCCCTGCACAGGGAGCCCACTTTCATAGCAGCAGATTTCGGGATAACCATCAGCTGCTTCATCATGTTCACTTTAATCTCACCCACTTATCTAAGCATCCCTTCCACATTTCAAAACTGTCAAACTTTCAGGATCACCATCAGGTCGTCCTTAATCTCACCCACTTATTGCAGCATCTTTCCTACTTTTCAAAACAGTCTGCAAAGTATTTCTCGGGTCTATCATTTACCTTATAAAGATCTCCTTTCATCATATTCATGGTGAAATTTCAGATAAAGAATACTCAATCTGCATTATATTATTTCATATTAATTTCTCTGTTAATATGACAAATATGTTCCCCAAAAACAAGTCTTAGTGGGATATATTTATGGTCACCTGCTGGAAGTATGACAAGTATCAACTTGTATGCCATAATATATGACAAATAAAAAAAAAGGAATCAGTGGGGTGGACTGCTGGAGGTGTCTGTGTACTTAATAGACACGGTATTTTATAAAAAAGAATAGATTAAATAAATTTGATTGAGAACCATTTCAGAAGAAAGACAAGCAAGAAACCATTCTATGATCTGTTTCAGGGCAATTCATGAAAAATAAAGAAAATGAATCTGTGAAGAGTCCTGGTTGTTTACAACATATGGGTACTCTTCTGTAGGGTTATGCAGTCATTCATGAGATGCTCTTAAGCAGGAGGACTGTGTGACTGCTGACAAAGTGCCAGGTCTGATAGCATTGTTCCCCTTCTTCTCCCTACTACAGCCTAGATTTAATTCCTTGGCTTTTCCCAAAATTAAACTCACTAAAAATGAAATGACTTAGATTAAAATCACTGTTGTGAATTGAATATTCTCTTTATCACTTTTGTATCAGCAGGAAAAAAGACCGTCTGTCTCAGGAAAGAGAGTACACCTGAAGGAGACTGTACAACAATCAGCCAAATTATCATGAGAGAAACATTTAAACAAAAGTGTTGTTTAAATAATATAAGCTTAAGTTTCCTTTCTAAGCTACATTATAAGACATATTAAGAAAATATCAAATCAACACAGAGCTTCTCACAGTTTACAGCCACCTTATAAATGATACATTCAGGTGTCAGAATCTTAAAAATTCTTTAAAAAAATCTTCACAAAAGTTGTCACCTGTATGTTCTAAGTATGATGTTAAACTGCTCAGGCTAGGTAAGAGCCTTTAGCTTTGGATAGCAGCTTATCTAAGAGAAGGAAATCTCTGATATAAAAACCTCTATACCTACTCTGTATAGAAAAGGGTAGGCTGAACTCTCTAACCTTGCTAAGTAATCTTTCTAGAGTTGGGGTTTCGATAAAAACACTGAGTTTCCAGTCTCCTAAACTAGTTGATGTTAGTAAGGGCATACATCTGTAAAACTCACTCCAATATTTCATGGTGGTTAATGAAAAGGAATGAATTCAACAACAGAGTAGACTGCGCTCTTTAGCCTTGATTGAAAACTCTTCCTGACGAAAGACAACTTTAAATTCAAAACCATAGAGACGGCAGCAGGAAACAATTCTACAATCTGCTTCAAGAAGTCAGGGCACTTCATGAAAATAAAGAAAACGAATCTGTGAAGAGTCCTGCCTACTTACAACATGTGAGCACTCTTCAGTAGGGTTATGCAGTCAGCCATGAGATACCCTTAAGCAGAAGAACTGTGTGACTGTTGACAAAGTGGCAGATCTGATAGGCAGACCATGTAAAACATGAACCTAGTGTATCAAAGGCAATTTAAGGAAGTTGAGATTACAGCCTAGCCTTACACAAAATCAGGCAGCCGAGAAAAGAGCCATCAAGAAAACATGCAACTCATGCTAGCTTAGAAACAGACATTAAATGATGATGATGATGATGATGATGATGATGATGAAACAACATGGGAAATTATAAAAGCTCACCAGAGAAATAATTTCTTGCTCAACATATGATATACAAAGACAGCTGAATATTAATCAATTATACTTTTAAATTTATTTTTTCAACAATTCAAGAAAGTCAAGAAACATATCTATCTGATCCACTTTCATAGGGACCAGTCAGTCAGTCAAGTGCTATATGTAATACATGCTTGAGCAATCATGTCTTTCAATTCATGACTGATGCGACAGAAGATTTTCCCGCAGTAGGTTCCCATTGCTATTCAACCCATAGATGGAGGGATAAAAGATGGATTTTCTTAAGGGTATTTGTGTGTAAGTGAATGCAACAAATTCAACTGGGATTTGAACTTGGTTCTCCAATTTCTCATTCCATGCTGATATCTATTCCAGTAGTTTGAAAAAGACACTTAGCAGCATTGCCATAAGGAGTGTCCTGAGGTATAGAAGTGAGAAATCTTGCTTTTTCATTTTAGTCTAAAAACATTCCTCTTAACATGATGGCTAGGAGAAAGTTTATCACTACAATTACCATGAAGGACACATGGTCCAGTGTATATACACTACTGGCCATAATTATTAGGCCACACAACTTTTTTTTTGAAAAATGATGTATTTCATACTATTTTTAATATTTATTGCCAAGTGGATAATTCTAAATGAAAATAGAATTTTTTTTTTTTTTATGTTAATACTATACAATAACATGTGCATGAAATGAACTGTTCTGGTGTCCAGTTTTTGTGCTCTTTTCCCCATGCTAGTCTCTTGTTCTTAATGGCTAGCCAAAGCAAAGGCTTCCTGGCTGCCTTGTGAAATTTTGCAAAGTAATAATAACAAAAGAACCATTCTATTTTCATTCAGAATTATCCACTTGGCAATAAATACTAAAAATAGTATGAAATACATAATTTTTTTTTTTTTAAATTGTGATGGCTAAATAATTATGGCCAGTAGTATAGGTGTTGGTTAGTTTGAGTGACTTGACCCAAAGAGTTGTGAGTTCAATACCTGACTACAGCAGTGGTGAACAAATAACTTACAGAGTTGAGTTAAAGGGAGATAACTACATGGCATCAGAAAGTGGCATTGCACATAGAATGAGAATTGTGTAACCCACAGGTCAAAACAAAAGGTTCAGTTCTAAAGAAGTTGGGAGTGTACAAAAGCTGAAACATCATGAACATGTCAACAAAGACGAGGACAACAGTCCGAACAATGTAAATAGTGTAAATAATTACAATACCTCATCTCAGAATTATATAGACAAATGTCAAAGGTGAATATGGCAACAAAGACGAGGACAACAGTTCAAACAATGTAAATAGTGTAAATAATTACAATACTTCATCTCAGAATTATATAGACAAATGTCAAAGGTGAATATGGCAATGAAGATGAGGACAACAGTCCGAACAGTGTAAATAATATAAATACTACCTCATCTCAAAATACTGAAAGAGAAACATGTTATTGCTCAACATCAAAATGAACTGACTTGATAACTGAGAGCAGTAAAAAAATAACTTTTTCCAATTAAAATTTAATACACTATTTACATTGTTCCGACTGTTGTCCTCATTTTTATTGCCCTGTTTATGATGTTTTGGCTGTTGTAAGCTCTGGCCTTCTTCAGGTGCTAAGAATTTTGAACTGGACCCTTTATTTTGATCAGTGGGGTATATCATTCTCATTCCATGTGTGAAGCCACTTCTAGTAGCCATTTAATTATCTCTCTTTAACTCTAAGTTATTTGTTCACCACGACTGTAGCCTGGAATCGTACTCTTTGGGTCATTCTTCCTTTCTTATACGTATGAGGAAGAAAATATATTTTGTATGAATTTGACTTGTAGGATTAAAGTATTTGAAATCTTACACTTTTAAAGTAGGTCGAGTTTTTATGTTGATTTGAATTTAGTAAATGAAAGTATTGTATGTATTAAATCCAATACTTCTGAGATGAAGTAGTATTTACAGACTATTGTCCTTATCTTTGCTGCCATGTTTATGACATTTCGACCACTGTATGCTCCGGCCTTCTTCAGATGCTACAAAATTTTGAACCAAATTTTGAACCTTTATTACAATCACTGGGGTATAAGATTCTCATTCCACATGCAAAGCATCTTCTGTTAATCATAAGTTATCTATCTTTAACTTAACTCTCTAAGTTATTTGTTCACGATATAGATTATCAAATAAACTTTAAATACAACATTTCTCTTTATCAAACTGTTTAAATTCTAAAAAGCAAACAATGCATGTAGGAAATTAATTTTTCTATTGGAAACACTGGTCGAGTGCCCCTGCTATTCTACTCGGGGTTCTTGACAAAATACAACGGAGAATCTGTAATGTGATCGATACCGACTTGGCTGACCAGCTGCAGTCACTCTCTCACCGGCGTGACACGGTTTCCCTGTGCCTCTTCTATAAATATTTCACAGCTTCTGCTCCGATGAACTTAGATCACTGGTGCTCTCTAGGTATGAATTTGCATGAGATACTAGTTTAGCAACTACGTACCACCTTTTTACAGTGAAACCGATAAAATGTAACTGCAATTTCTACTCTAACAGCTTCTTTTCTTGCACTTCCTGCCTGTGAAACTCCCTTTCACATTCTTGCTTCCCCGACAGCTACAATCTCCAGGAGTTTAAATGTAAGGTCAATAGACACCTCCTAACAAACTAATTCGCATCCATTCTCTCAAACACTCTTCCCATCTACCCAACCCTCATCCTCGGTATCCTTACATGTCTATCACCCTCCTCCTGACATTTCTTATATCTAACCACTCTTTCTCATCACTTTCCCCTATGTAATCCCCTGCGCAATAGTGGCAGTGGAATGCCTTGTATGGGGTGAAATGATTAACAAAAAAAAAATATGTTGATCCAATTTGTTTTTTCTAGTTTTATTATCCAATTGGAGTAGATAGACTAAACTATCGCCCGGTTCACACTCCACCCACGTCTATTGAACAGGTGAAGAGGCTCATCCCTTGTTTCCTGTTTAGGATGTGGTTTCCGGTTTTCTCTTTTCCAATCTTTTCACTCTCTTCTTTTATTTTTTTTTTCAATTGGAGTAGATAGACTAAACTATCGCCCGGTTCACACTCCACCCACATCTATTGAACAGGTGAAGTGGCCCATCCCTTGTTCCCTGTTTAGGATGTGGTTTCCAGCTTTCTCTTTTCCATTCTTTTTACCCTTACGTAGCCCCCTGCGCATCAGTGGCGTTATCGCCTTGCTTGGGGTGATATGATTTAAAAAAAAAAAAAAAACTACAATTATCTAAAAGTCTCGACAGCATACATTTCTTAAACATAAAACACAAAGCAAGCAAGAAAACGATCCGTGCCTTCTTCCACTTAAAAACATCAACTCAGAACTGTTTTATTAAACAATATAGGCTGATGAAGTTTACAATCTCTTAACACATGTTCATTTATTTAATGCTGAAATTTTGTATGGAGCACTTAGTGAGAACCAAAAACACTATTCACTGGTAATGGTCCACCAGATGAGCCTCCATAACCATTTTAATTGCTGTTTGGTTGACCTATCTAATGTCAAATTTTGCATGGAGACACCTAGTGAGGATTGAAGTCCCTACTCAATAGTGTTTGTCAACCAGATGAGACATGCTAACCATTAAAACATGCTGATCGGTATTTGGTTGATTTTCTGCTTTGTCAACCCCTGTTGGGTTATTTAATGTTGAATATTGTATTGGCGGCATCTTGTGAGGACTAAACACACTAAGTAATGCTCGGCAACCAGACAAACCACGAACATCATTAACCCATTTACAACTATTTATATCTGCCTCAAGTACGCAGAGTTAGATATAAAATGAAAATGGTGTCTACTGCTAAAAAAGTTTGTTCCCTGTGCCGTGTCAGACATATTTTCTCGTCCAGAGTCTGTCTAACATATCTATAAGTCTACTGTTTGTTCTTGCTTTGAATATTCCTGCCAAATTTTGTCTGGTGCTCTTTTTATATATTTAGAAATTCTTGATAAAATCCAAGGAGGAATTTGCAATATTTCTCTCCATAATCTATCTTACATATTTATAAGTCTACCATTTGTTCTTGCTTTGAATATTCCTGCCACTTCTGGTCTGGTGCTTCTGCTGTATATTTAGAGATTCTTGATAAAATTCAAGGAAAAATCAGCAATATTATTGATCCTTACCTGGCATCCCAGCTTCAGCCACTTTCTAACAACCATAATGTAGCTTTCCTGTGCATTTTTTTATAAATACATTGGATGGTAATTGCACTGATCAACTTTCATCTATGGCAGTGATTCTCAACTGTTGTGCCATGTCACACTTGTGTGCGGTGAAACATTGTCATTTCTAGTGACCGAGAAAATAAAACATTCAACGGTACCCATTGATATATTTGAGATTTCAATACAAAAAGAACATCTCACATTAGCTTAAAAGGCTTTATCAATTTTATTGCAATTTTCTATTTCTTAATTATGTAAATTAGGCTTCTCGACTCTAAATAATATAATTAATTATATTATATTAATTATATTATATATTATATATTATATATTATATTAATTAATTATATTAATATAATATAATTCTTAATTATGTAAATTAGGCTTCTCGACTCTAAATAATATAATTAAATATATTATATTAATTATATTATATATTATATATTATATATTATATTAATTAATTATATTAATAAAATATAATTCTTAATTATGTAAATTAGGCTCGACTCTAAATAATATAATTAATTATATCATATTAATTATATTATATATTATATATTATATATTATATTAATTAATTATATTAATATAATATAATTTTTAATTATGTAAATTAGGCTTCTCGACTCTAAATAATATAATTAATTATATTATATTAATTATATTATATATTATATATTATATTAATTAATTATATTAATATAATATAATTCTTAATTATGTAAATTAGGCTTCTCGACTCTAAATAATATAATTAATTATATTATATTAATTATATTATATATTATATATTATATTAATTAATTATATTAATATAATATAATTCTTAATTATGTAAATTAGGCTTCTCAACTCTAAATAATATAAAAAATAAGAAGCGAGAAAGACAATGTTTAACTGAAGAAGAAATGAGAGTTTGAGTGTCTGCTTATCGCACATTCGACCAAGCATTGAAGAAATTGGAAAAAAAAAAAAATAGGCACGGGTTTTACACAAAATAAGCTGCACAAATAGCTGAATAGAAACAAAGAAATAAAATGAGCTTATATATTTGTACATATTTTTTAAAAATCTATAGTTTTCTTTCATAAAATTCAAATTTATACCCTTTAAAAATTTTGCTAAATGTGCCCAGATATAAAAAGGTTGAGGAAGACAACTCTATAGTAGCAAGATGTTATGAATTTAAGCACAGTACTAGATTGACAAAAAGGTCTCATCATTTTATAGTTGAGATGTGAGCTGTAAGTCCTATGCTAACAATTTCTTCTCTTGTAATTCTTACTTGTGAAACTATCTTCCGGCTTCTTGCTTTCCAGTCAACTTTGATCTTCAAAAATTTAAATCCAATGCCAATCGTTAGTGTCTGTTTTCTTAATTCTTGTTCTTTGATTGTTAATTATAATATTTAATGTTGAATATTATTAATAATAATATTATTATTAATCATATTTTTTTCCTCATATTCTTTTGCTCAGTAACACTTTGAATCTTAGTGTTTTTATTGCCTTCCTTGGAGCATAATAATAATAAAAAAATTATATATGGAAACTCTTTTTTATGCCAGAATCTACACATTTATAAGTCCATGCATTGAATATTGCTGTCATATGTGGTCTTATGCTTCTACTATGAATTTAGAGATTCTTAATAAAACCCAAAGAAAAAAATTGCAATGTTACTGGTTCTGACGTGGCATCTTGCCTTCAATCCCTTTCTTATCAATGTAATGTAGCTTCCCTGAGCATTTTCTATAAATATTTTCATGGATATTGTTCTGATGATCTTTCCTCTTTGGCCCTCAGACTTTATAAATTTAAGTGCAATACTAGATTGGCAGTTAGGTCTCATCATTTTAGAGTTAAAATGGATAAATGTAACCATAAGTTCTATGTTTGTGGAACTCTCTTCTGGTTTCTTGCTTTCCAGTCAACTTTGATCTTCAAAAATTTAAATCCAATGCCAATCGTTAGTGTCTGTTTTCTTAATTCTTGTTCTTTGATTGTTAATTATAATATTTAATGTTGAATATTATTAATAATAATATTATTATTAATCATATTTTTTTCCTCATATTCTTTTGCTCAGTAACACTTTGAATCTTAGTGTTTTTATTGCCTTCCTTGGAGCATAATAATAATAAAAAAATTATTTATGGAAACTATTTTTTATGCCAGAATCTACACATTTATAAGTCCATGCATTGGATATTGCTGTCATATGTGGTCTTATGCTTCTACTATGAATTTAGAGATTCTTAATAAAACCCAAAGAAAAAAATTGCAATGTTACTGGTTCTGACGTGGCATCTTGCCTTCAATCCCTTTCTTATCAATGTAATGTAGCTTCCCTGAGCATTTTCTATAAATATTTTCATGGATATTGTTCTGATGATCTTTCCTCTTTGGCCCTTAGACTTTATAAATTTAAGTGCAATACTAGATTGGCAGTTAGGTCTCATCATTTTAGAGTTAAAATGGATAAATGTAACCTTAAGTTCTATGTTTGTGGAACTCTCTTCTGGTTTCTTGCTTTCCAGTCAACTTTGATCTTCAAAACTTTAAATGCAATATCATTATCTTTCATCATCTTAATTTTTGTTCTTTATTATTCTCTTTACTTAATAGTGTTTTTTTATCTTTGCAACTTTGTTTTATTGCCTTGCTTGGGGTGGAACAATAAAAAAAGATCAAGCAGGAGGTAGAGATTTAAGCTTATTACATGTTAGGGGTTAGTAGCAACCACATTATTTAAAAATAAAATGCTTCCTTGGGTTTGCTGTTAGTGTAACAGTAACAGACAAATGACAAAAAGAAAACGGCATTTATATATTAGATTCAGAAGATAAGTTTTCCCAGAAGGATCATGGGTGCATGTTATGGAGGGTTTGTTGGTATAAGTGGGTAGGGCTGTGTACTTGCAGCCCCTCTACCCAGCAGTGCAGGAAGAATCGGAGGGTAGACGGGTGCTCATTGACCAGCTGTACATTGTATGGATTATCCAGTATATTAGAGAAACACACAGACGGACATCAGAAATAAATTAGCCAGCCGAAGCGGAGAGAACGGAGACAGCCGGTGAATAAACAAACCCTCAGATCAGCAAACTTTGGCCTGCCTTCTGTGTAGTCTTGGCTTGGCTACACAAACACCAGGTACGACAACCAGGAGAAAGAAGGGGGTCGGTGGGAGAGAGACGGAGGGAGAAGTGATGCAGGCTAAGCAAAGGAGAATTAAAGATGGGATGAGAGGAGAGAAAGGGGTGGAAAAAAAACTAAACAAAAAAGTGTTTCTGAAACTAGAAAAAAAAAATAAGAGAAAACAGAAGATGTTTGGTGAGAGTCGTAGGAGAGAGCAGATATTAGTAAGGATAGAAATGGAAGAAAAAATATGGACGAGGAGAGAGCAGATTTTTTTTTTTTTTTTTTTAATCATATCACCCTGGGCAAGGCGGTAAGGTCACTGGTGTGCAGGGAGCTATGTAAGAGTGAAAAGATTGGAAAAGAGAAAGCCGGAAACCACATCCTAAACAGGGAACAAGGGATGAGCCTCTTAACCTGTTCAATAGACGTGGGTGGAGTGTGAACCGGGTGATAGTTCAGTCTATCTATCTCCAATTGAAAAAAAATAAAATAAGGAAAAGTGAAAAGATTGGAAAAGAGAAAGCCGGAAACCACATCCTAAACAGGGAACAAGAGATGAGCCTCTACACCTGTTCAATAGACGTGGGTGGAGTGTGAACCGGGCGATAGTTCAGTCTATCTACTCCAATTGAAAAAAAAATAAGGAAAAGTGAAAAGATTGGAAAAGAGAAAGCCGGAAACCACATCCTAAACAGGGAACACGGGATGAGTTTCTACACCTGTTCAATAGACGTGGGTGGAGTGTGAACCGGGCGATAGTTCAGTCTATCTACTCCAATTGAAAAAAAATAAGGAAAAGTGAAAAGATTGGAAAAGAGAAAGCCGGAAACCACATCCTAAACAAGGAACACGGGATGAGTTTCTACACCTGTTCAATAGACGTGGGTGGAGTGTGAACCGGGCGATAGTTCAGTCTATCTACTCCAATTGAAAAAAAATAAGGAAAAGTGAAAAGATTGGAAAAGAGAAAGCTGGAAACCACATCCTAAACAAGGAACACGGGATGTGTTTCTACACCTGTTCAATAGACGTGGGTGGAGTGTGAACCGGGCGATAGTTCAGTCTATCTACTCCAATTGAAAAAAAATAAGGAAAAGTGAAAAGATTGGAAAAGAGAAAGCCGGAAACCACATCCTAAACAGGGACCAAGTGATGAGCCTCTACACCTGTTCAATAGACGTGGGTGGAGTGTGAACCGGGCGATAGTTCAGTCTATCTACTCCAATTGAAAAAAAATAAGGAAAAGTGAAAAGATTGGAAAAGAGAAAGCCGGAAACCACATCCTAAACAAGGAACACGGGATGAGTTTCTACACCTGTTCAATAGACGTGGGTGGAGTGTGAACCGGGCGATAGTTCAGTCTATCTACTCCAATTGAAAAAAAATAAGGAAAAGTGAAAAGATTGGAAAAGAGAAAGCTGGAAACCACATCCTAAACAAGGAACACGGGATGAGTTTCTACACCTGTTCAATAGACGTGGGTGGAGTGTGAACCGGGCGATAGTTCAGTCTATCTACTCCAATTGAAAAAAAATAAGGAAAAGTGAAAAGATTGGAAAAGAGAAAGCCGGAAACCACATCCTAAACAGGGACCAAGTGATGAGCCTCTACACCTGTTCAATAGACGTGGGTGGAGTGTGAACCGGGCGATAGTTCAGTCTATCTACTCCAAAGTTCAGTCTATCTATTCCAATATTGGGAAGGGTAGAAGTATGGAGTGTAGAAGTGGAAGATATGGACGAGGAGAGAGCAGACATTGGAAAGGGTAGAAGTCTGGGGTGTAAAAAGTAGAAGAAAAGTTATGGACGAAAGGAGGGGGTTAAGGATACAGGTGGGAGGAGAGAAATGGAGGGGCCAAAAAAGAATTTCAGAAATAAGGAAAATATAGTTGAAAAGGATAAGAAGTGTGAAAAGAGAGCATTGACAATGTGACAGTAGACAAAAAAGAAAGCAGGTATCGAGAAAGATAGAAGTATGGTGATGTCAATGTAGGAGGGAGATATATATACGAAAGGAGGGGGATTAAGGATTCAAATGGGAGGAGAGAAAAGGGGGCACAAACATTTTAAAGGAAAAAAGGAAAAATAGTTAAAGAGAATAAGAGAAAACAGGAAACATGTTCAATTTGAGTGGAAGGAGGAAGAAGCAGATATAAACAAAGGGTAAAAATTTGGGTGTGTTGAAATGGGGAGGAGAGATATGGACGAAAAGAGGGGGATTAAGGATAGGAGTGGGAGGAGAAAAAGAAATAAGCAAATAGTGTGTTGAAATGGGGAGGAGAGATATGGACGAAAGGAGGGGGATTAAGGATAGGAGTGGGAGGAGAAAATAAGAAATAAGCAAATAGTGTGTTGAAATAGGGAGGAGAGGAGGGGGATTAAGGATAGGAGTGGGAGGAGAAAAAAAGAAATAAGCAAATAGTGTGTTGAAATGGGGAGGAGAGATATGGACGAAAGGAGGGGGATTAAGGATAGGAGTGGGAGGAGAAAAAAAGAAATAAGCAAATAGTGTGTTGAAATAGGGAGGAGAGATATGGACGAAAGGAGGGGGATTAAGGATAGGAGTGGGAGGAGAAAAAAAGAAATAAGCAAATAGTGTGTTGAAATGGGGAGGAGAGATATGGACGAAAGGAGGGGGATTAAGGATAGGAGTGGGAGGAGAAAAAAAGAAATAAGCAAATAGTGTGTTGAAATGGGGAGGAGAGATATGGACGAAAGGAGGGGGATTAAGGATAGGAGTGGGAGGAGAAAAAAGAAATAAGCAAATAGTGTGTTGAAATGGGGAGGAGAGATATGGACGAAAGGAGGGGGATTAAGGATAGGAGTGGGAGGAGAAAAAAGAAATAAGCAAATAGTGTGTTGAAATGGGGAGGAGAGATATGGACGAAAGGAGGGGGATTAAGGATAGGAGTGGGAGGAGAAAAAAAGAAATAAGCAAATAGTGTGTTGAAATGGGGAGGAGAGATATGGACGAAAGGAGGGGGATTAAGGATAGGAGTGGGAGGAGAAAAAAAGAAATAAGCAAATAGTGTGTTGAAATAGGGAGGAGAGATATGGACGAAAGGAGGGGGATTAAGGATAGGAGTGGGAGGAGAAAAAAAGAAATAAGCAAATAGTGTGTTGAAATGGGGAGGAGAGATATGGACGAAAGGAAGGGGATTAAGGATAGGAGTGGGAGGAGAAAAAAGAAATAAGCAAATAGTGTGTTGAAATGGGGAGGAGAGATATGGACGAAAGGAGGGGGATTAAGGATAGGAGTGGGAGGAGAAAAAAAGAAATAAGCAAATAGTGTGTTGAAATGGGGAGGAGAGATATGGACGAAAGGAGGGGGATTAAGGATAGGAGTGGGAGGAGAAAAAAGAAATAAGCAAATAGTGTGTTGAAATGGGGAGGAGAGATATGGACGAAAGGAGGGGGATTAAGGATAGGAGTGGGAGGAGAAAAAAAGAAATAAGCAAATAGTGTGTTGAAATGGGGAGGAGAGATATGGACGAAAGGAGGGGGATTAAGGATAGGAGTGGGAGGAGAAAATAAGAAATAAGCAAATAGTGTGTTGAAATAGGGAGGAGAGGAGGGGGATTAAGGATAGGAGTGGGAGGAGAAAAAAAGAAATAAGCAAATAGTGTGTTGAAATGGGGAGGAGAGATATGGACGAAAGGAGGGGGATTAAGGATAGGAGTGGGAGGAGAAAAAAAGAAATAAGCAAATAGTGTGTTGAAATAGGGAGGAGAGATATGGACGAAAGGAGGGGGATTAAGGATAGGAGTGGGAGGAGAAAAAAAGAAATAAGCAAATAGTGTGTTGAAATGGGGAGGAGAGATATGGACGAAAGGAGGGGGATTAAGGATAGGAGTGGGAGGAGAAAAAAAGAAATAAGCAAATAGTGTGTTGAAATGGGGAGGAGAGATATGGACGAAAGGAGGGGGATTAAGGATAGGAGTGGGAGGAGAAAAAAGAAATAAGCAAATAGTGTGTTGAAATGGGGAGGAGAGATATGGACGAAAGGAGGGGGATTAAGGATAGGAGTGGGAGGAGAAAAAAAGAAATAAGCAAATAGTGTGTTGAAATGGGGAGGAGAGATATGGACGAAAGGAGGGGGATTAAGGATAGGAGTGGGAGGAGAAAAAAGAAATAAGCAAATAGTGTGTTGAAATGGGGAGGAGAGATATGGACGAAAGGAGGGGGATTAAGGATAGGAGTGGGAGGAGAAAAAAAGAAATAAGCAAATAGTGTGTTGAAATAGGGAGGAGAGATATGGACGAAAGGAGGGGGATTAAGGATAGGAGTGGGAGGAGAAAAAAAGAAATAAGCAAATAGTGTGTTGAAATGGGGAGGAGAGATATGGACGAAAGGAAGGGGATTAAGGATAGGAGTGGGAGGAGAAAAAAGAAATAAGCAAATAGTGTGTTGAAATGGGGAGGAGAGATATGGACGAAAGGAGGGGGATTAAGGATAGGAGTGGGAGGAGAAAAAAAGAAATAAGCAAATAGGAGAAAAAAACAAAAAACAAATTGTTCCAAAAGGAGAAGAAAGGACAAGGATCATAAGATAAAACATTTAATGAGAGGGAGAGAGAGGGGAGGGGAAGAAGTACAGTAAAAGTGAAAGGAGGTGGGAGCTGATATTGAAAGGACAAGAAATTAAACATGTATAGTGATAAAAAGTTTTAAGGGATTTTTTAAATGTTCAGTTATATTGAGAAAATTGATTTTTTCAGATTTTGATGAAAAATATTTATTTTTATTGTTTTAAAAAAACTGAAGATGTCTTCTAGTTTTATATTCAATAATTCGTTTTCCTTCAAAAATAAATATATTTCTATAAAAGACTATTTTTATACTTTCATAGCGTTTTGACCGCAGTTTGGAAGTTAATCATTTGCCTATAGCTGGGACCCTAACAGATGCTACCACTCAGAGCAAGGTGGACCTGAGAACAACAGTAATTAAGAGTTAAGTTCCATGCACCTCACAACCTCCCAATCAAAGACATTGCTGCCAGATGCAGTTTATCCTCACACCCAGGACCTCAAACAGAAAAAAGAAAAAACACCGGGGGAAAAGAAAGAAAGAAAGATAGACCAAATAAGATGAAATATGCACACAGAATAGAGAGAGGAAAAAGACACTTCGCAAGAGACGAAAGAAAAAGACACACTCAATATTGAAAACAAACAGGTGACAAGAATGAGTCGTATAAAAAAAAAAACTCATTGCGAAGCAGAAAGAAAACACAGCGAAAAGGAAGAAATAAGATACACAAGATAAGGACAAGCAAAAGAAGACCAACCAGGTGATAAGCACAAAGAAGACACGCCGAGAAGTGGAATGGACACACGCCGATTGAGAAACACAACAAAACGAACACGCTGAGAAGCACAAAGAGGACATGCCGACTGACAAAGAAGAGCATCCGATTGAGAAGTAAAAAGAAGACACGCGGATGAAGCACAATGAAAACCCTCTGACTGAGAAGAAAAGGGAAGACATGTCGACAGATAAAGCAAAAACAAGTGACTGAGAGAAATAAAGAAAACACGCTGACTGAGAAGCGATAAGAAGACACGCTGACTGAGAAGCGAGAAGTAGACACGCCGACTGAGAAGCGATAAGTAGACACGCCGACTGAGAAGCGATAAGTAGACATGTCGACTGAGAAGCACAAAGAAGACACGCTGACTGAGAAGCGCAAAGAAGACACGGTAAATATTCGTTTTAGGTGCCGACGGCTTTTCCCCCTTCAAATTTATCCAAAATAGCATTATTTCCGTGCAAATGTATATGCTGAACTCAAATCAACAATTAGTTATTGAAGAAATTTACCTTTTTTGCTTTGAAAATCCATAAAAAAAAAAACGAACTATATCTCGCACTTTTTCTCACAAAGTCATGTAATTAATTGCAGAATGACGTTCTACGTAGGCAGCAATTTTCTGTCGAATTTTGGTCGAGTTTCTTCCTTTACTGAAATTCCGGCGATGTACTCCCTGTTATGAAAGTAATAAGCGTAGAAATACAATAGCGCATTACTTTCATTAGCGGATGTACATCGCCGGAAGTATCAGTGAATGAAGAAAAATCGACCAAAAATCTGCCAAAATTCGTTGCATACGCAGTACGTCATTCTGCAGTTAATTAAATGACTTTATGAGAGTTACAGGAGAGAAAAAGTGCAAGATATTGTTCGTTTTTTTATGGACATTTAGATTAAAAATAAAAAGGTAAGTTTCTTCAATAACTAACAGTTGATTTGAGTTCAGCATATACATTTGCAAAGAGATAATGTTATTTTGGATAAATCTGAAGGAGAAAAGCGTCGGGACTTACAAGGAAAATTTACCGAAGACACGCCGACTGAGAAGCGCAAACAAGACACGCCGACTGAGAAGCGCAAACAAGACACGCCGACTGAGAAGCGCAAACAAGACACGCCGAACGAGAAGCGCAAACAAGACACGCCGAACGAGAAGCGCAAACAAGACACGCCGAACAAGAAGCCCAAACAAGACACGCCGAACGAGAAGCGCAAACAAGACACGCCGACCGAGAAGCCCAAACAAGACACGCCGACCGAGAAGCCCAAACAGGACACGCAGAACGAGAAGCCCAAACAGGACAAGCCGAACGAGAAGCCCAAACAGGACACGCAGATTGAGAAGCCCAACCAAGACACGCCGACCGAGAAGCCTAAACAAGAGACGCCGACCGAGAAGCCTAAACAAGAGACGCCGACCGAGAAGCCTAAACAAGAGACGCCGACCGAGAAGCCCAAACAAGTCACGTCGACCGAGAAGCCGAAAAAAGACACGCCGACTGAGAAGCCCAAAAAAGACACGCAGATTGAGAAGCACAAAGAAGACACGCAGATTGAGAAGCACAAAGAAGACACGCAGATTGAGAAGCACAAAGAAGACACGCCGACTGAGAAGTGACATGAAGACACACCGACTGAGAAGCTCAATGATACAGGCGGATTTTGGATGCATGAAGAAGACGTTTATTGTTCTCCTTAATAATTTATCCGTTACCCTCACACTCAGCCACGCCTTGTGTTGTCGTTGCTTTATCGCCTTGCTTGGGAGTGAAACAAATCAAAAAAGGAGAAAGCAGAAAACCGACGGAACGAGGGAAAGTCAAGCCAAATCAGATGAAGAAAGAAACCATGCTGAATGAAAAAGGAAGAATAATAAAAAGTAGGAAGAGAAGGAAAAAACTAAGCTTCAAGAGGAAAATGAGGTGTAAGAAGAATGTCCTTCTGACTGTGGAGGAGGAGAGAAAAAAAAATAAAAAGATAAACCAAAAATAGAAAGTTCATAAAAAAAGGGAGATGAGAAAAAGTAGAAATGCGCAAAATAAAAACGTGTTTGCTTAATCGTGCGGTTGTTGGATTTTGGAACGAATCAGAAAAAAATCGAAATTTAACAGATGACTGCCTTTTCTTAGCCCTTTTTATTTTTATTTTTATTTTTTATTTTTTTTAATAAATAAAATAAGCCAGTCGATAAACAGAGGCTTAAAAACAGATTTCACATGTGAAAACAGAGCGTGGTGGGTGGAAGTTCATGTCTCAACATTTTTTCTGAGGGTGAGTCCGTACACACGATAAGAAACGAGATGTGGGAACTAGAATTTATGTTTTTTACTATTTTGCAAATCTTTAAGACGCAATTATTATTATTATTATTATTATTATTATTATTATTATTTCTACATATTCATTTTGAATTTGTATATAGTTGGTTTTAATTTTCTGTTAAGAGGCACAGAGGAAAATTGCAGACAAAAATAACAAACCAAAAAAAACGTACAGTTTTGATAATATATTAAAGAAAAAGTTATGTTTATAAATAGTAAATTTACCCAAATAAAAATATGGTTAATTTACATTTTTTTTATCAGATCCTATGCAGACAAATCATAACATTATATATGTGTGTGTGTATGTACAATTTTTCAGATAGAGTTTATCTGTAAAATGTCATATATATATATATATATATATATATATATATATATATATATATATATATATACACTTATTTTAGAAATGGAACTTTGTGTGTGTGTGTGTGTTCGTTACCTATAAACTCCGAAACGGCTGAACCGATTTTCTTGAAAATTTACACAGTTGTACTATAAGCAACTGCGAGTGTTCGTAGCTAGATTTTGTGTCGAGGGACCCCCGATAAATATCGAAAATCGATAAATCTAAAAAATAGAGTTATAGAAGGACTGGTCCGATTTTAATCAAATTTGATACACTCATAGACAAAAACATAAGAAACGATATTCAGATGTTTCAAGGTTGCAGTTCTTACTGCAACCTTGAAACTTTCAAAGTTGCAGAAAATCGATAATATATATATATATATATATATATATATATATAAGGCAAGATGTTTGTGATTGTGTCTGTTTATCTGTATGTATGTCCTTTATTCAAATCCACAATTTTTATCCGATTCTCACCAAAATTCAAAATTTGACTTACATCCATTCATTTTTCTTTCAGTCTACTGTTTCGCTTTAACTGGAAACAACTATTGATTTGTAGTCTTTCGTGCCAACGTCCAAAGAGTCTGAGCTCCATGACCATGGATTAGTTTTAAAACTTTCATTACAGCCGAGCAACGCCGGACTATACTGCTAGTATATGTATATATATATATATATATATATATATATATGGAGGTATGTATGGACAGCAAACTTTCTTTTAAACATTGAATGTGACATTCATGGAAAAACAAATATATTTATTTATTTATTTTTAAGTTTTTGCGATATTTTTATGATTTTTTTTGAGGGGTGCACAATGAATCCTTAATCATTATTGTCCCAAATACTTTTGATCAATTCGTGAGCTATTTTCAAGGGTTTCATTTGAATTTTTTTTTTCAATATTCAAGGTGTATTTTGTAGAAGTCGTCGTAATCCTGAAAATACACATTATAACATGAACATTACAAAACAACAAAAAACATTAACAACAAACCCCTTGAAAATAGCTAACGAATTCACAGGAAAGCACTTGGGACAATAATCATATCAGTTTATTTTAAGTGTATGTTGTGGCGTAATGGATATCGCCTCGGGATGAGGAATCGGAAAGCCGAGTTCCAATTCAAGTCAGGTTCGTTACATTCAGCTATGCGCAAACAGACTTCTACCATCCCTTCCCCTCAGCTATCGGTTTAATAACAAAACAGATTGAAGTCCTATAGCCTTGTAATACAGAAAGAAACGGCAACCTACTGCAGGAAAATCATCTGCCTACTCAGTCATTAATCGAAAGAGGCATAATGCCTCAACCGTGTATCACGTATAGCATTTAACTGAATAATTACTAACCTGAAGCTGCGCAAGATGACCTGGCTTTAGATTGGGGTGCCTCCTGTCGTGCAACTTAAGTTTACCATGATAACAGTCCATGTGCCACTTACACTGTCTTAGTCAGTTATGTACACGCTTTTAGCGTTCATATCTCTAAAAAGACATGACTGACTGGGCAAAAGATTATCCCGCAGTAGGTTGCCATTACTTTCTGCGGTAAACTGGTTGCCAGCCAAGGCTATAGAACCCAATCTGTCCTATTATTTAACCCATAACTGGAGAGAAGAGATGGATTAATACCTTTCCCAAGAGTATTTGTGCGTTAGTTAATGCAAGGAATTAAACTAGAATTTGAACTAAACACTTTTCTAATTCAATGTTTTGATTATTGATGTTTCTTGCATGTTGCCGAAGCATTTTTAAACATTTTTCCTGCTAGGTTGATAATAAATAAATATCAAATATATCATTAATGTGAAATACATGTTCAGAAACGAGGTTTAGAAAGGGTTGTTCATTGATTTTATAAGCAGTTGTAGCTTTTCATCTGAAACAGACAGCAAATACTCGGAATAGAATTTTAAAGTTAATCCTCGCTGGTTATTATCCGCCAGTGTAAACCATCCTCTTCAAAAGGCTCCGCAATTTTTCAGCCAAATTAAATGGGATAAACCCGCCATTTTCAAAACACCACGCTCCGATCCTCTGAGGTACCACTCTCCGATCCTTCGACGAAGTACCACGCTCCGATCCTCTGACGAATTACCATGCTCCGATCCTCCGACAAATTACCATGCTCCGATCCTCCGACAAATTACACCGCTCCAATCCTCCGACAAATTACACCGCTCCGATTCTCCGACAAATTACACCGCTCCGATCCTCCGACAAATTACACCGCTCCGATCCTCCGACAAATTACCACGCTCCGATTCTCCGACAAATTACACCGCTCCGATCCTCCGACAAATTACACCGCTCCGATCCTCCGACGAATTACCACGCTCCGATCCTCTGACGAATTACCACGCTCCGATCCTCCGACGAATTACACCGCTCCGATCCTCCGACGAATTACACCGCTCCGATCCTCCGACGAATTACCACGCTCCGATTCTCCGACAAATTACACCGCTCCAATCCTCCGACAAATTACACCGCTCCGATCCTCCGACAAATTACCACGCTCCGATTCTCCGACAAATTACACCGCTCCGATCCTCCGACAAATTACACCGCTCCGATCCTCCGACAAATTACACCGCTCCAATCCTCCGACAAATTACACCGCTCCGATCCTCCGACAAATTACCACGCTCCGATTCTCCGACGAATTACCACGCTCCGATCCTCCGACGAATTACCACGCTCCGATCCTCCGACGAATTACACCGCTCCGATCCTCCGACGAATTACCACGCTCCGATCCTCCGACGAATTACACCGCTCCGATCCTCCGACGAATTACACCGCTCCGATCCTCCGACGAATTACCACGCTCCGATTCTCCGACAAATTACACCGCTCCAATCCTCCGACAAATTACACCGCTCCGATCCTCCGACAAATTACCACGCTCCGATTCTCCGACAAATTACACCGCTCCGATCCTCCGACAAATTACACCGCTCCGATCCTCCGACAAATTACACCGCTCCGATCCTCCGACGAATTACCACGCTCCGATCCTCCGACGAATTACCACGCTCCGATCCTCCGACGAATTACACCGCTCCGATCCTCCGACGAATTACCACGCTCCGATCCTCCGACGAATTACCACGCTCCGATCCTCCGACGAATTACCACGGTCTGATCCTCCGACAAATTACACCGCTCCGATCCTCCGACAAATTACACCGCTCCGATTCTCCGACAAATTACCACGCTCCGATTCTCCGACAAATTACACCGCTCCAATCCTCCGACAAATTACACCGCTCCGATCCTTCGACGAATTACACCGCTCCGATCCTCCGACAAATTACCACGCTCCGATCCTCCGACGAATTACCACGCTCTGATCCTCCGACGAATTACCCCGCTCTGATCCTAAACAAAGGTAATGCACTCACTGTTCTTAGGTACAGGTGCCACACCATGATCCTCGATGGACGTATCACCCTCTGTTTCTAGACACTGGTTCCACACTGTGATCTGAGGTGCAGGTAATACACTCTGATTCAAATTGCCTCGACTGGAAATTTAACAAAATCTGACCATTCCATTTTCTCCACTATTAACCATTACTCCACCAACACTTCTATCGTGAAAATATTTAACTAATAGAATAAAAAGCAAAATGCTTTTATTTTCTCGTGGAATTTTAAATCTTTTTTCCTTTTTTAAATTGATGTAATTGCTTTTATTTCTATTTTCAGGTAAGTTTAAAAGAAATACTATTTCCATACATCTGGTTACTAGCAGTATAGCCCGGCGTTGCTCGGGTGTAATGAAAACTTTAAAACTAATCCATGTTCCTGGAGCTCAGACTCTTTGGGCGTTGGCACGAAAGACTAAAAAGCAACAGTTGTTTCCAGTTAAAGCGAAGCCGTAGACTGAAAGAAAAATGAATGGATGAAAGTCAAATTTTGATTTCCTGGTATCGATATCAAATAAGTTTTTTTCGTCGTAAACTGAATTTTGAAGGCTAAATAAGTCCTCTGGGTAAATGGTATCATGGCTGAGACTAAGAACTACAATTATACCTACTTAGAGCCAAACCCGAAGCAAAAACTAAAATAAAACGGCTGAAAAGAATACAGACATACAGACAGATAAACAGACACACACACACATAAACATCTTGCCTTTTATATATATATATGTATATATATATAATATCGATTTTCTGCATTATTGTAAGAACTGCAACCTTGAAACTTCTGAATATCGTTTCTTATGTCTTTGTCTATGAGTGTATCAAATTTGATTAAAATCAGACCACTCCTTCTATAACCCGATTTTTTCGATTATCGAGTTTCAATATTTATTGGGGGTACCTCGACACAAACCTAGCTAAGAACACTCGCAGACGCTAATAGTACAACTGTAAATTTTCGAGAAAATCGGGTCAGCCGTTTTGGGGTCTATAGGTAACGGACAAACACACACAAAGTTCTATTTATTATATAAGTATAGATTCTTTTTGCAACACACTGACGCGTGTTGCTAAAACTATAGCTGACATTTTTTGTTGAGATTTACAAACACTTTCTTTCAATTTTGCAAACCAATCGTCAAAATTTGAATAAGCTGATTTGTTTTGAAAAATGCTTCGGCAAAAACCCTACTTCGTGGTTCTTACGAATTGTACTTTGTACTCTGTTTGCCCCTCTCCCCAAAATTTGGTGTGTATTGGTCAATGTATGGCTGTTTTAGAGGGTGGGACCGACGTACTAACGGAAGTTACAAACTTTTATGAATAATTTTGTGGTGTAGTGGATATCGGCTCCGAACGAGACATCGGGGAGCCGAGTTCGAATTCCAGTTGAATATTTTGTATCCACTTACGTGCAAATACCCTTGGGAAATGAATTAATCCGTCGCTTTCTTTCAGTTATGGGTTAAATAAAAGGACTGATTGTGTCCTATAGCCATAGCTGGCAGCCAGTCTACTGTAGAAAGTAATGGCAACCTAGTGTGGAATAACCTTCTGCCCAGTCAGTCATGTCTCTTTCGAGACATGATCGCCCAAGTGTGGATGACGTATGGCACTTAACTGACTGACTAAAACAAAAGGTTCAATAGTATTGGAATTCAATAAACAAAATTTTATAAATAAATAACAATAAAAAGTAAAAGATTTTTACCTCCCCTACTGAAACCCTGAAATACAATTCGCGGGGTCCACCTTGGATGAGAACTCTTGCAATAAAACATTGGGGTGCAAAAGAATCACCTTGTTAGATTATTGAACTATGGTTTCTTCTTCTTCTATGTGCCTTGTCATTTCAGGGCGTAGGCGATCATAGCCTTCCACGTCTACCTATCCCTGGTGGCTCTTAGCACGCTTTTGCCTGTTACACCATGCAACCCCTGTTCTGCCATCCATCTGCTCAGGCCAGTCAAGTACATTACACAGTTTTTCCCTGTCTCACTTTCCCACTATCTGGCCTGTTAGTATCAGGTTCACTTAGCCCTCCTTCCTCATTGCATGTTCCAGGAACTTTAGCTCTCTCTCTTCCTGATGCTCAGTATTCAATACATCTGATCTACCATATAGATACTATCCGAAATTCACTATTGTCCCACCAATTTACTATTTATAACCCCACTCCAAAACATCCCACCACCATTCACCTTGAAGTTTCAACCTAAAAGAGCGGTTTCCGTCTGTAACTAGCCAGCTTTTGCTCCATATGTCTGGCTCGTCAGAGGTGGGTGTAACACGGGATTCAATGATGAAAATTGTAATGGTAATATTGGCCGTTTCTTTTTAATTAAAATTTCGGTATTTTTTCGGAAACGGTATAAAACCGCTTTCTCAAATCCAAAGTTAAAATGGCTTCAAACAAAGAAACTCGGTACATCTTAGAGAGAAACATCCTTCTTCAAAACCTCGTTGACTGACGCTACAGAATCACAAAGAACTGTGCTAAATAACAGCAATCACATCACTTGAGGACTTTCAGCATCAGCATCAACTAAAATGAATAGCAAAGTTAACACACAGATCAGTCTTTTTTAAATTTCATCATGTGAGGATAAGAATGACCTTGAACAAAAAAAAAATCAACAAGAGCTCCAAGAAGTCGGATGAGTCAATAGTTAAATCCACTGCTAGGAAGGTTGGGTCACTATGTCGGGCCAGGATGTTTTTCCCGCTTGAAACCATCCTGCATATATACAAATCAACCATTCGTCCATGCATGGAGTTCTGCTGCCATATATGGTCAGATCCCCCCGCTGTTCACCTCGGTGTTCTTGACAGGCTCCAAAAGAGAATCAGTAATGTGATAGGTACCAACTTGGCGGCTCGACTACAGCCACTTTCCCACCAACTGGATGTGGTTTCCCTTTGTTTGTTCTATAAATACTTCCATGGCTTCTGGCCCCAACGAACTTAAGTCACTGGTACCTCTGCAACATGTGTTTACTCATGCAACCAGACTGGGAACTGGGTCTCACCCATTCACAGTGAGATTAACCAAATGCAGACGACAATTCTACTCCTGCAGCTTCTTTTCTCGCACTTCCCACCTGTGGAACTCGCTCCCTTATTCTTGCTTTCATGATGGCTACAACCTCCAGGAATTCAAATGCAAGATCAATACTCATCTCTTAACCACTTGATCCTTGTTCTTTCCTCTCTCTCCACCTCTGCAACTGTCATCACACCTGTATTCCCTCCCTTCTCTTGCTCCTTTCTAAATGGTTTGTCCTTCTCTTCCTTCTCTTTCACCTAGTGCTTTTACTCTTATGTAGCTCCTTGCACATCAGTGATGTTACCGCCTTGCTCGGGGTGATATGTTAAAAAAAACAAAAAAACATTCCAAAACATGATCTGGAATCAGAATGAAGGCAGTGGTGGCACCACTCTTGAATTCGTCATAAACATTCAGAATGTGAAATTTATACATTCTAGATACTTCAAATACCTTTGCGTTTGGAGCAGTTATAACAAATACAGAACAGGAGATAAGGAAATTGAACAGAGAATAGTCCAAGCTTAACTACAATTAAGTTGCTGAAAAATAAAAAATATTAACCTAAAAACTCTAATCATTTTACTATTTCATTTCTGAGATGAGTAATTGTCAATATCCTTGTAACTATTGTTCTCATTTTGGTTGATATAGATGTTATTGTAGACACAGCGTATCGGCCAAGTACCCTCTGGTCATCATCAGGTGTCATAATTTGTATTTATTTCTGAGATGAGTAATTTTCAGTATCTTGGTATTATTTTGAACCACTGTTCTCATCTTGATTGGTATAGATGTTATTATAGACACAACGTTTAGACCAAGTACCCTTTGGTCATCATCAGGTGTCATAATTTGTATTTATTTCTGAGATGAGTAATTTTTAGTATCTTGGTATTATTTCAAACCACTGTTCTCATCTTAGTTGATATAGATGTTGTTGTAGACACAACTTTTCCACCCAGTACCTTCTGGTCATCATCAGATTTTTTTGAACAAATAATAATTGATACCACATTAAAATATCACAATAATCAACAGATACTCCATATCAGCCAATCAATGGGTACTTGATTATGACCAGAGAGTCAGTCAGTCAGTCAAAGTATCATACGAAAGAGACATGACTGACTGGGCAGAGGATTTTCCCACAGAAGGTTGTCATTACTTTCTGCAGTAGACTTGTTGCTAACGAAGGCTATAGAACCTAATCTGTACTGCTATTTAATCCATAACTGGAGGGAGAAGCGACTGATTAATACCTTTCCCAAGGGTATTTGCATGTAAGTGAATGCAATGAATTCAACCGGAATTTGAACTCGGCTCTCCAATTTCGTGTTCCAAGCTGATATACACTGCACCGCAATGTACATACTTGGTTGAAATGTTGTGCCTAAAATAATATCTATTTAATTTATTTGTTTGAACCTTATTTTTAATCGATACTCGTATTTGATTAGATTCTGTTTTTAATTCAACAGTATATTAATACATATATTTCTACCGACCTGATTATTTACAAGAAATTTTGTTACATTTAGACTGGGGCCGAGCGGTGTAAGATGCACCAGATCAATTGGTGGTTTCTCCTATGTTGTTAAGGGTTACAGGTTCGAATCCTGTCGAATGACACACATTTGTGTAATGAAATTTTTCCTAAATAATCAGGCCGATAGAAATAAGCATATAAATATACTGTTCCAATAAAAACAGGACATCTTCTCAAATATGAGTATCGATTAAAAATAATGTTCAAAGAAATAAATTAAATATGTTTGTTAATTCCATGTCGTCATTCTCCGGAATTTTCCATAAAATATTATCTATATCAACCAAGAGGAGAATTATAGTTAACTTGAGACAAGTTCTTAAATAGCCTTGTCAGATTGAGATTTTCATATGAATGTCAAGGATGGCACTAATCAGAAATATCTAAACTGTTAACTGTATACAACCACTTTCTAAGACCAATGGTTAAAAATGGCTATGAGCGAGTGAAGCCTATGAATCTTTGCCAAGACAATCCATCTTTGAACATTATAGACAAGCACTACAAAATCACAAAGAACAGAAACAGAAACTACATCACTTGAGAACTACCAACAGAAGCAACAATAAAAATGGATAGCACATGTAACTGGAAAATAAAAAAAGAATGACATAATCAAGATGTTAACATTCCATACCACATCAAATAAAAAGTTAGGAAAGAAATTACCCATCAATATTGAAAAGAGCAATAACAGCAACTGAACTCAAGAAAGCAAAGAATTTCTAAACTGACAGTTGTATGCAAGCGTTTTCTCAAATAAACAAGTTTTAACATCGAATGAGTGCAACCATTAATGGCATCTGAACAGTTCTGTCTCTGAATCTCACAGTGTATTTGTTGGGGGAGGGGTAACTTATTTATACAGTAAATCAGAGAGATGATTTTGGGGGAAGGTATCATTTGAAAGTGCCTGGAAAACAGACCACAGGTTGACTCTTTCCTTTTAAGTGAAACCGAATAGACGAAACTGTTCAGAAACCATCGACGGCTGTGCTTGTATGATATCAAAAGTCATTGTGACCGAGGAGGATGAGCATGCTAGTCTTGTTTAAACTACAGATCAGGATAGATAATGCTTTCTCTCTCTCCCAGAAACTGTAACTAATGTCCACTCAGAATAGCTACAGTATAAACCACAAGTTTGTTCTCTGGGTGTTGACCTAGCAGAAAATGTGCCTGGGCAGGTGTTTGCAACAGGGAACAGTAAGGGACCACAGCAAGAAATTAAGAGCCAGCTTATAATGTAAATCTATTTTTTGAACAGAAAAGTAATCAATAAATGATGCACACACACACACACACACACACACACACACACACACACATACACACACAAATATATATATATATATATATATATATATATATATAAGTGAACATTGAGGTCAACAGCAAGTGCCAACAGTCTATTTCATGATGAGATGAAATTGTCAATCCCGATTGGATATTTCAACTTTCATATTTACATATGCTCTATCCCTGATATTGAGCACTTTAACTCATAAATACAACTTAAAACTATACTTCATCATATATATATATAAATTGGACATTAAAGTCGACATTTTAATGACTGTGTATAAGCATGATACAGACTTTTACAGACATTTTATATTTACATATGCTCTATCCCTGATATTGGGCACTTTAACCCATAAATAGAGCAGACCTAAAAAATAAAGTGTTATCTTTTTTTAAAAGTAAGCTTCATCCTGTACAAGGCCCAAGAACCACTCAAGGTAGAGAGTTACATTAAAAAATAGTTTAGATGGATCGGAGGGGAAGAAAGCATTCAATTGTAGTGATAGGGGAAACATCCTCTTGAGAATCTGTTTCATGGGACAGTGGTTCACAAAAAGAAGTTGTTTGAGTGGTATTTACTTCTCACTAATGGAATACGGGTGTGTGGGTGGTCTGCTATTTTGTAAGTGGCATGACAGGTTCTAGCTATGAAGATCAGTCCTAGTGAAATCACAAGATGCAGTTCATCTGAGAACTTTTCACAGTAAAAGCGAGAGAGCAGTGATAAACTCGGCACATCTTGTTAGAGAGAGGTTCAGGTGATGGAAATAATTCTTTCTCTAACAAAAATCTGAAGATGCTTTTGAACTCAAGACTAGAAAGTGAGGTTTGGGCAGCTCCTGCCCAAATATGACAACAGTAGTTCATTTTGGGGATGATCTGGCTCTTATAAAGGTAGAGCAACCCAAAATGCCAAATACAAGTGGGGGATACTAAAATCAAGCAGGTACAAAAAAATTTAAATCCCTGGGAAGTGTTCTAACAGAAGATGGAAAGTGTGACACAGACATCCGAAGGCGAAGTGGCATGGCAAAGGACGCGTTCCAGAAGCTGAGTAAAGTATTAAGAGACAGAAAATTTCTCTAGAAACAAACAAGAGAGTACTAGATTGCTATGTGATGTCAGTTCTTCAATATGGCAGTGAATGCTGGACAATATCATCAAAGATGAAGGAAAAACTTGAAGCAATTCAAATATGGTTCTACAAAAGAATGCTGCGGATATCATGGATTGAGCATGTGAGCAATGATGAGGTTTTGGAAAGGATGGAAATGAAAAGGAAATTAATACTGAGCATCAGGAAAGGACAACTGACGTTCCTGGGACATGCAATAAGGAAGGAGGGCTTGGAGAACATGATACTAACAGGCCAGATAGAGGGAAAAAGAGACAGGGGAAAGCAGCAGATAACATATTTGAAGGGCCTGATCAGGTGGATGACAGAACGAGGGTTGTGTGATGTAACAGGAGAAAGCATGCTAAGAGCCACCAGGGATAGAGAGATATGGAAAGCCATGATCGCTTACGTCCTGAAAGGACAGGACACATAGAAGAAGAAGCACGAGAAGTGAGGTACTTACTAGAATGGTACAGAGAGCTGATCATTTTACCTGTATTTTTAGTGACGGATCATGTATAAGAACTCCACTTGAGGTCGGGTTTGAGTCTTAGGCCCAATATCTTATCAAGGCCCAGGACCTCCCTCAAGAGGTTTCAGTTTGGTTTGTTTTGTTTTACTGCATATCAACCACAATGGGTTATTTTATGTCAACAAGCTTTTACAATAGATTTGTATTAATAGACTTATGTATTCTTTGAAAGATCAGATTTCATTGACATATTTTTGTAAGAGTTTTTTGTCAAGAGTCAGATGTATTACTGGTATATGCATTGTTTTCTCATAAATATGTTGTTGTTAATATTTTTTTTCTTCAGCAATATATTGTTGATAATATTTTTCTTTATAAATATATTGCTAGTAATACTTTTTTCTTAAAAAATGTATTGCTGGCATTTTTACTATAAAAATCTATTTTTAAACTTTCATAGTGCTTTGGGGGTTAAGTATTTGCTTATAGCTGGAACCCTAACAGGTGCTTCCACTCCCGGTCAGGGTGGACCTGAGAACAACAGCAATTAAGAGGTGGTTCTATGCTCTTCAAAACTTCCAAATTAAAGGCCTTGCTGCCAATTGCAGCTTATCGCCAAACCTGAGGGTTGGATATAGTTTATTGACATACCCAGGATGCCTCATTGTGTTGGAGCTTACCCACCTGCAGAGGTGGAGTCGGCATATTTTGAAGCCTCAGCTGAAAGGGCGGTTTCTGAGAGAATATCCGTTCATCTTGACTGGTGGTTAAGTATTATTATTAGTGGCGGAATGTAACCAGTTTGATTTTCAAGGCAGTGAATGTAACCAGATAGTGTTTTTTTGAAGTGGGAAGTTAGTATTAGAACGCAATAAAGTTTAGCTGCTAATCTCTGATTGTCAAGACTTTTGGAAATGCACCTGTATACTATTGGCATAGATGTTCACAAATGATCAGAGTATATAACAGGTAGGTCCATGAATGTAGTTATGAACAGCCAGTCCTCTAAGGCCCTAGTGGTCAATACAGGCATTCCCAGGGTCAATTCTTGAGCCAACTCTTTCTAATCTACATGATTTACCTATCATTTATGTAGATTAAAAAGAGGGTTGTCAATTCTCTATAATATTTGATAAAAGATTACTAACCCTTCATTCTAAGGATGATACAGAGCAAAGATGAATGTGGTACTATTGATAAGTGCGATGTGGAAACACATGTATGGGTTATTAGGATCCTTGCTTTTTCTAAGCGTCATGCACTATATCTGATCTGAAAGTAGATAATCTCAGGATTTCCAAACTAGTTTAATTTTGTCCTAATGCCAAGCAAATGTTACGTTAATCACATAATCAATGAGCAATTCTAGGGGTTTTTCCTGCCTTCCTTTGCTAATAATGTCACCAGAATCTTATTGAAATGAATGTCCGTCCGTGCATGGAATACTGCTGTCATATATGGTCAGACGCCCCTGCTGTTCATCTCAGTGTGCTCGACAGGCTCCAAAGGAGAATCAGTAATGTGATAGGTACCAACTTGGCTGCTCAACTCCAGTCACTTTCTCACCGACGGAATGTGGCTTCTCTCTGTCTGTTCTATAAATATTTTCATGGCTCCTGCTCCGACGAACTTAAGTCACTGGTGCCCCTGACATATAAGTTTACTCGTGCAACCAAACTGGCAACTGGTTCCCACCCATTCACAGTTATATCAACCAAATGCAGCCAACAATTCTACTCCAGCAGCTTCTTTTCTGACACTTCCCACCTGTGGAAATCTTTTCCATATTCTTGCTTTCCTGATGGCTACAACCTCCAGGAATTTAAATGCAATATCAATACCCATCTCTTAACCACTTGACTCTAGTTCTTTCTACATCACCCTGTATACCTTTTCCTTTCTCTCTACCTTTGCAACTGTCATAACACCTGTATTCACATCCTTCTCTTGCTCCCTTCTCTGACACCCCTTGTAACTGGTTCGTCTTTCTCTTTACTCTCCTCCTATCTAATCTTTTTCTCTTATATAGCCCTCTGTGCATCAGTGGCGTTACCACCTTGCTTGGGGTGAAACGAGTAGAAAAAAATGTTATAAGTGACAGATAAGTTTAACCTGAAAATTTTTATTAAAAATAAAATCCTATATCAAGTGGTTTTTGGGGTTTTGCCATTCAAAGTTCAGTCACACTCCTATGTTTTTAGTCATTCTTTTCTTTATCTGACACCTCAATTTCGATTAATGTAAAAAAAAAAAATTAATAGGACAAATTTTTTCTCCTTTGTAGTGTAAGTTCAGGATGTACATTGTGATGCACAGGATATTGGCTTGGAACAAGAAATCGAAGAGACGAGTTTGAATTCATTGCATTCACTTATGTGCAAATACCATTGGGAAAGGTGTTAATCCTTTCCTTCCATTTATGGGTTAAATAACAGGATAGATTGGATTCTGTAGCTTTGGTTGGCAACCAGTCTACCACAGAAAGTAATGGCACATTACTGCGGGAAAATCTTCTGCCCAGTCAGTTATGTCTCTTTTGAGACATGATCAACCAAACTCGTATCACGTATGGCACTTAACTGACTGAGCCTAAGTTCCAAAATATTTAAACAACTTAAAGATGAAATATTTTAAAAAAAATTGTTTTGATAGTTGATACATTTAAAACATACTCGGTTCGTTTTATATGTTAAACTGATTGAGGCTCACTTCTGGCACCATATTCTGGGTACCAAATATTAGACTTAAATTTCTTTGTATTTATTAGAAAATCATGATCTAGACTTGTATTTTTGGGGTGCTCAATCCATTTTTGGCAATTAAACCTCACCAAAAGAAGTCTAAATGGGTTAAATTTCAGATCATTTTTGGAAGATCTAGCACTTCACTGTAGATCTTCTTCTTCTATGTGCCCTGTCCTTCAGGACGTAGGCGATCATGGCTTTCCACTTCTCCCTATCCCTGGTGGCTCTTAGCACGCTTTCTCTTGTTACACTATGCAACACTCATTCTGTCATTCGCCTGATCAGGTCCTTCAAATATGTTATCCGCTGTTTTTCACTGTTTCTTTTTCTCTCTATCTGGCCTGTTAGTATCAGGCTCTTCAAGCCTTCCTTTCTCATTGCATGTCCCAGGAACTTTAGTTGTCCCTTCCTGATGCTCAGTATTAATTTCCTTTTCGTTTCCATCCTTTCCAAAACCTCATCATTGTTCACATGCTCGAGCCATGATATTCGCAGCATCCTTCTGCAGAACCACATTTCAGTTGCTTCAAGTTTTTCCTTCATCTTTGATGATATTGTCCAACATTCACTGCCATATTGAAGAAGTGACATCACATAGCAATACAGTACTCTCTTCCTTGTTTCTAGTGAAATTGTCCTGTTCTTTAATACTTTACTCAACTTCTGGAATGCATTCTTTTGCTTTTGAATCTCAGGAGTATAAATGTAGAGAAACTGCTCTGACCACAAAGTGAGGGGTCAGTTTATATATGATTGTAATATGGAACTGATCCCCCACTTTAGATCTGGTAGACTTCTTTAGAACCAGATTTCAGTTGCTTCAAGTTTTTCCTTCATCTTTGATGATATTGTCCAACATTCACTGCCATATTGAAGAAGCGACATCACATAGCGATACAGTACTCTCTTCCTTGTTTCTAGCGAAATTGTCCTGTTCTTTAATACTTTACTCAACTTCTGGAATGCTTCTTTCGCCATGCCAATTCTCTGTGTCCCACTTTCCGACTTCTGTTAGAACATTTCCCAGGTATTCAAATTTTTGTACCTGCTTGATTTTAGTATCCTCCACCTGTATTTGGCATTTTGGGTTGATCTTTTTGCTGATGACCATGCATTCGGTTTTTACTTGCAGTTTATTTGCAGTCCTTTCTTGTCACTCTCTTCAGCTACCTTCTGTAGGAGGTCTTGTAGTTTCCTTTCTGTGCCTGCTATCAGTACTGTATCATCTGTGTACCTTATGTTGTTCAAATTGTGGCCTCCAATGACAAATCCTGGAATAACATCTAGGGTACTCAGAATAGTCTTTCTGTACAAGTTGAATAGATCCAGTGAAAAGACACACCCTTGTCTTACACCCCTTTCTATCTTTGTATATCTGCTGAATTCATTACCTGTCCATATGCAGGCGGTTTGCTGCCAGTAGAGATTCTTGATTACTCTTAAGCCTTTCCCAAATATGTCGAGGCTGCTAAGCATGTAGATCAGGGTTTTTAAAATTAGAAAAATGGAAGTTTTGTTTTAATTACTCTCTTATGTACAAGATAAACTCCAGGTGTACATTGTGGTGGATATCAGCTTAGAAGAAGAAATTTAAGATATTAATTCATCTCTTCTTCCTCCAGCTATGGGTTGAATAGCAGAACAGGTTGGGTTTTATAGCCCTGGCTGGCAATCTGTCTCCCACAGAAAGTAATGGCAACCTACAGTGGGAAAATCTTCTGACTAGTTAGTAATGTCATTTTCGAGACATGATCACCCAAGTATGTATCATGTATGGAAATTAACTGACTGATGTACAAGAAACTTTAACACAGTTCCAAAATTGAGCTGGAAATCATTTAAGAGGCTAAAAAAATAAACACAAAAGCCTTTTTGATATTATTGTGCAAAGTCAGTGTGCTGATATAACCATGAAGGTTTTCACTATGTTAAATGTGCGTGTGTGCAAATATGACATAAAATTTTGATGCTATATAAAAATTACTTATCTGTCTGCCTACTTGAACAAATATGGCACAAGGTTGAATATAAAAGTAGGAATCCCACGCAAAACATGGTATTTGTGACAAAAATTGCCCAACTCTGTTGGCACTTCCTCCACAGTGATGCCTCAGACATCAGGGATTGACCCTGACCCTTACACTTCTCTTCTTACTGCAATGGAAGAGGTGCAGTCTGCAGAAAATGAACCCCTGGGGATGTACATAATATATAAAACAAATGCAGTTTGTTCTGTTGTTTGTTTCGTTTTTTTTTTTTTATCTGCTAGCATGTGTTTTAGATTTCAGTCAACTTAGCAGTTCTTACTTAATGGAAGATGCACAGGTGGTGTAAGGGATATCAGTACAGCATAAAAATCAGAGAACTAAGTTCATCCCAGTTGGGTTCATTACATGTGCAAATATCCTTGGAAAAAGTATGCATCCATCTCCTCAAACTATAGATTAAATAGCAAAATTTGTATCTGGAAGAATCATTTATTAGAGCAGGAAGTACGAGGAAATAATAATTATAAAATTGCAGGAAATACAAAAAATGAACAGGATTCTACGAGAGAGAAGAAAGTAACTGACATTGCATTTAAATTTTTGAAGATTGTAAGAAGCAAGAAATCAAAATGGTATAAACTATCGCCCGGTTCACACTCCACCCACATCTATTGAACAGGTGAAGAGGCTCATACCTTGTTTCCTGTTTAGGATGCGGTTTCCGGTTTTCCCTTTTCAAGTCTTTTCACTCTTTTACTTATTTTTTTTTTTTCCAATTGGAGTAGATAGACTAAACTATCGCCCGGTTCACACTCCACCCACATCTATTGAACAGGTGAAGAGGCTCATACCTTGTTTCCTGTTTAGGATGCGGTTTCCGGTTTTCCCTTTTCAAGTCTTTTCACTCTTTTATTTATTTTTTTTTTTTTTCCAATTGGAGTAGATAGACTAAACTATCGCCCGGTTCACACTCCACCCACATCTATTGAACAGGTGAAGAGGCTCATCCCTTGTTTCCTGTTTAGGATGCGGTTTCCGCCTTTCTCTTTTCCATTCTTTTTACCCTTACGTAGCCCCCTGCGCATCAGTGGCGTTATCGCCTTGCTTGGGGTGATATGATTAAAAAAAAAAAAAAAAAAAATTCCGCAGGTGAAAAATATATTTTTTTTATTATCCTATTGCCCCAAGCAAGTCATTCTATTGCCACTGATTTTGCAGGGGGTTACATAGGAGGAAAGTTATGATAAAAAGTGACAGATTATAGGGGGTGTCAGGAAGTGGGTAAGAGAAGGATGACAATACTGATGAGAGTGAAGTGAACGGAGAAAGGAGCATGAGAGAGAGGATGAAGGTTAGTGAGATAGGAGATGACTACTGACTTTACATTAAATTCTGGGAGATTATAGCTGTCAGGAAAGCAAGTAAATGAAAGGGAATTCCACAGGCGGGAAGTGCGAGAAAAGAAGCTGCTGGAGTAGAATTTGTGTTTACAATTTATTGGTTTCACAGTAAAAGGTGGGACCTAGTTGCTAATCTTGTGGCTTGAACAAATTTATATATAGGGGCACCAGTGAGCTAAGTTCATCGGAGCATAATCCGTGAAAGTATTTGTAGAAGAGACACAGGGAAGCCACATTGCACCGGTGAGAAAGTGACTGTATTTGAGCAGCCAAGTCAGGATCTATCACATTACAGATTCTCTGTTGAATTTTCTCAAGGACACTTAGATGGATAGCAGGAGCACCCAACCAGATATGGCAGAAGTATTTAATGCACGGGCTGATGCCAAGTCGGGATCGATCACATTACAGATTCTACGTTGGATTTGTCAAGGACCGCTAGGTGGATAGCAGGAACACCTGACCAGGTATGGCAGAAGTGTTTAATGCACGGGCTGATGCCAAGTCGGGATCGATCACATTATAGATTCTACGTTGGATTTTGTCAAGGACCGCTAGGTGGATAGCAGGAGCACCTGACCAGATATGGCAGCAGTATTCAATGCATGGTAAAGATGGTAGATTTATATATGTGAAGGATTGTTTCAGGCAGAAAAAACTTCCTGGCCCTACACAGAAAACCGACTTTCTTAGCAGCGGATTTGGCTATGAATTCTATATAGTCAATCAACTTGAGGTCTGTTGTGAGAGTTAAGCCGAGGAATGCAAGAAAAGAAAGTCTTAGAATAGAAGTGATGAGTTTATCTAGCTGGCTCCACAGTAAAATGGTGCAACCTAGTCGTCAATCTAGTACCCATGTATATTAGAGGCGTTATCGCCTTGCTTCGGCTAAAATGATTATCAAAAAAATAAACGAAGTAACAAATAGAGATGGAAAAATTAGTACTGAAAATTCCAAACAATCATTGAAGAACAACAATTTAGTTAAAAGTCTTAAATATAAAAAAATCTGTCTGGGATTTGGCGACGAAGAGGCACATATGGAATATGTTATGGCTGCTTTTAATCAACTTAGATTTGTTATCATAGAAACAAGAATACTTTTTTTTAAATTTTATATTTGTGTTAAATTTAAATGTTTACGGGTGTTTAACTTCATTATTAAGTAGTTTGACTTTATATGTTAATTTTAAATTGATTTATGTTTTTCCCCTTCCCCACTCCCTGTTTTCCAGCCAGAAAAAAACATAAAGAATATACTAGAAATATTGTTTTCTTTTTGTTTGTTTTTTCCTTTTTATGTTTGCTTAACAAACTAATCTCCATGAGACAGAATTTCTGGAGATCATTCCAAAGGTGGTTCCATATTTCAGCAAAGAGACCGATATTAGTTAAAAAAGCACCACAGTATATATCAACAGGCAAAAAGGTTGTATTTTCTCACACACACACACACACACTATATATATATATATATTCATTTGTAAATGAGTTAATAACTCATAATGACTCATTTACAAATGAAGAATATTCAAAGGTTCTACAATATAATTGTATTGAACACTTTTTAATACAACTGTGTACTGGTCTAATTTTATTATGACCAATAACTAAGTAATTAAACAATCAATCAATATATATAGAGATATATATATTTTTTTTTTATATAACTTTAATCCAAAAGGAAATGCAGGTAGATAAATCCCAAAAGCCCGATCCTAATTAATATTAATTATATTAATATTAAAATTGATAAAGGTGGAGGGCTCAATGCAATTTATATTCAAATTACAGAGCCAATTATAGAATAAAACAAAATTCCGATGTTCAAATTTGTTGGATGGCCATTTCTATGAGAAAATTCTCGCGTACTCAGGTAATGAATTTTATTTCAAAAAGATATATATATATATTGTAAAAAGGCCAACAGAATTCAAATTACAGCCCAATCTCACTATCACCTAGGGAAAAAAAAAAATCCAACACAAATAAACAGTCTTTTCAACTAGATAATTTTCATATCAACAAAATCACCTGAAGATGAAGCAGCCTAAACACATGGCTAGCTTCGAAACGCGTAGTGATACTATGAATTTATAAACTATTGTAACAACTATTACAGTATAACGCTCTACATTTGTATCGAGCACTCTTTATAAAAGTAAATGCATGAACAGCAGGTTAAAAACCCTACAAGTTCTACAACTTAGTTACAACTATATATATATATATATATATATATATATAGTTAAATATAAGAGACAATGAATGTCTATTATATTTAATCATGAGCCATTCTAAACATCAAAATTTAGCTTTAATTTCAGGTGAAAATAAATACAAAAATTATCCCACACTTGGATAATTTTTATTAAGTTGGTTCTAAGCATTTGGCTCACATGAGCTATCTTCCGAGAGGTTACAAGGATGTTAAACATCCACCATCAGCAACAATTTTATCTTGTGTTGACATAAAACTTTGCTAAGCAACAATGACAATTACCAAAAATAGCAAACGCAGTTCGTAAATTTGTAATGGGGTTCTATGACGTCACACCACGTGATAGCGTGAATTGACAACAGAACCATGTATTCAAATGCAATGTAATGTGTTATGACCAGATTTAAACGTGATTTTATTAAGTGTGTGTTGTTTGGATTTAATGAAGATGGCCCATGTGAGCTGAAAGCTTAGAACCAATTTAATAAAAAATTATCCAAATGTTAGAGATTTTTTGTCTTTATTTTTAACTGAAATTAAAGCCAAAATACAACGTTTAGAACGGCTCATGATTGAACATAATAGACATTCATTGTCTCTTATATTTAACAGTATATGTTTAGAAAATTATCTGCTGCCTTGATACACTAAATATGTATATATATATATATATGTATGTCTTCGAAGTAGTAAAAACTAATGGGTTGACAGTCCACCATTTGTAGGGATTTACTTTATTAAGAGGGTTCAATTCAGCCTGACAAGGTGCTAATAAGATAGTAGCAAAACACAATGGCTCTTGTGCTGCAGTAAATTATGTTTTTATTAGAAACTTACTAGCAGTATAGCCCGGCGTTGCTCGGGTGTAAGGAAAGCTTTAAAACTAATCCATGGTCCTGGAGCTCAGACTTTGCCTAAAGAATATTTGTCTGAAGTTTGGTGAGAATTGTGGATTTGTATAAAGGACATACAGACAAATAAACAGACACACACACAAACATCTTGCTTTTTATATATATATATATATATATATATATATATATATATATATATATTATCAATTTTCTGCACTATTGTAAGAATGGCAACCTTGAAACTTCTGAATATCGTTTCTTATGTCTTTGTCTATGAGTGTATGAAATTTGATTAAAATCGAACCACTCCTTCTATAACCCAATATTATCGATTTTCGATATTTATCAGGGGTACCTCAACACAAAACCTATCTAAGAACACTCGCAGACGCTTATAGTACAACTGTGTAAATTTTCAAGAAAATCGGTTCAGCCATTTCAGAGTCTATAGGTAACAGATACATACCCACACAGACACAGACAAAGTTTCATTTATAAATAAGTTTAGATTAGATTTAGATTAGATTAGATTAGATTTAGATTAGATTAGATTAGATTAGATAGATAATCAAAATATAACCATATATATATATATATATATATATATGTATATATAGTATTAAATAGTAATAATAGTGCCAAATTTTTTTTTTTTTTCAGTAGTTTACTGATAGAAAAGTATTTTAGACAAGCATATTTTTTGTCATAAAGTGCTCAATATCAAAATAAAGATAGACTACTAATAAAATTAATATGGAGAAGTTTGTCACTTAGTGAAGCAATGCTATATTAGTCAAGTTGACTTTCAAGTGAAGACATCACAATAATTTTTTTTTTCACCCCAAGCAAAGCAGTAACGCCACTGATGCGCAGGGGGCTACTTAAGAGAAAAAGATTAGATAGGAGGAGAGTAAGAAGAAAGATGAACTAGTTACAGGGGGTGTCAGAGAAAGGATCAATAGAAGGATGGGAATACAGGTGTGATGAGTATTGCAAAGGTAAAGAGAAAGGAAAAGATATACAGGGTGATGTAGAAAGAATTAGCGTCAAGTGGTTAAGAGATTGGTATTGACATTGCATTTAAATTCCTGGAGGTTGTAGCCATAAGGAAAGCAAGAATTTAGAAGAGAGTTCCACAGGCAAGAAGTGTAAGAAAAGAAGCTGCTGGAGTAGAATTGTTGGCTGCATTTGGTAGATCTAACTGTGAATGGGTGGGACCCAATTGCCAGTGTGGTTGCACGAGTAAACTCATGTGGCAGGGGCATCAGTGACTTAAGTTTGTTGGAGCAGAAGCCATGAAAATATTTATAGAACAGACAGAATCAACATTCCGTCGGTGAGAACGTGGCTGGAGTCAAGCCACCAAGTCGGTGCCTATCACACTACTGATTCTCCTTTGGAGCCTGTCGAGAACACTGAGATGAACAGCAGCGATGGTTGACCATATATGACAACAGTATTCCATGCACAGACAGATGGTTGATTTGTATATGTACAAGATGGATTCAGGTGGAAAAAACATCCTGACCTGACACAGTGATCCAACCTTACATAACTTCAAAGTTGTCATGACTGAAATAATACTATTCAGCTAAGTGACAAACTTCTCCATATTAAGCAGTAGGTACAAGATCAGGATAATATGCTTGGTGAAGTCGAATGAAGCAACCAAGTTACAAATTTCTTTCCATTGCTATTCTTGTGCATATATATGGAGAAGTTTATCACTTAGCTGAGTCGTGGTATTCAACAAACCCTCATAGCATCGCTGAATTTAAGGAACAAATCCGACCTTCCATTGCTCGAGTGCGGTTGGAGTTGTGCACCAAAGTATGCCACTCAGTCCCTGAAAGATTAGCAAATTGCATTGCACTCCATGGAGAGCACATGGAACTTTAATAAACATCATGTTTTATGTTGCAAATAACTTAAGTGTACCCTTTGTTAGTTTCTATATTGCAGTTGCTTAATTTTTCCTTGTTACATTTTTTTTTTCTTAATCGTATCACCCTGAACAAGGCGAGAATGCCACTGATGTGCAGAGGGCGACATAATAGTAAAATATCAGATAGGAGGAGAGTAAAGAGAAAGCCGAACCAGTTAAGGATAGGAATACAAGTGTGATGACAATTGCAAAGGTGGAGAGAAAGGAACAGATATACAGGGTGGTGTAGAAAGAACTAGAGTCAAGTGATTAAGAGATGGGTATTGTCAATTTGGTTCCACCAAAAAGTTAAAAAGAATTGTATTTTTACCTTAATAGCAGAAGCCATGTGCTGGGAAGGGAGCTCAACTTTCTTTAAAATATTCTTAAAAGTTATTTTTTGTTTAATTTTAAATTTGTTTTTGTGGTGTGTCATGCTTAACTGAACATTTGATTTTCTTTTCTTTAACTTGTGAGAAATTTCTCTGTTGCTGGATTCTTGGATTCTTTGTTTCTCTCTTTCTTTTTCCTCTTCGGCTGTTAGATTCTTTGTTTCTCTCTTTCTTTTTCCTCTTCGGCTGTTAGATTCTTTGTTTCTCTCTTTCTTTTTCCTCTTCGGCTGTTAGATTCTTCATTTTTCTCTTTCTTTTTCCTCTTCGGCTGTTAGATTCTTCATTTTTCTCTTTCTTTTTCCTCTTCGGCTGTTAAATTCTTTGTTTCTCTCTTTCTTTTTCCTCTTCGGCGGTTAGATTCTTTGTTTCTCTCTTTCTTTTTCCTCTTCGGCTGTTAGATTCTTTGTTTCTCTCTTTCTTTTTCCTCTTCGGCTGTTAGATTCTTTGTTTCTCTCTTTCTTTTTCCTCTTCGGCTGTTAGATTCTATCTTTTTTTCTGTTCTTTCCTAGTCCATGGGTCACATATAGGCTAGTTAGTTGGCTACAACCCCCGTGTATTTTATTTCAGTGTATCCCAACACATGGTTTCTGCTAGTAAGTTAAAAATACAATTTTTTTTAAAAATTGATAAGGTAGATGAGCAATGTGAGTCTCAGGGATAGAAAATCAATGTGGGTTGTGGTGCTAGGGATATCGACTCAAAATGACAACTCAGAGAGCTGAGTTTGAATTCCAGTTGAATTCTTCACATTCACTTACACACAAATACTCTTGGAAAAGGTATTAATCCATCTCTCCTCCAGTTATGGATTAAATAACATGATAGATTGGGTTCTATACCCTTGGTTGGCAACCAGTCTACCACAGAAATCAAAAGCAAGCTACTGCCGGATAATCTTCAGCCTAGTTAGTCATGTCTCTTTCGAGACATGATTGCCTAAAGTGTATATCACATACGGCACCTGACTTTATTTTTTATTGCCAATATAATATGCTATGCATCAAGCAAGACTTACATGGTTTGGGCAGATTGAGAGAATAGACACAGAAAACTCAGTTAGCAATTGTAGGTTTATTGAAATCGGTGGTCACTTAGGGATGGGTAGACCACATAAAACATGGACCCAGCTTATCAATCACAATTTAAGGAAGTTGAGATTACAACCAGACCTTACACAAAAGCAGGGTGGCCTGGAAAAGAACAATCAAGAAAAGATTTAGCATGGAAATGGACGTAAAATGATGATGAAGATGGTGTGTACATATATGTGTTACTGTGTGTCAATATGCCCATGTGTAGAATGATATTGTTATTTTTCCTTTTTATAATTTTTGTCTCCTCATACTCTCCCTATATCTTCTCTCTCTCTCTTTCCCTATATCCCCTCTCTCTCTCCCTATATCCTCTCTCTCAGCTGAAAATGTCAAAGACAATGTAACAATGTGATGACCGGACTTTTTTTTAGAATAATTTTTCTTGAACATTCTGGTGTTTTCTTAACTTTAGAAAATGTAGGTTTATTCCATTTTTCATTTATTTCTTGTTTAAATAATTATTTTTTTAATTAATGCTTAAAAATATGGTAAAGTACACACACACACACACAGAGACCTGTTACCATATATAGTGTAGTATAAAGTATATATATATATATATATAGACACACACTTTATACTATAACGATCTCCCAGATGAGATCAAGTGCCAAGTAGGCATTTACGCAGATGATACCAGAATTTACTCCTGCATCAGTAAGAAACCCGTCGTGACAGACAAACATAATCTCGCTGGTGACCTTGAATGGGATCTACACTCTGTGGTGAATTGGGGGAAGAAGTGGCTTGTCAATTTCAATGTGTCTAAGACCAAGCTGTTGTCAGTCAATCATCACAGGCAAACTCTCCTGCCTCCCATAAGCATGGACCAAGCGATTCTCCCTGAGAGCAATACACTGCACTGCCTTGGCCTTACCCTCTCTTCTGATCTCAAATGGAACCACTACATCGAGTCCATAGCTAAATCCACTGCTAAGAAGGTTGGGTCACTGTGTCTGGCCAGGATGTTTTTTCCACCGGAATACATCCTGCATATATACAAGTCAACCATTCATCCGTGCATGGAGTACTGCTGCCATATATGGTCAGGCACCCCTGCCGTTCACCACAGTGTTCTCGACAGGCTCCAAAGGAGAATCAGTAATGTGATAGGTACTGACTTGGTGGCTCGACTACAGCCACTCCCCCACCGACAAAATGTGGCCTCCCTTTGTCAGTTCTATAAATACTTTCATGGCTTCTGCTCCAACGAACTTAAGTCACTGGTGCCTCCTCAACAGGTGTTTACTCGTGCAACCAGATTGCCAACTGGGTCCCACCCATTCACACTTAGGTTAGCCAAATTCAGACGACAATTCTACTCGTGCAGCTTCTTCTCTTGCACTTCCCGCCTGTGGAACTCGCTCCCATATTCTTGCTTTCCTGACGGCTACAACCTCCAGGAATTTCAATTCCATGTCAATACTCATCTATTAACCACTTGACTCTAGTTCTTTCCCCACCCTGTATATCCTTTCCTTTCTCTCCACCTTTGAAACTGTCATCACACCTGCATTCTCATCTTTCTATTGCTCCTTTCTAACTGGTTCATCTTCCTCTTCACTCTCTTCTAATTAATCTTTTTACACTTTATACTATACATATATCTATATACATATAGTATAAAGTGTGTGTGTCTCTCTCTCTCTCTATATATATATATATATACCTTATATTATACATATATCTATATACATATAGCATAAAGTGTCTCTCTCTCTGTCTCTCTCTCTCTCTATATATACACACTTTATACTATATATACATAAACACACTTTATACTATACATATATATACACCCTTTAATACTATATATATGCATACACACACTATACTATATATGCATATATATATATACACACACTTTATACTATATATACATATATATATATACACACACTTTATACTATATATATATATATATATATATATATATATACACACTTTATACTATATGTATATGATTTTCTTTCTTTTCTGGGCATAAATTACGTAAAACTGGCCAAATGTTCTGTGTGTCTGAGTGCTTTTGTTCATACTTTTAGCCATTATTAACGATGCTCTTATTTTTACTTTTAACTGAATGTATACATTATTTTATGATGTATCTAGAGTGATAAGAATTATTTTTTAAACATGGTGAGCACATTTTGGCCTTATTCATAGTTGATGTAACTGAGTTTTGGCTTTTTCTTTTTTAGCAATTTTTATCCTTTTTTTCAATGTAATTTATGTCTAGAAATGAAAGAAAAATTTAATAATAAACTTAACTGCAGTACCTTGTCAGACTTATTAAATGAAATGTGTGTGTGTGTGTGTGTATATATATATATGTATATATATATATATATATAAATCTATGTAAACTTATTTATAAATGGAACTTTGTGTGTGTGTTTAAATTACCTATAGACTCCGAAATGGCTGAACCAATTTTCTTGAAAATTTACACAGTTGTACTATAAGCATCTGCTATTGTTCTTAGCTAGGTTTTGTGTTGAGGTACCCCCAATAAATATCAAAAATCGATAATTGAAAAAATTGGTTTATAGAAGGAGTGGTACAATTTTAACCAAATTTCATACACTCATAGACAAAGACATAAGAAACGATATTCAGAAGTTTCAAGGTTGCAGTTCTTACAATAGTGCAGAAAATCGATAATATAGATATATATATATATATATATAAAAGGCAAGATGTTTGTGTGTGTGTCTGTTTATCTGCCTGTATGTCTGCATTTTTTTCAGCCCTTTTATTTTAGTTTTTGCTTCAGGTTTGGCTCTAAGTAGGTATAATTGTAGTTCTTAGTCTCAGCCATGATACCATTTACTCAGAGGACTTATGTAGCCTTCAAAATTCAGTTTACGACGAAAAAAAATTATTTGATATCGATACCAATAAATCAAAATTTGGCTTACATCCATTCATTTTTCTTTCAGTCTACGGTTTCACTTTAACTGGAAACAACTATTGCTTTTTAGTCTTTCGTGCCAACGTCCAGAGAGTCTGAGTTTCAGAACCATGGATTAATTTTAAAGCTTTCATTACACCTGAGCAACTCTGGGCTATACAGCTAGTATATATATATATTTTAAACATATACTTTTAAATATAAGAGACAATGAATGTCTATTACGTTTAATCATGAGCCGCTCTAAACATTGTATTTTGGCTTTAATTTCAGGTGAAAATAAAGACAAAATTTCTCCAACATTTAATTATAATTTTTTATTAAGTTGGTTCTAAGCTTTCGACTCACATGAGTTATCTTCAGAGAGGTTACAAGGACATTAACATAAAAACATCCACCATCAGCGATGATTTTATCTTGTGTTAACATAAAACTTTGCTAAGCAACAATGGCAGTTACCAAAAATAGCAAACACAATTTGTAACTTTGTAATGCAGTTCTATGACGTCACACCATGTGAGTGCTCGAAATGTTAACAGAACCATATATTAAAATGCAATGTAATATGTTATGACCAGATTTAAATGTGATTTCATTAAGTGTGGGTTGTTTGGATTTAATGTAGATGGCCTCCAATAAAGCTTAGAACCAACTTAATAAAAAATTATCCAAATACTGGAAAATTTTTGACTTTATTTTCACCTGAAATTAAAGCCAAAATGCGATGTTTAGAATGGCACATGATTAAACATAATAGACATTCATTGTCTCTTATATTTAACAGTTTATGTTTAGAAAATTATCTGCTGCCTAGATACACTAAATATATATATATCCACACACACACACACACGAATGCATTGTATATATATATATATATAATATTTTCTAAACATATACTGTTAAATATAGTTATAAATATAATTTCTTATCAGAGTTCAATTAAACAACATTTCTTAGAAAAACATAGCCATGTAGGTAATATCAGACAGATTTTAGTTAACAATACAATAATCCTCACTCATACACACAGTAAAAGGAACCTTCAGATGTTGAAGATCATCTACATTAAATCAAAACAAGACACACTTAAAAAAATCACATTTAAATCTGGTCATAACACATTAGATTGCATTTAGATATATGGTTCTGTTAACATTTCGAGCTCTTACGCGGTCTGACATCATAGAACTGCATTACAAATTTACGAACTGCGTTTGCTTTTTGGTAATTGTTATCGTAGCTTAACAAGATTTTATGTCAACACAAGATACAATTGTCTTTGATGGTGGATGTTTTTATGTTAATGTCGCTGTAATCTGTCTGAAGATAGCTCATGTGAGCCGAAAGCTTAGAACCAACTTAATAAAAAATTATATAAATGTTGGAGAATTTTTGTCTTTATTTTCACCTGAAATTAAAGCCAAAATACAACGTTTAGAACGGCTCATGATTAAACATAATAGACATTCATTGTCTCTTATATTTAACAGTATATGTTTTGGAAATTATCTTCTGTGTCAATACACTATATATATATATATATATATATAGTGTATGGTTAGGTCTTGAAGGCTATCACAAGCGTTTAGTAAAATAAAGGAAGGTAAAGATGTTGGGTATTACCTATTTATTATTCATTAATATTTTGAGATAAAAATCTCATCTCCAGAATGGTAGGAGAGCTTGTTTACACATTTGTCCTGGACCGTGCCTTTCAAGGAATGGTCATCCTTCACTGCTACTGCTGTCATTAATTGTAGTGTGTGTGTGTGTGTGTGTTTATACATAATGCTTACAGTAATATAAAGCATATAAACATAAATATAATACCTATATTAATAAGAAATAAATATATAGGAGGTCTTGTACCTCCTACAGGAATTAGCTGTGGGGAGTGACAAAAAAGGACTACAAATAAACTTTAAGAAGAGCAACCCAAAATGCCAAATACAGGTGGGGGATACCAGAATCAAGCAAGTACAAAAATTTAAATACCTAGGAAGTGTTCTAACAGGAGATGGAATGTGCAACACAGAGATCCGAAGGCAAACTGGCATGTCAAAGGATGCGTTCCAGAAGCTGAGTAAAGTACTAAGACACAGGAAACTTTCACTAGAAACAAAGAAGACAGTGCTAGATTGCTATGTGATGTCAGTTCTTCAATACGACAGTGAATACTGGACAATATCATCGAAGATGAAGGAAAAACTTGAAGCAGCTGAAATGTGGTTCTACAGAAGGATGCTGTGGATACCGTGGACCAAGCATGCGAGCAACGATGAGGTGTTGGAAAGAATGGCAATGCAAAGAAAATTAATAGTGAGCATCAGGAAGAGACAACTGAAGTTCTTGGGACATGCAATGACTAGCCAGATAGAAGGAAAAAGAGACAGAGAAAGGCAGCAGATAACATATTTGCAGGGCCTGATCAGGTGGATGACGGACAAGGGGTTGTGAGGTGCAACAGCAGAAAACATACTAAAAGCCACCAGGGATAGGGAGACATGGAGAACCATGATCGTCTATGTCCTGAAAGAAAAGAGCACATAAAAGAAGAAGATATAAGAGATCTGATCAAAAAGTATCACAACTAGTACTATAGAAAGAAAACTACAACATATATCAGTTCACCTTTTAATCTCCTTCAAAGTAGTCTCTTTTCTGAAGCCACACCTTTTATCCAGCATCATTTCCATTGATGGAAATATTTCTGGAATTCCATTTGAGATGAGAAGTATTTCTGGAATTCCATTTGAGATGGCATTTGACATTGCATTTAAATTCTTGGCGATTGTAGCTGTCAGGAGAGCAAGAATATGGAAAGGAATTCCACAGGCAGAAAGTGCAAGAAAAACATCTGATAGAATAGAAGTTACTGTTACATTTGATTGGTTTCACTGTAAAAGGGTGGGACCTAGCTGCTAGCCTAGTAGCTCAAGTAAATTCATGCAAAGAGGGCACCAAGAAGCTAAGCTCATCAGAGCAGAAGATGTAAAAAATTTGTAGAAGAGACAGAGGGAAGCCACATTATGTCGATGAGAAAATGAATTGAGCTACCAGGTCAGGATTGATTACATTGCATATTCTCCATTGGATTTTGTCAAGAACCCTAAGATGAATAGCAAGGGCACCCAACCAGATGTGATAGCAGTATTCAATGCACGGGCAGATGGTATATATATATATATATGTGTGTGTGTGTGTGTGTGTGTGCAAGATGGATTCAGGCGAGAATATATATATGTAAAAATATGCTCAGTTATAATCTGAGATTAAGGACAGAATGGTTAAATAAAATAAAGACAGTTTTCCTATTGTCTTTATTTTATTTAACCATATATATATATATATATATATATATATATATATATATATAAATTGTCATCCACATACAAGCCTGTTTCGCTGTATCACAGCTCACCAGTGTGGCTAGACGCATCCACTTGCTTCTGGCCGGTATCAAAACGCAACCAATTTGGAGTCAGTTGGAGTCGCTACTCCCTAAGCCATAGGTGCATGAAATCAGAGAAGGGAAATTTTAATGTGTTATATATAACTATATCTATATATAGTTATGTAGAGCAGAGATATTCAAACATTTTGACTGACGGACCCCTTTATATTTTAAGTTTTAGTCTAGGGACCCACTATAAATGCTTATGAAATTTATACATAAATTTTTACTAAAAAATAGCTTCTAGTTTTGCATTAACATAGTAAAAATTGATTTTAAGCTTACTTTAGACCTTGAATTTCTTTCAGTTAATCCACAGACCCCCTATCTTATCCTTGCAGAGCCCCCTGTGGTGCACGGACCACAGTTTGAAAACCCCTGATGTAGAGAGATCTGAGTGGTGATAGTGGTGGGGACTGACAGACAGCAGGTGGAGAAGTCAAAAGACACAATGAGTTAGAAAATAAGAACCCTTTTGTTTTCTTGGAAGACATGATCGCCTGTGGAATAGAAATCAGAGACACTTTTAATCACATGATTGTTAAAAAAGGCACAAAACTTAAGAGAGAGACAGAGAAAATGTCAAACTGCTGAAGAGATAAAACAAAGTCAAAAGAAATGAATAATTGATTCCGGCCTTGTGAGAGAAAAAGAAGAAGGAAAAAGATAGAAGTCAGACATACGGACTTTTGGTTTCAGTAACTTGAAATGTGAATATTGTCTTCTATTTGAAGTAATCGTCACTCCGGGGGGGGGGGGGAAGATACTGATCTTTTCAATTGAAGCATGATGGAAATCTCATACAAGTAAGAACATTGTTTTATTTGCAATTAGATTTGAATGAACTGTAGCAGATAAGAAATTAATTAAAATCAACTTTCTTCTTCACTTTTACAAAAATTCACAATGACGTGTGAAATCCTGGTTTTCCCAAATAGAAAAAGGATTGACCATGTGCTTAACAAAAAAGTCAAAACCAGATTTTGCTAGTAGGTGTTAAAATGATTTTTGACCAATGGGAGCAACTTGCAAGATTTGAGGACTTCAAAAGCAAGTGCAAGAAGTCTGAATACTTTAAAAGAGAGATAGATAGATAATGATGCCAAGTCTGTAAACAAAGAGGAGAAGCCAAAAAAGATCTATTTAATATAAAATATTTAATCAAATACTAAATTAATCTAAATGAAATCATGGTCTGAAGAGATGGGGATATTTACCAGTCAAAATGAATTGTAGTTTACCACTTTAGACCATGTGTTCAGTTTTTCTATTTTGCATGTATATATATATATATATATATATATATAAATCTACCTATCTAAATCTAAACTTATTTATAAATAGAACTTTGTCTCTGTGTGTGTCCATTACCTATAGACTCCGAAACAGCTGAACCGATTTTCTTGAAAACTTACATAGTTGTACTATAAGTGTCTGTGAGTTTTCTCAGCTAGGTTTTGTATTGAGGCACTCCCAATAAATATCGAAAATCGATAATCGAAAAAATTGAGTTATAGAAGGAGTGGACTAATTTTAATCAAATTTGATGCACTCATAGACAAAGAAACGTTATTTAGAAGTTTCAAGGTTGCAGTTCTTACAATAGTGCAGAAAATCGATGATATATATATATATATATATATATATATAGGGCAAGATGTTTGTGTGTGTCTGTTTATCTGCCTGTATGTCTGTATTTTTTCAACACTTTTATTTTAGTTTTTGCTTCGGGTTTGGCTCTAAGTAGGTATTATTGTAGTTCTTAGTCTCAGCCATGATACCATTTACTCAGAGGACTTATTTAGCCTTCAAAATTCAGTTTACGACGAAAAAAACTTATTTGATATCGATACCAGGAAATCAAAATTTGACTTACATCCATTCATTTTTCTTTCAGTCTACAGTTTTGCTTTAACTGGAAACAATTATTGCTTTTTAGTCTTTCATGCCAACGTCCAAAGAGTCTGAGCTTCAGGACGTTGGATTAGTTTTAAAGCTTTCATTACACCCGAGCAACGCTGGGCTATACTGCTAGTTTGTATATATATATATATATATATATATATATATATATAATCATTTCACCCCAAGCAAGGCAGAACTGCTACTGGTGTGTAGGGGGTTACATAAGAGGAGAGTGATGAGAAAGAAAAACAAGTTACAGGGAGTGTCAGAGAATGGATAAGAGAAGGATGAGAACACTGGTATCAAGGGTGCTATATGAGAGTAGAGTGGAAAGGTTGAAGAATATGATACAAAGATTCTTAGGGAAAGGATGCAAGTCAAAGAGATAAGAGATGACAATTGACATTGCATTTAAATTCTTGGAGATAGTAGTTGTCAGGGAAGCAACTATACAAAAGGAAATTCCACAGGTTGTAAGTGTGAGCAAAAAAGCTGATGGAGTAGAAGTTGAAGTTATATTTGATTGATTTCACTGAATATATACACACACACACACACACACACACACACATTAGGCATTGGCACATATAAGAAACTCATCTGCCCTTTGATTGGTCTTGTTTTTTTTTTCCTGTGCAGTGATATGTCACACTTTACCAGCAGAAAAGCTAGTGGAGGAGCTGGTTTAGATGTCAAGCACCCACCCATGTGGCAGGCTGTATTTGGTTATATGTTACCAGTAGCACACCCTAAGCCTGACCAGACTTAAAATTCTTGACATAATTTTCAGTTGACTTAAGATATATCATAAATTAACAACTTCTTGGCCCTCTACCAAACCAGATTAAGTGCAGTATTTATTTCACACTGCCATTTTTAAATCATTTAAATACCTGTAATTCTAAGGACAATATGTGACACCTCGAATGATGACTTCTGTGTACATAAGGAAGAATAGGGTTATCATGCAGAAAGGTAAAGGAATGAACGACACCTGTTTGCATTAGAATAGAATGAACACTAGTTATAAAGAACTTCCAGTTCATATATATATATATATATATATATATATATATATAAGTAGAATCCTTGATATTTGGTAAGATAAATTCCAAAGGAAACTAACTCCAAAGAGAACTCAGTGTTAAAATTTATTGTTAAATTTAACAGAGTCTTATAATCAAGAAACAAAAGATAGATATTTTTACAAATCCATGGGTAATATCATATTTTGCGGCTCTCACCGCATGTCAAACCAAATTCATCTAACAATGAATGGTTCAAATTCATCCAAAGTCAAGTGAAATAGAAAAAGGAAAAAAGAAAAAAATTTAAAAAGAAGAGAAAAGAGAAAAAAAAGGAGAAGAAAAGAATAAGGGAAAAGGGGGTTTAACTTAACTTATTAGATCTTAGCGTCATTAAGCGTCTTTGGCCTAGATTTACAAAAAACCTTCGTTAATGAAAACATTAAATACTAACAAGAGTTGCTAGTTGTCTGTCTTAGATGCATGACATTGAAATTTAAAATTTATATATATATATGAATATTGGTTACGGTCATATCACGTTGAATACACCATTTCTTGCTCGATCTCTGAAGTTAAGCAACGTTGAGCCTGGTCAGTACTAGATGGGTGACCATTTAGGAATACCAGGTACTGTAAGCGATTATTGACGAATGTGCATTGTGGTGCAGTGGATATTGGCTCAAAAAGAGAAATTGATGAGCCGAGTTTAATTTCCAGTCAAACATTCTGCATTCACTTACGCACTGGTACCCTTGGCAAAGGTATTAATCCATTCCTTCCCTCCAATTATGGGTTAAATATCTGAGGTCAGCTGTTCATGCGATCTGTGACAAACTTCTCCACCGATTGTTTGTTATCAGCAGTTCCAAAAAGTGTGGATGGTGCTACACAAGCCTTCACCTCAAAACAATTCTTTGTGTGGCAGTCTAACTAAGTTAGACACTCATACGTCGAAATCGACGGGAGAGTCCATAATAATAATAATAATAATAATAACATATGAACAGAATAAGTAAAGAACAGGTAAAAAGAAATGTCATTAATCTAACATGTTTCAGTTTAATATGCTTCTTCAGAGATTTGTTAAGATGAATGATTTAAAAATATTTTTAAAATTCAAAGAGACACTATGTTGATTGAAGTTTGATTTAATTGATCAGATATGTGTTGCGTAATAAAGTACCTGACTAACAAAATCAAGCCTCACTCAATATACTGTCTCTTTGAATTAAAAAAAAATTTCAAATTTTTAAATCATCGTAACAAATCTCTGAAGAAGCTTATTAAGTAAAATATGTTAAATTATAGACACTTTTTCCTACCTGTTCTTTATTTATTCTATTCATCTTGTTGGATTTCAATCTATATATTTAACTCATATATCAGATTGCAATACAATAGACTCGTGAATGACCCAAACCTGTAGGAAATGTATACAGAAAGCGTGAAAATGAAATACAAAGGACAAATTGGAAACCGAAGCTCAAAACATCATCCCAAAGAAAAAGCATGTAGAAAGAAAAATGAGTGGATCACCAAAGAGATTCTTGATATGATGCAAAAGAGATAGAAAACAATGCCACGAAATGGAACAGAATACAAGACACTACACAAGGAAATAAGGAGTAAATGTAGACAGGTAAAGAAAGATGGCTCAACCACTAATGCACCAAAGTAGAGAGACAAATAATAGAGATATGCATAGAAAAATAAAGGAACTAACAGAGGAAAAGACCTGCTCAGTAACAGGATATATAACAGCAAAGGATGGCACACTAATATTAGAAAAAGAAAAAATACTTCAGAGATGGGATGAGTATATCAAAGATTAATTCCACGAAAAGAGAGAGAAACCAACAATTCACAAAAATACAGATGGACCAGAAATACTAAAAACCGAAGTGGAATCGGCAACGACCAAATTGAAGAGAAACAAAGCAGCAGGACCAGATGGGATTGTAATAGAGATGTTGATGTGCAGGCTCACAGAAGTGATAAACGAAATCTACAACAACAACAATATACCAGAGGACTTAGGCAGATCAACTTTCATAACAATACCAAAGAAGCCAGGGGCTAGGGAATGTGAACTCCTCGAAACAATCAGTTTAATGAACCACATAACAAAACTCATCGTTCGGATTCTAAATAGAGCGTGCAGCAGAATTGGCCTAGAGATAGCACAAGAACAGTGTGGCTTTGTTAAAAATACCAGAACAAGAAATATGACATTCATGCTCAGAATGTTATCTGAAAAAGCAATACAAATGCTGAAAAACCTTCATCTGTGCTTTATAGACTACACAAAGGTGTTTGACAAAGTACGCCACAAAGACGAGATAAAGATGTTCAACAACCTTGGCATTTTTGGAAAAGATGTTAAGATAATCAAGAATCAATAATGGCAGCAAACTGCTTGTGTACGGAGAGAAAGTGAACTCAGCAGGTATACAAAAATAAAAAGGGCGTAAGACAAGGATGGGTTTTCTCGCCAGATCTATTCAACCTGTACAGTGAAGCCTTGCAGAGATTCACCATTGACAGCTACAATTTCAACAATATAAGATATGTTGATGATATGGTGCTAATAGCAGACATGGAAAGAAAAATGCAGAACTTTCCATGGAAAGTAGCAAAAGAGATCAAGAAGAAAGGACTGAGCATAAGCTTAAAAAAATTGAATGTATGGTCATCAACAAAAAGAAGAGTCCAATATGCCAACTAAAAGCCAGAGAAAGTGAAATAAAACAAGTAAAAAATTTAAATACCTGGCAAGTATTTTGACAGAAGATGGAAAGTGCAACATGGAAATCCAAAGATGCATTGGTATGGCCAAGGATACATTTCAGAAGCTAACTAAAGTACTTAGAGACTGGAAAATCTTATAGGAAACAAAGAGTCCTGGGTTGCAATGTGATATCTGTCCTTCTATATGGAAGTGAATGTTAAACAATCTCATTAAACTGAAGTAGAGATTTGAGGCAGCAGAAATGTGGTTTTACAGAAGGATACAGAGAATACCATGGACAGAGCATGTGAGCAACGATGAGGAGTTGGAAAGAATGCAAATGAGAAGAAAACTCATACTTAACATCAGAAAGAGACAGATGAGGTTCCTGGGACACGTAATGAGGAAGGAGGGCCTGGAGAATTTAATACTCACAAAACGGATAGAGGAAAAGAAGGGCAGGGGGAAAGTAGTGTGAGACCTACTTGATATGTCTGAGTAACTGGATGGCGGAGCAGAAGTACATGATTGCCTACATCCTAAAGTGTCATGGCATATGAAGAAAAAAAAAATATATACACTACCGGCCATAATCATTAGGCTACTCCAGTGTTTTAAAAAAATGATGTATTTCATACTATTTTTTAGTATTTATTGCTAAGTGAATAATTATAAATGAAAATAGACTGTTTTTTTTAATACTGCACAATAACATGTGCATCAAATGAATTTATAAATATTTAATAATTACCTATATTGCAGTTTCATCAATGAAAGAATGAAAAAAATTTAGGGTGATTCAGAAGAGATCATCTTTGCTTCCTTTTCCTTGTAAAATTTTACAAAGTAATAATAACAAAAGAACCATTCAATTTTCATTTTGAATTATCCACTTGACAATAAATACTAAAAATAGTATGAAATACATCATTTATTTTTAAAACTGTGATGGCCTAATAATTATGGCCGGTAGAGTATATATATATATATATATATATATATATATATATATATATACACACACAGACAATCTACAGGGTGCGATGAGTAAATTGTCGCTATTTGCCTTGTAATATTTTACAAAGTAATTATAAGAAAAGAACCAATCTATTTTCATTTAGAATTATCCCCTTGACAATAAAACTGATGTATTACATACTATTTTAGTATTTATTGCCAAGTGAATAATTGTAAATGAAAATAGAATGGTTCTTTTGTTATTACTGCACAATAACATGTGCATCAAATGAATTTATAAATATTTAACAATTACCTATAATGCAGTTTCATCAAAATAACCTCTTTTTGCTTTTATGCTGCACATACTCTGAGCATTCTTGCCACAAGTTTTTTAAAATAATCCTCCAACAACTCACTCCAGGTATCCTTTAGACACCAAACTAAATCCTTAACATTACTAGGCTGTTTCTTCTTACTTCTCATGTCCAACTCGTCCCATGAAAGTTCAATTGGTGAGAGGGCTGGTGGCTGAGGTGGCCAACACATAACTTTTAACATGACAGTAGTTTCTTTTAATTTTAAATAATTTTGGCACAATTTAGAAGTATGTCTTGTGTCATTACCCTACTGGAGGATGAAATTTTGACTCACAATACACATTCCAGATGGAATTGGATATCTCTGTAAGATTGAATGGTACTGTTCTTTCTTCATAGTCCCCTTTACTTCAACCAAGTCACCTGAACTCGTGCCTGCAAAACAGCCCCAAAACATGCAGGATCCACCACAATGTTTCATCGATGACTGTACACACTCATCTTTCACTCACTCCCCAACTCTCCCCTGCACATAAACCCTCTTTTTACTCTCAAACAGTTCGAACTTAAACTCATCAGTCCACAACACTTTTGACCACTGTTCTGGTGTCCAGTTTTTATGCTCTCTTCCATATGCTAGTCGCTTCTTATTGGCTGGCCAAAACAAAGGCTTCCTGGCTGCCACTCATCCAAAGACCCATTCTATTTTCATTTAGAATTATTCACTTGGCAAAAAATACTAAAAATAGTACGAAATATATCATTTCTTTTAAAATTTTGGGTGGCCTAATAATTATGGCTGGTAGTGTTTATATATATATATATATATATAAAACCTATACAAGAGGAGTAGAAACATTTACAAGGCATTAAAGAAACATTCGATCTTTGATAGTTCAGTCAGATTTTGGGAAAGGCATGAAGTTCAATTTTTTCAGTGACTCCTCTTGTGCCTACAGCTATCTGCTTGGCTTGACAGCCATGCTTGGCAGATTACTCTTGCCAGATATTTCTAGAAACTGCTAAGCTGATTATATAAATAGATAGATTTAGTGGCGAGACACATGTTTTGCCTACATATACACAGAAGTCGAAACTAGACCAATGTGTTTTAAAATTTTCAAAAACCTTCAAAATCTAAGTGATAACAGATCTTTGGCATTACTGACAGTTTTGTGATATAAAACTTGATAGTCAAATGCTTGAAATAAATGTTATATTCATTAATTCAGTTGTAAGCACTGAGTCTGACCCACCTCATACTCCTATATATATATATATATATATATATATATATATATATTGATACCAGGGACAATGACTTCATTGAAAAAAGATGTGTGTGTAGATATAAAAATAACTATGTGTACACAGACATAAATATTATATACTCACATATATTGGTATTCCTATAAGTATATATATATATATATATATATATATATATATATACACACACACGCACACACACACACACACTACCGGCTATAATTATTAGGCCACCCCAGTGTTTTAAAAAAATAATGTATTTCATATTATTTTTTAGTATTTATTGCCAAGTGAATAATTGTAAATGAAAATAGAATGGTTCTTTTGTTAATATTGCACAATAACATGTAGATCAAATGAATTTATAAATATTTAATAATTACCTATATTGCAGTTTCATCAATGAAAGAATAAAGAAAACTTAGGGTGATTCAAACGAGTTCATCTTTGCTTCTATGCCTTGTAAAATTTTGCAAAGTTATAATAACAAAAGAACCATTCTATTTTCATTTGGCAATAAATACTAAAAATACTATGAAATACATCATTTCTTTAAAAAAAAAAACTGGGGTGGCCTAACAACTATGGCCGGTAGTGTATATATATTTAAATTTGTTTAAACATTATTTTTTAATGGGTGCTCATATTTCTGTGGATAGTTTGTTTTTACTTTGATTAAACTACATTTTTAATATCCAGTGGCCTGAATATTCAAAACTACCATTACCACTGACTATAGACATTATTTTGCAAGGACCTGAATAAATGAAAATTTGAAGAATCGATGTCTGGTGAATATGGTAGGTGGGGTAACACATCCTAACCAAGCTGCAAAATTTTTGCTGGTTCTCCAAAGAAATGTGAGGTCTGGCATTATCCTGATGGAAAACAACATATTTCCTATTCATCAATTCTGGGCATTTTTCTTGAATTGCTGCGTTTAATTTGTCCAGTTGCAAGCCGTACTTTTCCAACTCATTTGACTGGTGATTTGGCAGAAGCTCATCATACAGGATTCTTTTTCGATCCCACCAGATGTGCAACATGACTTTCTTAGTATGTAGACCTGCTTTTGGGGAAGCTAAAGTTGGATCATATCACTTGCTCCGGGATCATGTTTTTGCTGAACACTGTTGCAAACATTTCATTTCTTATCACCCATCACAATTTGCTTCAAAAAGTTTATTTTCATTTCATTTACAGCTAATCACTGATAGAAATGCAATCCAAAGATTCTTTTCACTCAGATCATATGGTAACCAAACACTGTAGCAATTTGAGTACAAAAATGTCACTAAGTTCTCACAGATGGTGGATTTTGACAAATTTTACTATTTCTGCAAATTCCCACATTGTGCATTCCAGGTTATTCTCAATCAATGCCTTGATCTGGATGTTGTCTGTAGTGGTTGGGGGTTCTGCCTATGCATTCTTCAGTTTTGTCAGCTAAAGCATCTTCACTGTCAGTCAGTTAAAGTGCCATACGTGAAACACGCTTGGGCAATCATGTCTCTTTCGAAACATGACTGACTGGGCAGAGAATTATCCCGCAGTAGGTTGCCATTGCTTTCTGCGGTAGACTGGTTGCCAGCCAAGGCTATAGAACCCAATCTGTCCTGTTATTTAACCCATAACTGGAAGGAAGAAACGGATTAATACCTTTCCCAAGGGTATTTGCGCATAAGTGAATGCAATGAATTCAGCTGGAATTCGAACTCGGCTCCCCAGTTTCTCGTTCCAAGCCGATATCCACTGTACCACAATGCATTTTGTTCCTTCCAAGCCATTTCTGCCTTTATGGTAATAAAAAAGCATCAAGTCTCTAAAATGCAACTTATAATCTTACATTTTCATAAGGATTCAAAATTGACATGAATTAAGTAATTTACACTTTCTTTAAAAAGAGATAGTTTGAAGTGATCTCTAATCAGAAATGCAAGCATATTATATCTGGTGATAAATTGGATATGTTCTAATGTGTTGAAACATGAACGACTAAAAATCGGCAGCAACTTTTCAGACAACTAAATAAATATAAAATAAAGTATGGCTATTCTGGTTACAGACAAAACTTTTTGCAGGGAGACTAATGAGACACTGAAAAGAAACTTAGAACAATATGAAAAAAAAAACCTAGCATTGTGAAGGAGCCTAATCCAATATAGCAATGATTCTTTTTTCTTATTGACAAAGAAAATTTTAAAAACAGTAAAGGAAAAGAAAGGAAATATTTTAATTCATAAGAACGTCAAAAATGTCTGAATGAACAGAAAGAAAAGAGAAAAAGACAGAGAGAAAGTGCATTTATAGGAGAAAAGTTTATGAGCAAAACATAAAAAAAAATTTAAAAAGAAAATATAAAAAAAGAGACAGAGAATGTGAACAAGTGATGATAAGTATAAAACCATTAAGGTAATATGTTGCACTTAGGTCTCTTGTTCAGTTGAACATACCTTTAAATCTTAAACCATAAAATTTTAACGAGGCATTCAAATATGAAATTACAGCCAGATTTACATTGTTTTCCTGTAAGCCTATAGTGACGGATATGCGTTGTGATGCAGTGGATATTGGCTCGAAAAGAGAAATCAGTGAGCCGAGCTTGAATTCCAGTTGAATACCCTGCATTCACTTAAGCACCGGTACCCTTGGGAATGGGTTAAATAACAGGGTAGGACTTGGGGATCCTGAAAACAAATCCCAATGAATCTTGATACTCGAAAAGAAAAAAGTATTACTAGACACAAAACTTTTATAAAAACAACAATAAATTGTTGAAAAGAAAAAGGTATTACCATCAATAAATAAATAAAAATTTCATTGGCAATAAATGACCCGCCGAGGTTGATACGCCATAAAAACAAAACAACCAAAATATTGTTCTCCATTTGAAGAAAGCCCAAGGCAGACACTTACTTTTAACAGGGTCCCTTCTATGTTTAAGAGACAAATTGGAAACACCAAATAATGTGCAGGTGTCAGAGCATGAGTGGTGCACATGAAGGCAAAAAAAAAAAATCTTGAGACTGAATTGACTTAAATGCCTGTCACTTGTGGCTCTAATGCCTGATGTCAGAAACTGGCCCAACCTATCAACATTACTAAAAAAGCAACAAGTGCACAGAAGTGTCAGTTAGAACAACAGGCAATCGGCTGTTGGGGAACTTTGCATGCCAGACCCCAACTGGAAGATGATTAATTGCATTATTTCAAATATTTACTAGCAGCTTTTTCTATATTGACAAACAGATAAGAATCACATAATGCCATGTAAATGCATATATACAACTTATGTGCATGTATATGTTAATATATATATATATATATATATATATATATATATATATAGTGTATTGAGGCAGCAAATCATTTTCTAAACATATACTGTTAAATATAAGAGACAATGAATGTCTATTATGTTTAATCATGAGCCGTTCTAAACGTCGTATTTTGGCTTTAATTTCAGATGAAAATAAAGACAAAAATTCTCCAACATTTTGATAATTTTTTATTAAATTGGTTCTAAGCTTTCGGCTCACATGAGCCATCTTCAGAGAGGTTATAAGGATGGTAACACAATAACATCCACCATCAGCGACGTTTTTATCTTGTGTTGACATAAAACTCCACTAAGTAACGGCAATATCACGCGGTGTGACGTCATAGAACCGCATTGCAAATTTGAGAACTGCATTTGTTATTTTTGGTAACTATTGCCGTTACTTAGTGGAGTTTTATGTCAGCATAAGAAAATATTGTCGCTGATGGTGAATGTTATTGTGCTACCATCCTTATAACCTCTCTGAAGATGGCTCATGTGAGCCAAAAACTTAGAACCAACTTAATAAAAAATTATCCATATGTTGGAGAATTTTTGTCTTTATTTTCAACTGAAATTAAAGCCAAAATATGACATTTAGAACAGCTCATGATTAAACATAATAGACATTCGTCGTCTCTTATATTTAACAGTATATGTTTAGAAAAAAAATATATATATATATAGTTACTTGTACACATATTAGTCGTACTTATACATGTTATTTGAACATACAGGGTGTAATGGAAGAATTGTTGCCCAAATTACGCAAAAATGAAAATAGCACTGACATCTCATTTTAACAGATATACAGAGTGGGATGAATGAATTGTCATCTAAACTATGCAAAAATGAAAATAACATCTATTTCTCATTTTAACAGTAATATTTACCAAAATTACACAAAATACTAAAGAGTAAATTTATTCAATAAAATCACCATTAGCTTCAACTGTGGCCTCCAGACAACTACAGAATCTCTCCTGGGTGGTTTTCATGTTTATGTTGGTAAATGCTGCCATAATCCTTGTCTTCAGTTCATCTTTGGAGTTACAAGGAGTTTTGTTAGTCTCTTGCTCAACTGCACCCAACACATAATAATCAAGAGGGTTGTAGTCCGGGGAGTTAGATGACCAGATATAAAAAAGGATATGGTCACAGAAATTTTCTGACAGTCGTGACTGGGTTCTCCTGCTTGTGTGGCATGGTATAGAATCTGGTAGTTAGACATAGTGTCTTTCAGCTGCCACCCTCTTGACCCAGGGCAGCACTACCTTGTCAAGGCACTTGATGTAGGCCTTTGTTTGAAGCTCTGTGGGGAGATGAATGGAGGCATAATGTTGCCAACCTGAGTAATCACTCCAAGCACCTTCATAATCTCCATTAGACTCATCCAGGTTTTTTCCAAATCCTCTGCAATGTCCTCAGATTGACATCAAAACACTCTGAAATGTTCCTATTGAAACTTCTGGCATGAATACCAAAAAGTACAGCATACCATTTCCAAATTTCTGGCAAAGTGAATTGCATCACGGTGCTCTCTTTCTTGCTGTCATGGTGCCCTATCTAAATTGGAATGAGCTCTTCCTCCTTCATAAATACTAACCTGTGAGACTCCCTAGAGGAGGCAGTCAAGATGCAGTGTAACTTGACAGTTCGGACGGACACTTGTGTCGGCTGACTAATAACACTCTTATTTTGTATACATGTCCTGTTATTCCAATACACTGGTTCAACCTACCTTCTTCTTTTCGTGCCATTCTTCCTGGCCCTAATAGGTCACAACACTCACAAATGGTGCCCAACTGACCCTATTATACTGTGCAGATGACAAAAATCAGAAACAATGTGCATACACAAAATTTTTAAGTCGTGACAATCTATCCATCGCACTCTGTGTGTGTGTGTGTGTGTGTGTGTGTTTTATATAGTGTATCAAGGTAGCAGATAATTTTTTAAACATATAATTAAATATAACTGACAATCAATGTCTATTTTGTTTAAACATGAGCTGTTCTAAACATCATATTTTGGCCTTAATTTCAGGTGAAAATAAAGACAAAAATTCTCCATCATTTGGATATTTTCTATTATGCTGGTTCTAAGCATTATAAATAATAATAAATATTAATTTGCATTTAGACATATGGTTCGGATAACATTTTGGTCTCTCACGTGAAGTGACGTCATAGAACCGCATTACAAATTCACGAACTGTGTCTGCTATTCGGTGACTGCTATCATCGCATAGCAATGTTTTATGTCAACACAAGATAATATCATCTCTGATGGTGGATGTCTTTATGTCAACGTTCCTGTAACCTTGCTGAAGATGGCTCATGTGAGCTGAAAGCTTAGAACCAATATAATAAAAAATATCCAAATCTTGGACAATTTTTGTCTTTATTTTCACCTGAAATTAAAGCCAAAATGCGATGTTTAGAATGTCTCATGATTAAACATAATAGACATTCATTGTCTATTATATGTAACAATATATATATATATATACATGATATATCACATGCTAAAAGTCTGCCTTCTTCTACTGAGCACCCATAGCTCAGAGGTAGAATCGCCAACTGATCGGGTTTCAATTTTGGCTAAAAAGCAATCGAATGTCTAATAGTACTGATGAGCCGTAATACAGCAAAACAGATCTGTCTGCAGATGACTATGCTCTCACACCCTGATTGAGCACTCTGGAAGAATGGTAGACTTTGAAAAAACAGTAGCTACTCTAGCATCTACACTTTGTTCATTCAGTAATAAATTAGAATACTCTCAGCTATTGACATGTGTATATATGATATATCACACAGTAATATTTGCTTCCTTCTACCGAGCACCTCAGAGGTAGAATCACCAACTGATGCCAATTCAGTTGGGTTTCAATCCTGAGTAAAAAGCAAAAGCAAATGGATGTCTAACCATACTGATAAGCTGTGATACAGTGAAACAGATCTGTCTGCAGATGACTATATATATATATATATACTAGCATCATAGCCTGGCGTTGCCCGTGCAACTCAGAACATTTTAGTACTAGAAGAAGATGCTAATCAGAGGAGTAGATTTTGTTTTTGTTTGAAAAAACACTTTTTTAAAAAATATTTCTTGTTTCAAAATCATGGGGTAAAATATTCACATTTTTTTGTTGACCAAATAAATTTTTAAAATGTCAGAATAAAAATTAAATATAAAGGCTCTTTTTTTTTTAATAAAAATATTTTAGTCGCGTTTGACACGTGTGATTTGAATTATGTGACGTAATTTAGCAACCATCTTAGATCTTAGATGTTTTATGGAGCAAATGTAAACAATCAGCTCCATTGGCCAAAAAGTGTGAAATGGAAAATTGCTGAACTCAAAAAGTATGTCGACCTGGCATCCCTGTAGATATGTGTCCCTAGAAAGTTTGAATTGTGTAGCTTAAAAAATGTAGGCACGCATAGGAAACAGTCGCTCACAGACTCACAGATTGCCTTTTATATATATATATATATAGATAGATAGATACTGTTAAATATAGGAAACAATGAAGGTCTATTATATTTAATCATGAGCCATTCTAAACATCAAAATTTAATTAACTTTAATTTCAGTCGAAAATAAAGACAAAAATTCTCCAACATTTGGATAATTTTTTATTAAGTTGGTTCTAAGCTTTCGGCTCACATGAGCCATCTTCAGAGAGGTTACAAGGATGTTAACACAAAAACATCCACCATCAGTGACGATTTTATCTTGTGTTGACATAAAACTCTGCTAAGCAACACCATCAGTTACCAAAAATAGCAAACACAGTTCACAAATTTGTAATGCAGTTCTACGACGTCACACTGCGTGAGAGTTTGAAATGATAACAGAACCATATATTTAAATGGAATGTAGTGTGTTATGACCAGATTTAAACGTGATTTTATTAAGTGTGGTTTGTTTGGATTTTATGTAGATGGCCTCCAATATCTGAAGGTTCTTTTTACTGTGTGTATGAGTGAGGATTATTTTATTGTTGACTAAAATCTGTCTGATATTACCTACATTGGTTATGTTTTTATGTTTAATTATACTCTAATCAGAAAGGTGACAGGTAAGTCTACAGGAGAGTGTGGTTGTAGTAAAACCGATATATGTAATGGGTTTATTATTAGTACCAGAGATACAATCTCTGAATGAGCATGTAAATTGATACACTACATTTTTTTTTGGTAGAGGATTTTGTTGAGTGCTCATAGGGTTATTAGAGATATATGAGGTCAATTGTTTTGAAATTTTTATAATATATGATGAGTTTAATTTGATTATTACTAATCACTGGTTTAACATTTCTACGTATTATGTTTTTGAGAGTTTTTTCATTTTGTTTGTAATTATTATGTGTATGGTTGCAATAATATAAGTTAATAATGTTATGTTGATTTTGATGTACACCATTATTATTAATATTATCAATATTGTTAAAGCTATTGTTAAGTTTGTTGAGATACATTTTAATTTGCTGATCAATAACGGAGTTAGGAAATCCATTATTGACATCTGTTTGTTTAATGTTCTGTAATTCTTTATAAAATATGGATTTGGAAGAAGATATCATTTGTATGTGTTGAATATATATATATATAAATATAAATATTTTCTAAACATATACTGTTAAATATAAGAGACAGCAGGAATTAAATCATTAGATCTGATGCGTCTTACCACTAGACTACAGAAGATTCATTAAAACATAATTTTAAAACAAATAAAATTCAAATATGTTTGTTAATGCCAGTTTCGTAAATTTCCATATAATTTCGCAATATTGTCTTTAGTTGCGTTTGTTTATATTAAATACAATTTGAGCAGATACAAATTGTTCTATAAAAAGAACTCAGGAAAACATATTTTTAAAGCTTAAATGAAATCTTGTTTGCCATGAATCTTCCATAGTCACAAAAGACTTGTCAGATCTAATGACCACATCTCACTGGTATTGGGAGTATGCAGGTTCAATTCCAGTCAGAAGATAGATATTTTCCAAATAAGATTTCTTAATCAATTTAAACCAGTGGAAATTTTATAATATACTGTTTCATTACAAAATGAGACAATCCAATCAAATATGAGTATCCATTAAAAAATGACGTTGAAACAAATAAAATTCATATATATGTATTGTAATGATTGTTACAATGGTTTATAAAAGCATAGTATCACTACACAAAAATCTTTGCGTTTCAGAGCTACATTTGCTCCTCATCTGGTGATAAGTTGAAATGAAAAATAAATGGTGAAAACAACTTATTTTTGGTAATATAATATGTAAGTGAATGCTGTGGGAGTTTAGTAAGATTTAGCTAGCAGTTTGTAGCCATAGTGATACAGCCTTGGGTTAGGAGAGGGGTGCGGAGTAGGTTAGTTTTGGACAGGTCACTTTTTAGTTTTGTCTGGGTAATTCTTATATTGGGATGTAAGGTTTTTTAAGAAAGGGTAGATACTTTTTATTTTACTACTATCTATGAGTGGATGGAATAGAGTTGCTATTAATGTTGTGTGAGTTTATTTTCTTTTATTTATACAATGTTCTTTTTTTATTTTGAGGATTAAACATGGGTATTAATTTCCTTTTTAGAGGGGATTATTTGATGTGAATGAGGTATTCATATACATATATTTTTTTTTAAATATAAAACTTTAATTCAAAAGGAAAAGCAGGAAGGTAAATCCCAAAGAAACGATCCTAATTAATATTAATTACATTAATATTAAAAAATGATCAAGGTGGAAGGCTCAATGTAATTAATATTTAAATTACTTTCTTATTAATCCCACCTCTTTAATTTTTCTGTGAAGTATATTTTTTGAATTTCCGCCAGAAATATATCTTGCTTTATTTTTAAATAAAAAGTTGCTGATGATACATGAAATTTCTCTTAGGGATTTCATGTAGAAATGGGCATACAACTGATTTGAACATCGAAATTTATTTTATATATATATATTAATAAATATACATATTATCCTACATCTATGGCACAAATGATAGTTTTAAGCAATATGCAATCATCAGGTGTATATTTCAAACTGATTGATTTTAATTTAAGTTCACTCGATGTTAATGGGAATTAAATCTTATAAAGTTACTGCTTTTTTAATGACAAGATTAAAAATTTTAATATTCTATGGTCACATGTAGATAAAAATTTAAAATTTGAAATTTAAAATAAAATAATAAAATGCAGATAGAAGAAATCAAAGGGGCATAAATCATGAGTCTTAAAAATTTAAGTATTTAAATATTACCAGTACATAAAAAACAAGGAAAATTAAAATTTTAAATAAAAATAAAAGAAAGGAAAAATGAAAAAAAAATTAAGAAGTAAAATTTAGAAATAAGAATTAAAAATTATACAATGTAAGGAGCAAAACTAAAAGGGATTTAATTCATAATTGTTAAATTTCATCTTGTGGGTGAAAGAAAGACAGAAAAAAATAAACGTAAAGAGGAATCTATATCAAATTGGGTCTAGGAATTTAAGTAAAGATTTTTTTCTATGACTATATATATATATATATATATATATATATATATATATATATATACATAGATATGATAAAGATATGGTTTGGCGATATGCTACATTTATAAATTTATACATAAAAATGCTCAATATCAGGTTAAAACTGAGTGGCGACAATCTGTTTAATGCATGACTACAATCTTCAAGCCATGTGTGTTATGTTTCAAGGTTCAACAATTTATATATGCTGGTCAATGGTGCATTATAGGTAGTAAGGTCTACTGTATTATCCTCGTGGTTATTGAATGGGCAGTAATGGTTATGTTTCCAATATAAATGTGTGTGTGGGTGTGATGTATGTGTGTGTGTAAGTGTATATATATATATATATATATATATATATATATTAAAAAAGGATTAATTCAAAGATGTTGAATGGCCATTTCGATATGAAGATCCCCACGGGGGACGACACATCACCTCAGCAACAGAAAAAACCTTTCAGAAACTGGAGAAAAATTAGTCTACTTTTCCTTTTTAAATAGATTGCAAAGAAATTAAAAAATAAATAATAAAATAAAATAAAAATAAAAATAAAGGGAAAGAAAAAGAAAAAGAAAAAGAAAACGAAAAAGAAAAAGAAAAAAGATAGAATAAAATCAAATAAATAAGAAAAGAAAAAAAAAATTGACATCGTCTGGGGTCGCAAAAAAAAGGGAGAATGTAACTAAAAATTAACAGACAGCCGTGTTAAATCGACGTAAGTTTAAGCAACACGGAATTGTGGATTTCTATTCCTCTATATCAAAAAAACTTCTTGTGGATTGTTTAGACTTTGCTAGGGGTTATGTTAATATTTCGGATTGTGACTATAGAATTATACTGGGAGCTAGAAAATCTATTCTCACCTTTGATAGTTCTACTTGGACTAAAGGGCCTGAAGATAGTTTTGATGTCCCTATGGGAGCCTATGATTCTGCCCAGGTAGCAGATCTAATAGGCATTTATATTTTAGATATTTTAGGTAGATTTTTAGACCCTAAACTAATAGGCCTATATCGGGATGATGGACTGATATGTATTCCCAATTCCAATGGGCCTTACACTAATAGAATACATAAGAAAATTATCAGAAAGCCCTAAATTTTCTTGGTTTTAAGGTTGAGGTTACTTCCAATCTCAAAATTGTAAACTATCTAGATATCACCCTTAACTTAAATGATGGTTCCTACCAACCCTTTCTCAAAGAAAATAGTTCTCCCACCTATAAAAATAGTTTATCCAACCACCCCAAGAATATTATAAGACAAATACCCAAGATAGTAAATAATAGGGTTAACCAATTATCTTCCAATATAAAAATTTTCAACGCAAGCAAAGAAATTTACGATAAGGCCCTTCAGAAAAGCGGTTTTGTTAATAAGTTAAAGTATGATAAGCCTGCTATAAACCCAGAATCATCAAAAACTAAAAACACCCGAAAATGTAGAAAAAGGAAGATAATTTGGTTTAACCCTCCTTATTGTAAGCTAACTAATATAAATATTGGTAAGTATTTTCTCAGATTAATCGATAAACATTTTAATAATAATAACAATCCCTTAAATAAAATTTTTAATAGATTCACCCTAAAAATTAGTTATTCTTGCACCTCAAATATAGATAATATAATTAATTCCCACAATAAACAAATTTTAATGAACCTAAATAATACGGAAGCTAAATCCGGAATTGTCGACAAATGCAATTGTTATTCTGTGGATGCCTGCCCGGTGCAAGGCAAATGTAAATCCACCCATGTAATTTATGAAGCCTGCATTTCTCCATCTAATAAAAAGGACAATTACCGGACCTATATTGGCATGTCCGCGGGCTCTTTCAAACAGAGGCTTTATAATCACAGGTACTCATTTTCGAACCCTAAACAGAGATTCCAGACGGCACTATCACATAGGTTCTGGGAAATGAAGGAGGAAGGGCAGGACCCTATAATCAGCTGGAAATTAATAGGCTCAGCTTGTACTCCTAAAAGTTTTCGTGGTAGGTGTCGTCTGTGTTTATTGGAGAAGATTCTGATTTTGAAGTATCCTCATCAGGACTTACTTTTGAACTTTAGGAGGGAATTTATAAACAAGTGCTGCCATAGGGCGGATTTTAAAATTTAACTTCTAATTTTTAATTTTTAAATTCTAAATTTTTCTATAATTTTTTTAATTTTTTAAAAAAATTTTTTTAATTTTAATTTTAATTTTTTTTTTTTTATTATGTGTATGTTTGTGTGTGGATGTGCATATTTGTATATATATGTATATATATGTATATATGTATTTATGTATGTGGGCTATATGTAATTTTGAAAAAATTTTTTTAGCTATTTAAATGCTCCTTTTCATAATATTCATTAATATGTATGTGTGTGCGTGCATATGGAATATGTATATATTTATATATGTGTGCGTGTGTGTGTGTGTGTGTGTGTGTGTGTGTGTGTATATGTGTGCATGTATGTGTACACATGTATATTATGTGTATATGAATTTTTTGTATATAGGTGTGTACACACATATATATATGTGTGTATGCGCATGTATATGTATATAAGTGTGTAATAAATTGAATGTATGTGTGTGTATGTGTATGTATATATGTATGTATTCTTATTCGTAGAATTGTGTGTGTATATATATGTCTGTATGTGTGTACTTCTATAGGTATGTATAATTGTAATTAATTTTTTTTTTTTTTTACCTAGTGTTGTCTTTATTTAGTTTAATTTCAAATGACCTAATTTTTTTAAAAATAATTTTATTTTAAATCCTATATCTTTTTATTCCCTTTTATTAATAATTATGCCTTTTTAAGTAAAGGCCTTTTTCTAATACTTCAACATTTTGGGGAAATTAGGTTTTTGAATTTGTCCAGCGTCTGTAATATTTAAAAAAATTTTTTTTCTTTAGTTTCTTTCTTTTTCCCTCCCTTCCTTCTTTTATCTCTCTTACCACCTTTTTTCCGTGTTGCTTAAACTTACGTCGATTTAACACGGCTGTCTGTTAATTTTTAGTTACATTCTCCCTTTTTTTTGCGAACCCAGACGATGTCAATTTTTTTTCTTTTCTTATTTATTTGATTTTATTCTATCTTTTTCTTTTTCTTTTTCTTTCCCTTTATTTTTTTTATTTTTATTTTATTTTATTATTTATTTTTTAATTTCTTTGCAATCTATTTAAAAAGGAAAAGTAGACTAATTTTTCTCCAGTTTCTGAAAGGTTTTTTCTGTTGCTGAGGTGATGTGTCGTCCCCCGTGGGGATCTTCATATTGAAATGGCCATTCAACATCTTTGAATTAATCCTTTTTTAATATATATTTGCTCTGTAATATTTTATTACATGGAGCTCTCTTCCTGTATCATTTTTTAATATTAAAATAAATTTTTAATATTAATTAGGATCGGGTTTTTTGGAATTTACCTTCCTGCTTTTTTCCCTTGGATTGAAGTATCTGAATTAAAATATATATATATCCTCCTCAACAGGTGTTTGCTCGTGCAACCAGACTGGCAACTGGGTCCCACCCATTCACAGTCAGGTTAGCCAAATGCAGACGACAATTCTACTCCTGCAGCTTCTTCTCTCACACTTCCCACCTGTGGAACTCGCTCCCATATTCTTGCTTTCCTGACGGCTACAACCTCCAGAAATTTAAATGCAAAGTCAATACTCATCCTTTAACCACTGGACTCTAGCTCTCTCCCCACCCCCGTATATCCTTCCCTTTCTCTCCTCATATGTATCTGTCATCGCACATGCTTTCTCAGCTTTCTATTGTTCCTTTCTAACTAGTTTGTACTCCTCACTCTTTTCTAAGTAATATTTTTACATTTATGTAGCCTCCTGCACATCAGTGGCGTTTCCGCCTTGCTCGGGGTGAAATGATTAAAAAAAAAAAATATATATATATATATATATATATATATATATATATTATAAATTTTCTTACTTGTTTTTCTAGGAAATCTGAATAACAGGCTTCTTTATTTGAATTTTGTTTTATTCCTCTCTTAGCTTTTGCTGAGCTTTGCAACACCGTCCTCTTGGCAAGTCAGATCAATCTGCAGTATCTATTGATATTACATTCTATTCATCTATTAGACAGGAATCTCCTATTCATAAGATCTCTTTCCATTACCTATCTGCTGATTGGGATTTGATTCTTGACTTTCTTTGAGACACCCACTGGACTGACATTTTTCATCTTCATATTGAAAATCGCACCACTGCGTTTTTTTCTTTTGGGTCAAAGCCAGTATTAATGCTTTTATATCCTTTGCAGAAATACCATGTTAAACATCAAGCTTCTCCATGGTTCACACCAGTATATTTTACTGCTAAATCCTGCAGGAACCACTATTTCCTGCATCATCATTGTGACAGTTTCCCTGACAACAGATGCCTATTCCTGGTTGCACATAATAAATGTAACAGTTAAGTGCCATACATGATACACGCTTGGGTGATCATGTCTCGAAATAGACATGACTGACTGGGCAGAAGATTATCCCGCAGTAGGTTGCCATTGCATTCTGTGGTAGACTGGTTGCCAGCTAAGGCTACAGAACCCAATCTGTCCTATTATTTAACCCATAACTGGAGGGAAGAGTCGGATTAATACCTTTCCCAAGGGTATTTGCGCATTAGTGAATGCAATGAATTCAACTGGAATTCGAACTGTATATGTGTCCTGTAAAGAGCAAAGTCTCTGCTGAGAAAATGAGTCACCACATTGTATCTAACAATTTTGGCTCTTGCGATTACTATTGGTTGTGTCATAGTGTATGAAAAGTAAGTTTTCTATTTCTCAATCAATTTTAGGTGTTAACATTTGTTGATATAGCTGAATGTTCCACTTGTAAATTCTCTTTATGTTCTATGCTCAACACATCTGAAGTATCCTTACCTAACATAGGACTGACTCTTTGCTGAGTGATATGTATACAACATCTTCTGTTATCACCTGTAATCTGGATCCCCAGAAAGCATGCAGACCTGGTGTTATTCCTGTGATAGTGTTCCAAACTGGCTCCTGTTCTTTTTAAACTGTATTATGAATGCCTTCCTGTCTCTTGAAAATTCTCATCTATTTTAAGAACACAGGTGAACTATATTTTTTATAATCGTGTCGCCCCCAAGCAAGGCATTTTACTGCCACTGTTGAGCAGGGGTTTACATAGAAGGTAAGTTATGAGAAAGAGTGACAGGTTACAGGGGGTGTCAGGAGGGTAAGAGAAGGATGAGAATATTGATGAGAGTGGCGTGAATGAAGAAAGGAGCATCAGAGAGAGAAAAAGAAAGAGAGAGGATGCAAGTTAGTGAGATAGGAAATGACTATTGATTTTACATTTGAATTCTTGAAGATTGTAGTTGTTGGGAAAGCAAGTAAATGGAAGTGAATTCCACAGACGGGAAGTGCAAGAGAAGAAACTGTTGGAGTAGAATTTACATTTACAATTTATCGGTTTCTCAGTAAAAGAGTGGGACCTAGTTGCTAATCTTGTGGCTCGAGCAAATTCATGTATGGGGGGTACCAGTGAGCTAAGTTCATCTGAGCAGAAGCCATGAAAGTATTTGTAGAAGAGACACAGGAAAGCCACATTGCGAGAAAGTGACTGTATCCTAACTGCCAAGTCGGGATCTATCACATTACAGATTCTCCGTTAGATTTTGTCAAGGACCCCTAGGTGAATAGCAGGAGCACCCGACCAGATATGGCAGCAGTATTCAATGAAAGGGCGGATGGTAGACTTGTATATGTGCAGGATTGTTTCAGATTAGAAAAACTTCCTGGCCCTGCACAGAGAACCGACCTTCTTAGCAGGGGATTTAGCTATGGACTCTATATAGTCATTCCACTTGAGGTCTGTTGTGAGAGTTAACCCGAAGAGGCACAGCGTTTTACTTCAGGGAGACTAGACTGATCCATGCTAATGGGGGTAGGGGCGATTGTCTATGGTGGTTAATAGATAGTAGCTTTGTTTTAGAAGCATTGAAATTCACTAGACATTTCTTACCCAAGTCCAACATGGATTGGAGGTCTTTTTCGAGCTGTCCAATGCTTTTAACTATCAGCCTATTAGCCTTCAACATCTTTGGAGTAAAGTATTAGAGGCCCTAATTAATGCTGAATTGGTTAAGCATCTTACATTGCAGGCCTTCTTTTAGGCAATCAATATGTCTTTCCTCCAGGAGAGTGACTGGTTGGGCTAACATTCTCAGCTGTGTATTGTGGCAAATCTTCATCGCCAAGTTGTTGTGGCATGTTTGGGCCAAGAAGAAAGACACGGAAACAAAAAAGTAGGTTCAAACAGTGTATTAGAATAATCTAAACTTATTTATAAATGGAACTTTGTGTGTCTGTGTGTGTGTGTATATGTTACCTATAGACTCCAAAACGATTTTCTTGAAAATTTACCGAGTTGTACTATAAGCGTCTGCGAGTGTTCTTAGCTAGGTTTTGTGTTGAGGTACCCCCAATAAATATCGGAAATTGATAATTGTAAAAAATCGGGTTATAGAAGGAATGGTCCGATTTTAATCAAATTTGATACACTCCTAGACAAAGACATAAGAAACGATATTCAGAAGTTGCAGTTCTTACAATAGTGCAGAAAATCGATAACATATATATATATATATATAAGGCAAGATGTTTGTGTGTGTGTGTGTGTCTGTTTATCTGCCTGTGTGTTTGCATTTTTTTCAGCCCTTTTATTTTAGTTTTTGCTTCGAGTTTGGCTCTAAGTAGATATAATTGTAGTTCTTAGTCTCAGCCATCATACCATTTACTCAGGAAACTTATTTAACCTTCAAAATTCAGTTTACAACAAAAAAACTTATTGGATATCAATACCAGGAAATCAAAATTTGACTTACATCCATTCATTTTTCTTTCAGTCTACGGTTTCGCTTTAACTGGAAACAACTATTGCTTTTTAGTCTTTCGTGCCAACGTCCAAAGAGTCTGAGCTCCAGTAACATGGATTAGTGTTAAAGCTTTCATTACACCCGAGTAACGCTGGGCTATACTGCTATACAAGTAAGAGGGTTAGTCATTAGCAAAATAGAAGTGTAAGTTTGAGCAGTATAGTTACGCTGTATCACAACTGTCTCTAGACTGCCTCACAGCTGTGTCCCAGAAGTCACACAGGTTAGTATTATATTGACGGAGGAAGAGTCCATTCCTATAGACAGGACACCCTAACACTGTGGAAAAACTATACTGAATCTTTTGCTAGGTCAGCTGCTAAGAAAGTTCGTTCACTGTATCATGATAGTCAATTTTTCTCTCCAGAATCTATTTTACATATCTATATCTACCATTCACCCATACTTAGAATATTGCTGCCACATATCATCCATTGCTCCTGCTATGTATTTAGAGATCACTGATAAAACCCAAAGAAGTATCAGCAATATCATTAGTCCTCATCTGGCTTCTCAGTTTTTCACTACTGTAAAGTTACTTCCCTGTGCCTATTCTATATTTTCATGGTAATTGTTCAGATGAGCTCTTTGCTATGGTACCTAGACTTTATGAAGTGCAATACTAGACTATCGATGAGATCTCATCAATTTACAGTTGAGCTGGCTAGATGTAGCCATAAGTTCTATGCTGACATTTTCTTTTCTTGCACTTTCTGCTTGTGGAATTCTCTTCCAGCTACAAGCCTTCCAGCCAATTTTAATCTGCAAAGATTTAAATACAATATCAATCACTATCTGCTGTTTTCCTAAATTACTCTTCCTTTGTCCCCTTTCCTTGGCAATGTTTCTGCTTTCTAATTAATTCTTCACACATTGAATAGTGTCTTATTGGTTTTACTGTCTTATTTTGGGTGAACTTGTTTAATATATATATATATATATATATATATATATATACATACACACTACCGGCCATAATAATTAGGCCACTCCAGTTTTTTAGAAGAAATTATGTATTTCATACTATTTTTAGTATTTATCGCCATGTGGATAATTCTAAATGAAAATAGAATGGTTCTTTTGTTATTATTACTTTGCAAAATTTTGCAAGGCAAATAGCGACAATTTACTCATCGCACCATGCAGATTTGCTCTCTCTCTCTCTCTCTCTCTCTCTCTATATATATATATATATATGCACACTATCGGCCATAATTATTAAGCCACTCCAGTTTTTTTTTTAAAAGAAATGATGTATTTCATACTATTTTTAGTATTTATTGCAATATGAATATTTCTAAATAAAAACAGAATGGTTCTTTTGTTAATACTGCACAATAATATGTGCATCAAATGAACTGTTCTGATGTCCAGCTTTTGTGATCTCTTCCCCATGCTAATCTCTTCTTCTTATTGGCTGGCTGAAGCAAAGGCTTCTTTGAAAAAAAAATTTGCAAAGTAATGATAACAAAAGAACCATTCTATTTTCATTTAGAATTATCCACTTGGCAATAAATACTAAAAATAGTATGAAATACATCATTTTTTTTTTAAACTGGGGTAGCCAAATAATTATGGCTGGTGATGTGTATATATTTGTTTATGAATTTTATGTTTTATTTAAATTTAATTTAATTTTTTTTTATATGTTTTTTTTAATTACTGCTTAAATTTCAAAGTAAATATTTATTTATATATCCGCACTTCTTTTGATTTGCTATTTGTTTTGGTTTCTAAAACTAATTATTTGTAATTTTTACTCCCAGTATAGTTTACAGTTTTCCTGTATGGAACTGCACTTTTTATAACTTTCCATTTGATTTTGGTGGGGATTTTTTTGTTTGGGTCTATATCTATTTAGGTAGGATTGTATTACTGATGCATGTTTTTTCTCAAATGACATTCTGTGGTAATACTTTCTTTTAGAATTTTTTCTAGAGCACTTACATAATCTTTTTTGTTTGCATTAATGTTATAAGTCATTGTAGCTTTGTATATGATGTTATTGGTTAAACATTTGTTAAATGAGCAATTTTCTTTGTTTATACACTTACATTTGATGGTTTTATTATGTCAAGTGTTATTACTATGTATGTATATATATTGTTCACTTTGCGTATGTACATACAGATATATATGTGGTGCCATTTAATTAGCGTGATTTTAAAAAGCCTATTTCGATAAATATTTATTTTTAATTAAAACTTTTAAAAATTACTTATATAAGCAATGTTTCTGAAAATAATGTTTTTTTTTTTTAATTCAGTATCTTTGTAGAGAAAGAATTATCAACTATCAAATTACAGTCATAAGTAGAAAAAATATCAGTATGTTTACATCTAAATAAAAGATAAAATTGATGTAATCTTGACTTGTAAAAATCAGTCAGTTAAGTGCCATACGTGATACACGCTTGGGTGATCATGTCTCGAAAGAGATATGACTGACTGGGCAGAAGATTATCCCGCAGTAGGTTGCCATTGCTTTCTGCAGTAGAATGGTTGCCAGCCAAGGCTATAGAACCCAATCTGTCCTACTATTTAACCCATAACTGGAAGGAATAGATGGATTAATACCTTTCCCAAGGGTATTTGCACCTAAGTGAATACAATGGATTCAACTGGACTTCGAACTCGGCTCCCCGGCTTTTCATTCCGAGCCGATATCCACTGTACCACAATGCACATAAACTGTTTTTTTAAGAAGTAGATGTAAAGTAAATAATTTTTTAAATATTAAATGTTTTTATAAAATTCTGTAATTTTAGGCCCAGCAACGTTAGTTACAAACTTTTTTTCTGCAGTATACATAGTAACCATTGATGTCATTTGACATTTCACATTATTACAAATTAGTTGAGTGGAGCTGAAAAATATTTTTATTGAATTATCAAAATATTTCAAAATAATCTGTCGAATTATATTTTATTAAAATTGTACCAAATTATTTAAACTAGTGAAAAATTACTAAGGTTGTTAAATTAATTCTATTATTAATAATTAATAAAAATACTAAAAAATTATTCAAATGTTTCCCTCATAGTCAGCTCTCTGTAACTAGCTCTAGAGTAAGAAATTCAAGTGGACTTAGCATAATGACAGCAACAAAAAAAATTATAGAAAATAAATATCTTGATGAAAATGATGTTTATAGAGAAATCTTGTAAGATTAAAGAAAATTTCTATTACAACTTACTTTCCTCTGTCTGAAGGATGGGTATCCAGCTAGTATTTTTATTTTCATTGTTGGATATATGACATGACTTTTGTCCATTTCTTTCCAAAATTTTTTCCCTGTGTTGTCACTTTTTAAATATGCAAGATTTACGATACGAGGGAGAATACTTTGACAAATTCTTCTAAGGATATTTTGAAAACTTCAAAAAAAAAATGCTGTCTCAAAAAGTCGGGCTTTTCTTGACATCACTATTATTTTAACTACCTCTACTCCTCAGCAATGTTCACTGTTTTAAAAAGCAATGGTTAGAATTGTAATAAACCCTAAACGTATGATGAAAGTGAATTTATACATTTTGGGGTGGGGGGTTCTTGAGAATTTACAACAAAAATATTAAACACTATTTATTTAAATGAATTTATAATTACATTATAAAAATTGTATTAAAATTGATGCTATAAAATATTTATCATTTACCAATTTGCTTATTTGAATTTAATGTTTATTCATAATTTCTTAGTTAATGATTAAATAATTTTCTAACGGACCTGAAGGAAACTACCACCACCTTTAAATTTGTTGTTTTTCATTTTTTTTTACTTTTTTCAGTGCAGTCTAATCAGTTTTTACATAAGGTTTCCAATTATGAAAATAATTTGGAAAAATTTCAATATTTAAACAATTTTTAGTGGTGCTCAGTTTCTCATACAACGTTATAGTAAATCGATCCTCTATTTTGTAACCAATTGCGTTATTTTGTTTTGTTTTTTACGTTTTTTTGGGACGAGTTGTTGCTCATAGTCTTGTTTTTGTCTTTTTCAAGTTTTCTTTAGTTCTTACGATGACATCTTCCTCGGAAACTCCAAGAATGGCTTTATTCAAAAATTTCGCAAAGGATTCAATTGTTGAATATGTGCAAGCAAAAAAAGTTAATTGCACAGGATCGATTTAAGGTTGCATGAAAAACTGAGCCCCCCACTAACAAATTGTTTAAATGTTGAAATTTTTACAAAATCTTTTGTCAATTGGAAAGTTTAGGGTTTAATCGATAAAATTGCACTAAAAATATAAAAAGAAAGAAAAGATAATCAATCAATTTACAGGTGGTAGTAATGTCTTACCCGCGAGTGATTCCAAAATGGAGGATCGAGTTACTATAACGTGGTATGAAAAACTGAGCCCCCCCCCACCTAAAAAATGTTTAAATATTGAAATTTTTCCAAATTTTTTTTGTCAATCGGAAAGTTTAGGATTTAATTGATAAGATTGCACTGAAAAAAGTAAAAAGAAAATGAAAAACAACAAATTTAAAGGTGGTGGTAGTCTCCTTAAGGTCGGCCAATTATCTTACAAATTCTACGACAATAAAATACCCATGAAAATTTCCCAATTGAAATGCAAGACATTTAAGCTTAGAAGTTTTAACAAAAATATTGCAATAGAAATAATAAGTCCGAATGCAAGTCATTGTATAAATTTTTCCATTTCACTGAAATTTTATTTTACTTTTAACAGTCAATATATTCAGTTGGTGTTTAAAATTATATATATATATATTTTAAGCAAATTGTGTTAAACATTAGAGACAACATAGTCTTATATATTTTCTTTTGAATTTTTTCATATTTTTTGATTAGATTTTTTATTTGTGAATTATATTTGTATAAAAACTGTCCAAATGTTGTCCTAGTACTTGCGAACGTCATCATAATACTTTAACCCATTTATAAATGCTAGTTTTGTTCGACACGTATCGAGCGTCTCTAAAATATGGAAATTTTTCTATTTTTATTTTTTATTTTCTTTTTCCTTCTCTCCCCTTCCTTCCCTCTCTTCCTGTTTAACCCACTTTTCAATCAAACACCACTTCCTATTCCATCTTTTTTTAAAGCTTTTTAAGAGATTGAGTTAAAGATAATAAATTTTTTTTTTAATTTCAAATTAAATTTTTTACAGAGACAGTATACTGGAATGTTGTTTGGGGGGGTTGATTCTTATTGGTCAGATATGTGTCAGGTGTATTAAAGCAATAGATTATTTTTAAATGTATATATGTGGAAAATTTTTGTATGCATATGCATGTATATATATATATATGTGTGTGTGTGTGTGTGTATATATATATATATATAGTAGTATAGCCTGGCGTTGCACGGGTGTAATGAAACCTTTAAAACTAATCCATGGTCCTGGAGCTCAGACTCAGCCTAAAGAATATTTGTGTGAAGTTTGGTGAGAATTAGATAAAAATTGTGGATTTGTATAAAGGACATACAGATAAACAGACACACACACACAAACAGCTTGCCTTTTATATATATATATATATATATATTATCGATTTTCTGCACTATTGTAAGAACTGGAACCTTGAAATTTCTGAATATCGTTTCTTATGTCTTTGTCTATGAGTGTATCAAATTTGATTAAAATCAGACCACTCCTTCTATAATCCGATTTTTTCAATTATTGATTTTTGATATTTATCGGGGGTAACTTGACACAAAACCTAACTAAGAACACTCACAGACGCTTATAGTACAACTATGTAATTTTTCAAAAAAGTTGGTTCAGCCGTTTCGGAGTCTATAGGTAACGGACACACACACACACACACACACACACACACACAGACAAAGTTCCATTTATAAATAAGTTTAGATTATATATATATATATATATATTGCTCATAAATCTGAAAAAAAAAACCTTTGAGATAAATCCCAAAGGATTCTACTGTTGTTAAATATCCACTGATCTAGCCAGAGAGCCCAATATAATTAGATTTAGTTATTTAAAGAGCTAGTGTTTACTATTTTTCAAACACTCATGTAACAGGGATCTTTTATGAACACGCAATTTTCAAAATTAGGAGAAGTTACTTGAGGGTCTTAGTACCCTTTCATCCATGATTGTATGATCCTAGTAGGTATTTAATGGTATGGTTACACTTGGACATAATTTCTGTTCTTTCATTTCGTAATCTATTTTTGTCTGGGAAGATTTAAGTTTTCTGAAATCAGCTGGCCATTTGTCAAAATGGCCATACGATTTTAGAAAATTTAACTTTTTTTTATATGTAATATGAGTTAAAAATCAAGTGGTTTTCTTAGGGCAGCTTAGATGTGGCACAAGGATGAAAGTATTGGAGTACCCAGTGACTCATACTGATTCTACCAAGACAAGCTTGCTAACCATTACAACACAATGAAAAGATGAAATCCAGATAAAATCTAGAACAAAATCCAACAGAACGATAAAATAAAAACAAATAGGAAACGTATATGTTGTGATGCAGTGGATAAAGGCTCAGAACGAGAATTCGGGGAACCGAGTTCAAATTCCATTTGAATTCCTTGCATTCACTTATGCGCAAATACCCTTGGTATTAATTTGTCTCTTCCCTCCAGTTACGGGTAAAATAACAGGACAGATTGGGTTCTATGGCCTTGGTTGGCAACCAGTCTACCACAGAAAGTAATGACAACCTACTGCAGGAAAATCTTCTACCCAGTCAGTCATATCTCTTTCGAGACATGATCGCCCAAGCGTGTATCACGTATGGCACTTAACTGACTGATATCAAGCGAACATGTTTCAGCTTCAAAGTTTCCTTAAGAGATTGAGGGAAAGTGTGTGTGTGTGTATTGGAGTAAAAGACAAAGGGGGATAAGCAAAACATCCAAAATGTAAGGGAGATAACTCATAAATCTTTAATAAAAAAAAAATGAACATTTGTGCTTCATTTGAAAATAGATTCATTTTCTCCTTTCCTTAAAAAAACGATATGGAAATATTCCCCCGGGGTTTTATAGACCAAGTTGAGAGATCTAGTAAAATAATATTTGACTAGATCGTAATCTACTTGTACTTGTAGCAGGCCTAACACCAAAACAGAATTGGGGAGGTTTTATTTTTCATTTTTAGGTGGCCTTGTTTCCTTGAAATTCACTGTAAAGTAAAATTTCGCAATAGTAAACAATGAACAATAAGGCTTTTATAAACATTTTTGTTTTGTATATAAAGGTTTTGCAACAAAGCTTTAAATTTACCCTTGATAAAAAAAAAAAGTCTTTGAAATTGTGGGTGTGTGTAACCTTTTTTTGGGTTTGATTTTAAATGGTAACAGTATTTTTTTTCTTTTTTTTGTAAAGGGAAAAGAATAAAATGTGACGAAACAAAAAATAAAAGTTTTTTTTTTAAACATATCACATTGTGGAAGCGATGAAGACACAAGGGACTACTAAACGTGAAAGAATAAGAGGAAAGAGAAACGTAAAGACTGACAACAATTAAAGGAAGAAGAAAAGTAATCAAGAAGACAGTATAATAATTGACATTCTATTTTTAAAGATCAAAGTTGGTTAGAATGCATGGAGCCTGGGGAGACCCATGTGTACGATACTCCTAACAAAATTTGCATAGATTCTTTCTCAGACTTTTGTGGAAATTATCAAAATCATTTATAGAAAAACTTCTACTTATTTATCGTAAGGCAATTTATCAATCACTTCTGTTAGTGGCAATTTATCAATCGCATTGTTTTAACTAGTACGAATTTCATTTCTTTTTTTAGGTTCCAGCCAGCTTCCCAAGCGTCTCTCAAACTTGTAACCTGATTGGCTGATTTATTTTAGAAAATATTATTTTTGCACGAGACACAATTCTACCCGCTGGCATCACGCTTTGAGCCTGTCATGTGATCACGGAATAAATAAATACAGTAGATTTTTGCTTCTCAATCAGTGAATAACAATTTGCTAACAGAACCCATGTCACTCTGAATCTCAGCCATCTTTTCACCCAGCAACACGCGGGAATCACTTGTAAATACAGTAGATTTTTGCTTCTCAATCAGTGAATAACAATTTGCTAACAGAACCCATGTCACTCTGAATCTCAGCCATCTTTTCACCCAGCAACACGCGGGAATCACTTGTAAAATCCAACTTTAACAAATATTTCTTCTTACCCATCTGTTGACCGTTAAACTTTGCATTTGATCATTTTACAGCAATCAGAAAAATAAGATTCACTCTTAATTATTTGCCAAGTCGTATTCTTCGATAAACTTTATATCATTCCGATTTATTGGGGTATTCCCAGAACTTTCAACCCTAATTTGTCATTTACATACTTGAACATTCACACAAGAATTTTTTATTAATTACTATTCTGCCTTATACGTCTAAGTAATCCGATTCACATTTCAGTGGAACATTTAAATATTGTCTAAGCAAGACAACTCTACTTTTCTCCATTACATTATTAGACTTTGTCTCACATTGTGAACTTTGCAAATGAACATTTTAGTTTTATAAAACATTGCTTACAACATTGATTCAATTTTCATCCCCTTTTGATTTGTATATTTATTAAAGCGGATGTGCGTTGTGGTACAGTGGATATCGACTCGGAACAACAAATCGGGGTGGCGAGTTTGAATTCCAGTCGAATTCATGGCATTCAGTTATGCACAAATACCCTCGGAAAACGTATTAATCCATCTTTTTCGTCTAGTTATGGGTTAAATAATAGGACAAACTGGGTTCTATAGCCTTGGCGGGCAACCAGCCTACCGCAGAAAGCAATGGCAACCTACTATGGAATAATCTTCTGCCCAGTCACTCATGTCTTTTTTGAGACATGATCGCCCAAAGTGTGTATCACGTATGACACTTAACTGACTGACTGAAAGATATTATTCAAAATGTCAAAAAGTTCTGCATTTATGTGTTTTTGTAACAAGTGATCATGTTTTTTGTCAGTCAGTTAAGTGCCGTACATGATAAATGCTTTGGGCGATCATGTCTCAAAAGAGACATGACTGACTGGGCAGAAGATTATCCCCACAGTAGGTTGCCACTGCTTTCTGCAGTAGACTGGTTGCCAGTCAAGGCTATAGAACCCAATCTGTCCTGTTATTTAACCCATAACTGGAGGGAAGAGACGGATTAATACCTTTCCCAAGGGTATTTGCGTGTCAGTGAATGCAAGGAATTCAGCTGGAATTCAAACTCGATTCCTCGTTCTGAGTCGATATCCACTGCACCACAGAAGTTTGAGGTGAAGATGTACAGAAAGTACAAATCATTATTTTAACGTAGAATCTTAATTTCACCACTTAAAAACCTGTGTGAGAATTATATGATTAGCGTCATTATCAGTCTCTAAGTTCCACAAGCAATAAGTTTCTTCTCTTGTACTTCTTGCTTGTGGAACTTTCTTCTGTTTACTTCCTGTTCCTTTATTGTTCTCTATCCTTAATAATGTTTTTCTTTTTCTTATATTCTTTCACTCAATAACCCCCGAGTCTTAGAGGCTCTGTTGCCTTAAAAAAAGTTTGTGCTCTGAGAGACACTTCTACATGTAGACATATCTCACTTAATGTTAGATTCTTAAATCAAGAAAATCTATAACAGAATTTTCAGAAGTCTTAAAAGAAAATTTAATAAGTTATCCAAGACTTACGGTTGGGAGAAACCACTTCCAGGCTGTCTGGAACTTCTGGCAGTTGTATGACTACAGTAAGCAGAGCGATACTTTCTCTCCCTCTCAAGAAATGCACTAAGGCTCAGATCATATTTCCTACGAGAAGTGTCCCTGATCAGTGTATTGTATGCGTTGGTCATTTCGATAAATTTCTCATGCGTACAAGGTTTGTTTGGGTTCAAATCCGGATGGAGCTCTTTTGATTTTTTCACATAGGCAGCTCGTATTTGTTCTGGGGTTGCATTGTAGTCTACGTCTAGTACCGCATAGTGCGTCTTCATTTTAGCTGGACACCTGAAAATAAATAAAAATAAAAAAAATGTCAGTCACACTAAAAAAAACTAACAGCAAAATCTGACTGACGATAAACTACTAATAATTTCATCCAAATTCTTCAAATAACTACTCCTTTTGGCACCGTGAATCCATATTCCAAACTGTGCCTCCCCACTGTTTTTAAATGAGTTTCTGGACATTCCTTAATGTTTTCAGCTATTATCTCAAAGCCAGCAGCATGTTTTAAATATTATTTTATAACAAACACAGTCTCATTTTCTGTAGGCCTGGGGGCCACAGCTTAGGTGGGCATCTCACTCTCCCATTGTTTCGGAGCTTTTAATCTGAGGAAGTTTGAGGTGAAGATGGTTGACCCACCATCAGGAACAAAGATGATGAACAGAGCATGCAGCAGAATCAGCCTAGAAATAGGACAAGAACAGTGTGGCTTTGTTAAATATACCGGAATGAGGAATGCGTTATTCATGCTCAGAAAACCATCTGAAAGAGCAATACAAATGCAGAAGGAACGTTATCTGTGCTTTATAGACGAGGCAAAGGTGTTCGACAAAGTATGCCACAAAGGCTTGGGCAACCTCGATATTTTCGGAAAAGATGTTAAGACAATCAGGAATCTATATTGGCAGCAAACTGCTTGTGTGTGGACAGCAAGCAAACTCAGTAGGTATGCAAAAATAGAAAAGGGCATAAGACAAGGATGGGTTTTCTCACCAGATCTTTTCAACCTGTACAGCGAAGCAATTATGAGAGAAATAAAAACCTTGCCAGGATTCATAATTGGCAGCCACAATCTCAGTAATATAAGCTACGCGGATGACATGGTGCTGATAGCAGACACGGAAAGGAAAATGCAGAACCTCCTACAGAAGGTAGCAAAAGAAAGCAAGAAGAAAGGATTAAGCATAAACTTAAAGAAAACTGAATGGATGGTCGTCAGCAAAAAGAGGGGCCCAATATGCCAGCTACAAGTTGGAGAAACTAAAATAAAACAAGAGAAGAAAATTTAAATACCTGGGAACTAAATCAGAAACAGATATTTAATTCAATAAAAACACAAAATAAAATATGTACAAATATACAATTGTAGCATTCAAAACAGAAAACACTGTCTACTGACAAATTGTTACAAGGAAGAAAGAGGTTAGGGTCAAGTCTTTTTACTTTAGGGCTAGCAAAGTAATGTAAGTGCTATTACTGGAAATCCACAAATATATGTATATAAAGAATAATTTTTAGTTTGCTCAATGAAAATATTCCAAAACTCTATTTACTAATTGTTGTGGGGGAGTTACCCACTTCATAATGGACTCTTCTTTGCCTATATTAATTGAGAGTTAATTACTCTCGAGGACGTGTGCAGGAGTGAGAGAGACTCTCGTGAGGACTCTCGTGTGGAGTGAGCAAGTCTCTGTATGACTTCAGTTCAGCGCAAGAAAAACAAACAAATACAAAGAGATATAAAGAGGAAAGTAATAATTACTTTTCTCTTTCTATCTCTTTGTATTTGTTTGTATTTCTTCTTGACGTAATATATGTTCTAGAAGCTACCACCTTGTTGACTTATTATTTTATGGTCCCATACCGGGTCCATATCACTAATTTAGTTCCAGAAGGTTCTCTTTCGGGTTTTTGTTGGTCAGTTACTTTTCATAGAGATTCTTTCAGCTGGATATACTAATACGCGAATCAAAGCTAGAGTTGATAATACTAGAAATTCTTTTTTTACAACTGACAACTCTCTCACCAAAACCTATTTTATAGGGGCTAGCACCTAATTAGCATATTTCTCAATGTTTCTTGAATCATCTAGATTTTTCTTGAATAATCTAGAATCTTCCAAATGTTCTATTTCTACTTTCTCTATTTTACAACTACTTCATGAATTAAATCTTTTTTGTATTAACAGGTAGGACTCAGTAGAATCCCTTACTACAATTTTAACCATTTTGTTGACTTTATTAATAATTTTATAGAGAAATGCATCCTCGTAACAGTAGTTATAATGACCACATTCTGTTCCCACTCATTATTTATACACTGCAAACATCTTGAAAGTCACATTGACGACAAATTAGGTAGTCAATGATGTGACCATGATGAGATCTTGGATGAATCAATGTCACCTTAATGGATCTCTTTTTGTTTAAAAAAAAACTATCACATATTGCAAGATTAACCTTCATGCAATGCTGGAGAAGATGTATACCACTGCTATTTACTCCCCCACTATCAGTCAAGTGCCATATGTGGTACAAGCTTTGGGCGATCATGTCTCAAAAGAGACATGACTGACCAGGCAGAAGATTATACCGCAGTAGGTTGCCATTGCTTTCTGCAGTAGACTCGTTGCCAGCCAAGGCTAAAGAACCTAATCTGTCTTGTTATTTGGGTCATAGGTTGAGGAAGAAGAGATGTATTATATCATTAAGTAGTAATTAGTGGGGGATCAGTTTATTACTTCATGACAATAGAAAATCGATCCCCCACTTTATGCCCAGTAAACGCTTTAACTGTTTCTAACTATTATACTCAGTCAATCAGTTAAGTGCCATACGTGATACATGCTTTGGGCGATCATGTCTCAAAAGAGACATGACTGACCAGGCAGAAGATTATACCGCAGTAGGTTGCCCTTGCTTTCTGCGGTAGACTGGTTACCAGGCAAGGCTATAGAACCCAATCTGTCCTGTTATTTGACCCATAACTGGAGGGAAGAGATGGATTAATACCTTTTCTCAAGGGTATTTGTGCATAAGTGAATGCAAGGAAATCAAGTGGAATTCGAACTCAACAGGGTCCCATGTTTCATGATCTGTTCTCACCCTCGTTAAAATCCCTGAGAAGGAGAATTTCATCAGCCTGAGAAAATTTAGATAGCATTCAGTGGAGGTCTTCATAGAAAGCCATTATAATTTCAACACTATTTGACATGGTAGGATCATAGACAGAGATTAATGTCATGAATCTCTTTGCTGGTCATGGCATACAAATAGTTATGCTTTGAGGATGCTCAAAATGGACAACAAGATCAGATCTGATTGCAAACCCCACACCTCTTCATATTTCTTGCCCGCAGACCTACCCTTCCAACAGAAAGAGTAACCTGTGGCATTTCTCACCATTTGATTCTCATTGCTGAAGTGGGTGTTAGAGAGATATAAAATAAATTACATTACGATTTACGTCACATTGTTTGAACTGAAACCTTTATTTCAATAACTGACGTATATCATTCTCATTCCACTGCTGGATGCCACGTAGTTAACTTCCTTTAACTCAACTCTCTAAGTTATTTGTTCATCACTGCTGAAGCCAGATATTGAACTCACAACTCTTTGGGTCAAGTCACTGGAACTAACCAACATATATATCAACTGGATTATGTGTACTTGACATTGCATTTAAATTTTTGCAGCTTAAAGTTGTCTGAATAGCATAGAGCCGGAAGGGATTTCCACAAGCGAGAAATGCTAGAAAATGGAACCTATGACTATATCTTTTAACTCTTCTGGTTATAATGCACTTAGACGTTACAGCCTTTGTACGCTCTGACCTTCTTCAGCTGCTAAAAGTTTTGAACCAAACCTGCTATTTCAATCACTGAGGTATATCATTCTCATTCCATGTGCAATGCCACTTCTGGATGCCATGTAGTTATCTTCCTTTAACTCAACTCTCTAAGTTATTTGTTCATCACTGCTGTAGCCAGATATTGAACTCACAACTCTTTGGGTCAAGACACTGGAACTAACCAATGGACAACAGTCCAAACAGAGTAAATAATATAAATACTACCTCATCTCAGAAATATAGACAAATACAATTTATTTTATTAAAAATAATTAAAAAACAAAAAACTTGCTTTGCATTTTTTGCTTTACTTTATTAAAAAATAATTTAAAACAAGTGTGTTTTATTGAACTATTTTTTAAATGACAACCAAGTCTACAGAACCCAATCTGTCCTGCTATTTAATCCATAGATGGAAGGAGAAAAGATGAAGTTATACGTTTCCCAAAAAATTTGCGAGTAAGTGAATTTGAACTCTGCTCACTGATTTCCAATTCCGAGCTATTATCCATTACACCACAACACGCATTTTACAATATAGTTCATTAAAAATAATTAAAAACTAAAGACTGCTTCAAATTTTACATAAGGACTTTTTAAATGCCTTATCTGAAAAAAATATTCATTAATTAAGGTTTTAAGCCTTAATTGCTTTTTTATTTGGTTATAAAATAGTTATGTTTTTTTGGTGTTGAGTTGTATCACACCCTATATATATATATATATATATACACACAGACATGACACCAAGATAAATTTTATTTCTGATTTTTTTTAAGATAGATTAACATAGATTATTTGATTAAAATTGCAGATAACCATACTGAAACATACCACAAACCAAAGGAGCATCAGACCTATCTGAATTTCAGTGAGGAAATATCGTGGCCCAACATGAAGGTGGTCTTAGTCAAAGGAAAATATCTGAAAATCTTTCAATATCCCTTTTTACTGTTAATAGATTGATCGTGCAATTCACAGAGAGGGCAAGAAGTACACAAAACCTCATCCAGACTGCCATGGGCCCTCTGAAAGAACTATACGTCTTGCCCAAAGAAATGTGGAACAGGATCCACATTGCATGGCTTCTTATATAGCAACACAAGTTGATGTCAGTACCAGAACAGCTGTTAGGTATCTTCTCAAGCTGGGCTACTATGGCAGAGCTGTGAGAAGGAAACCACTTCTCTGTCCAGCCAATATCAAACGTAGAAAGGATTGGGCTCATGGGATGGTGGAGAGACCTGTGACCTTTTGGACTACTGGCACTTTCTCTGATGAGTCAAGATTCACATTATTTTCCGACAGTGGAAGAGTATGGGTATGGAGACTCTGTAGTCAAGAGTTTGATTTAAAAAGACTGCAGCCAATGGTAAAACATGGAAGCCTTTCAGTAATGGTATGAGGTGCAATTTGAAGTGATGGTCACTCAGAGCTTGTGGAGTGTGAAGGAAACATCAATTCAGCCAAATATGATTCTATATTAAAGAAAGGACTCCTTCTAATACTTTCAAATAGTAGAATGAGCAGAGTTGGAAGATGGAGCTCCATGTCACACTGCTCAAGCAACGCAACATTGGTTGAGACAAAATGAGATCAATAAACTTCCATGGCTAAGTCAGTCTCCAGATATTAACCCTATTGAACATCTTTGGGGCATATTATATCAAACTTTCCACAAAAAGAACAGGAAACCATCATCTAAGCCCGAACTTTTAGAACTATTGCATGAAACAAAGCAAAGAATCCCTCAAGATGATATTCGTGAACTCATCGCTAGCATGCTTAGAAGGGTCATAGCATTAAAAAAAAGCAAAGGGGATGTCAACCAAGTATTAGTTATTAAATTTATGACCATTTATAATTACTTCATTTGTATAAATTACTTGTTTAAAAAATAAACAGTTTCTGTGAGGGTCTATTCAATTCTGTCATGTCTGTGTATATATATATATATATATATATATATATATATATATATATTGAACAATTAAGAGTATGAAATTCATCTTCGCAAGGATGTTTCCAACTAGCACCCAGTTAGCAGAGAAAAATAAACAAGGTTGTAACACAATACATGTCCCTCTCTCCTCTCACCATAGGGTGAATATTATGCTGATATTTATTGAGCACAATATCCAAAGGCGGAATCATCAGTCAATCTGAACCTAAAGAATAGACTTGCCTAGATAGCAGAGTGGAATCTCCCAGGCTGTTATATAAACCACCTACCAATTTGCTGGGAGACTGAAGCTGTCAATTTCAACTTCAACTACAACTGGCTGTTGCTAAGAATTTTACATATATATATATATATATATATATATATATATAAATTAAAAAAGGATTAATTCAATGATGTTGAATGACCATTTCGATGTGAAAATCCCCACGGGGGATAACACATCACCTCAGCAACTGAAAAATCCTTTCAGAAACTTGAGAAAAATCAGTCTAATTTTCCTTTTTAAATAGATTTGCAAAGAAATTAAAAAAGAAAATAAAAAAGAAAAAGAAAGAAAAAGATAAAACAAAATAAAAACAAATAAACAAGAAAAGAAAAAATTGACATCGTCTGGGTTCACAAAAAAAGAAAACAGAATTGTAACTTAAAAATTAACAGACAGCCATGTTGAATTGATGTAAGGTTAAGCAACACGGAAAAAAGGTGGGAGATAAGAAAGAAAAAGGAAGGGAGGGGAAAAGAAAAGAAAGAAAAAAAATTTTTATATATTACAGACGCTGCATATATTCAAAAAACTAACTTCCTAAAAACGTTGAAGTATTAGAAAAAGGCCTTTACTTAAAAAGGCATAATTATTTTTAAAGGGAATAAAAAGATATAGGATTTAAAATAAATTTTTTTTAAAAAATTAGGTCATTTGATTTAAACTAAATAAAGACATCGCTAGGTAAAAAAAAATATATATATATATATATATATATATATATATATATATATATATATGACAGAATAATTAAAGAGCAGGTAGAAAAAGTGTCTTCAATCTAACATGTTCCACTTTAAGTTTCTTCAAAGATTTGTTAATAAGACACAAATTTATAAATTTCCAACATTTTTAAATCTAAAGAAAGTGGATCTTACCTTGCTGATATATGTAAGCTGCGACACTTTGGCCTAGAGAAAAGGTGCCGACATATGCGGTAGGACAGGGACAGAGTCATGAGCATCTTTCAACTGCTACATTCTGAAAGAGACAGAAAAAGAGAGAAATTACCAGAAGCAACCACATCATTGACACATCATTTGAATAATGGTACTTTCTTTGTTTCGAAAAAAAACTTTGGCATTTGATCCTTTATTGTTAATTGACTCACAGGACTTTTCCTTTCTTTTTTCTACTGTTTAAAAAATACAAGGCCCATGAGCCACTCAAGATAGTTGGCACTTAAACCAGCCACTCAAGGAGGACGGCGACTAAATCAGCCACTCAAGGAGGATTGCGACTAAATCAGCCATTGAAGGAGGACGGCAACTAAACCAACCACTCAAGGAGGACAGCTACTAAACCAGCCACTCAAGGAGGATGGTGACTGAACCAGCCACTCAAGGATGGCGACTAAACCAAGCCTCTTGTAGTAAAAGGTGACTGAGTGCACAGAGAAAGCAACAGGTTTGTATTATGAGGATATGGTTAATAGTTAATCAAATCAATCAAGTCCTTATGTTATTTATTCTTCTTTATATTAAAATTTATCCAATACAAGGCTCAATAGCTTTTCATGGTTACAGACCGTGATTTATCATTTGAATATAAGAATAAAGAATTCAGGGACAATTACTGTGGAAATAATTTTAGTAGATTAGCTTTTATTGATTGATTTGATTAACTATTAACCATATCCTCATAATACAAACCTGTTGCTTTCTCTGTGTGCGCTCAGTTAGTCACCTTTTACTACAAGAGGCTGGTTTAGTCGTCGTCCTCCTTGAGTGGCTGGTTCAGTCACCATCCTCCTTGAATGGCTAGTTTAGTTGCTGTCCTCCTTGAGTGGTTGGTTTAGTTGCCGTCCTCCTTGAGTGGCTGATTTAGTCGCCATCCTCCTTGAGTGGCTGATTTAGTCGCCGTCCTCCTTGAGTGGCTGATTTAGTCGCTGTCCTCCTTGAGTGGCTGATTTGGTCGCCGTCCTCCTTGAGTGGCTGATTTAGTCGCCGTCCTCCTTGAGTGGCTGATTTAGTCGCTGTCCTCCTTGAGTGGCTGATTTGGTCGCCGTCCTCCTTGAGTAGCTGATTTAGTCGTTGTCCTCCTTGAGTGGCTGATTTAGTCGCTGTCCTCCTTGAGTGGCTGATTTAGTCGCCGTCCTCCTTGAGTGGCTGATTTAGTCGCCGTCCTCCTTGAGTGGCTGATTTAGTCGCTGTCCTCCTTGAGTGGCTGATTTGGTCGCCGTCCTCCTTGAGTGGCTGATTTAGTCGCTGTCCTCCTTGAGTGGCTGATTTAGTCGCCGTCCTCCTTGAGTGGCTGATTTGGTCGCCGTCCTCCTTGAGTAGCTGATTTAGTCGCCGTCCTCCTTGAGTGGCTGATTTAGTCGCCGTCCTCCTTGAGTGGCTGATTTAGTCGCCGTCCTCCTTGAGTGGCTGATTTAGTCGCCGTCCTCCTTGAGTGGCTGATTTAGTCGCCGTCCTCCTTGAGTGGCTGATTTAGTCTCTGTCCTTTTTTGTAAAATTAATCAGAATTGAACAATATTGATAGATCTTTTATAATTTTAGAAGTGGGTGTTTTGTTCAAAATATCGATACTGAGTAAGATTGATGCCCTACTTTTTACAGAGTTATCTAAAATTAACTGTTCCACTTATGAGAACAGGTTATTCTTTAAAAATAAAGAACAATTTTAATTAAAGGGCAAAATTTATATAAAACAATAAAAGTGTATATCTGTAGTGACTCAGAATAAAAATAATATATATAAATTAAAATATATGAAAAAAAAGAATTAAAATTAAATTAAGGTATTTGTGCTTTTTCTTTAAAACCCCTATACCTTCCTTTGTCTGTCTAAACTTCTCTTTCTACACTTGAGGGTTGCTTTTCTCAACTTATAAGAAAGCAACCCTCAAGTAAAAATAAGAAGAACAAAAAAACTGAAAACGGCTGAAAAATGCCAGAAGTTTCTGGGAGAATGTAACGGATAAGAAATTAAGATCAACCTTCTTCACTTTTACAAACATTCACAGTGACATGTGAAAAATTATATTCTTAATCCTGATTGGTTAACAAACCAAGAAATTCAAAATACATCAGCGAAACAGTTTTTCTACAGCTAAAAAAAAAAATCATTTTGGGAGCCACCCCACATGACTGGATTCTCTAAAAGTCTTGTGGAAGAAACAGCCAGTACTCAACTAGAATAGAAGTTGGGTTTGACAGACCAAAAAACTACCAGGGCAAATTGGTAGGTGGTTCAAATAATAACCTGGAAGATTCCATTCTGTTACAGGCAAGTCTATTCTGTAAGCAGTGATTGGCTGATAATTTCAGTGTGTACATTGAGCTTCATAAATATTAAGCACAATATCCACCATTTGTGTTTGGGCCACATAGGGACATGTATTCAGTTACAACCCTGTTTTTTCTTGTCTGCCAACTGGACGCTAGTTGGAAACATCAGGAAAGCGAGTCTCACACTCTTGAATGTTCACCTTCCTACAGGGAGACAAAAGGAGACAGCCATGTTGAAAGGTAAGTTATTTGACTTCTACAGATTCAATATTTAAGGATGGCCTCTAACTGGTCATGGTGGTCAGTCAGGGTAGGCGGTTTGCTGACACACATCTAAAATATAACCAACTTCAAATCTACCCGGAGATAAGGTCAGGTCATGCGTTGTTCTCTTTCTCCTTATCTCTTTCAACAATTACTACAACGAACAATTTCTTCAACTCTTGATACCCTTAACTCAACTTTATTATCGAACATGAACTCTACACTTAACCTTTTAAAAATGTTTCTAATTGAACATTAACTTCTACAACTTGTGTTATTCTTTCATTTTAAATGAATTTATATTTTAACATTCAAAATGTATATTTTATTCTTCTTACACAATTTGTAAAACTTGTAAGCTGTAGGGAGTTCGGTTAAGTCTAACACAAGGCCGAATCAAAGAAACATTAACCAGCTCCCTATGGCTACAAGAAAAGCCTACTAATTTGGGACTGAAAAAAAAAAATCAAGGTGACTCAACACACAACTTCCATTATTTAAAAAAAAAAAAGAAATGAACACTGGAAAATAAAATAATTGTGGCCAAACAAAAAATTTGAAACAAATAGCCTTTAGATATTAGCCAGAACCAATACTTACACCAGAGTCTTCGAGCCTGGTCAAAAGCATAAACTGAGAGCTCTGAGCTAGAAGCAAAGTGTATATATAGTGAGAATGACAGCATCTTTTGCTGTCACTCTATGTAAAAACAAGCCATTTGTGATGCATGAAGAAGTAGTTCATAGGTCATCTACTAATGATATTTATGCCCTGCTTAGGGCTAAGAAAAACACAGTAGAGTGTCACTAACTTATTTTTAATATTGCTACTACCTCTACCATGGCCTGACTTCAAAGCTACACTACTGGACTTTCTCTAAGCTACTACTAATATCCACCTTCAAAACAAATATTTTGTTATACCGAATATTAAAGGACTCAATCTTCATTCTAAATAAAAATAAATATTTTCATATACACTTTTATTAGGCTGTTACAAAAAATAATGGTCAATTTCAGAAACATAATTTTATTTTTGAAAAATTAACTGTAGAAATGTTGTTTAAATTAGTCAAAATAAGAGCCTTGGGCATCTATGCACCTCTGTTATCGATCAATGAAATTATTTATCCTTCGTTGATAAAACGTTATTGGCAGTGATGAAAAGAAATCTTTGAAAGCTGATTCCACCTCTGGTTTTACTATTTAGAAATGTACTTAAGTGCTTGGATGTGCGTGGTGGTTCAATGGATATCAAATCAGAACAAGAAATCGAAGAGCCACGTTCAAATTCCAGTTGAATTCATTGCATTCACTTACGCGCAAATACCCTTGGGAAAGATATTAATCCATCTCTTCCTTCCAGTTATGGATTAAATAACAGGACAGATTGGGTTCTATAGCCTTGGCTGGCAACCAGTCTACTGCAGAAAGTAATGGCAACCTACTGCGGGATAATCTTCTGCCCAGTCAGTCATGTCTCTTTTGAGATATGATCGGCCAAGCATGTTTCACGTATGGCACTTAACTGACTGACTTAAGTGCTTAAAAAATGATAATCAGTAGGTGAAAGATCAAAAGAATATCAAAGATGTGGTAAACTCTTGTATCCCAGGTTTGTGAGCTTTTGCAACGTCATTGCAATGTGACTGTGCATTATCTTTGAGCAGAACTGGACCACATTAATTCACAAATGCAGGTCTCATTTATTTTGCAGTCATGCATGCATTTCAGCAAGTTGATTGCAGTAAAGCTCTGCATTAATGCTCTGATTGGCTTCCAGAAAGCTGCAGTGGATAACACCAATTGCAGACCATCATAATTTATTCCTTGTTGATAAAACATTATTGGCAGTGATGAAAGGAAATCGTTGAAAGCTGATTCCACCTCTGGATTATGCCTAAAAGTTTTAGCATTTAAAAATGTGCTTAAGTGCTTAAAAAAATGACAATCAGTGGGTGGAAGATCAGGAGAATATAGAGGACTAGCAGTATAGCCCGGCATTGCTCAGGTGTAATGAAAGCTTTAAAACTAATCCATGGTCCTGGAGCTCAGACTCTTTGGACGCTGGCACAAAAGACTGAAAAGCAATAGTTGTTTCCAGTTAAAGCGAAATCGTAGACTGAAAGAAAAATGAATGGATGTAAGTCAAATCTTGATTTCCTGGTATCAATATCAAATAAGTTTTTTTCGTTGTAAACTGACTTTTGAAGGCTAAATAAGTCCTCTGAGTAAATGGTAACATGGCTGAGACTAAGAACTACAATTATACCTACTTTGAGCCAAACCCGAAGCAAAAACTAAAATAAAAGGGCTGAAAAAAATACAGACATACAGGCAGATAGACACACACACAAACATCTTGCCTTTTATATATAAATATTATCGATTTTCTGCACTATTGTAAGAACTGCAACCTTGAAACTTCTGAATATCATTTCTTCTGTCTTTATCTATGAGTGTATCAAATTTGATTAAAATCGGACCCCTCCTTCTATAACCCAATTTTTCGATTATCGATTTTCAATATTTATCGGGGAGTACCTCAACACAAAACCTAGCTAAGAACACTCGCAGACGCTTATAGTACAACTGTGTAAATTTTCAAGAAAATCGGTTCAGCCGTTTCAGAGTCTATAGGTAATGGACACACACAGACACAAAGTTCCATTTATAAATAAGTTTAGATTAGATTTAGATTTAGATGTGGTAAATTCTCATATCCTAAGTCTGTGAGTTTCTGTAACGCCATTCTGTAACATGTAGCAGAATTGGATCATGCTGATTCACCAATGCAGGTCTCATTTTTTGCAGGCATGCATGCATTCCAGCAAGTTGATTGTAGTAAAGTTCTGCATTAATGCTCTGATTGGCCCCCCAGAAAGCTGTAGTGGATAAGACCAATTGCAGAGCACCAGACAGTCAGCATAATTTTTTGCTAATTGCTTGATCAATTATGGTTATCATAAAGGATTCAATTTTCATCAAAATTGACTATTTGATTAAGAAATGAATTGTTGGTTTTACACAGAAAGAGCATCAAGCAAACTTCAATACACCTAAGTTTTTGATTTTTATTGAGATCATGATGAATCCATTTATCAAGCTTTTTCACCTTGCCAATACTCTGCAAATGATGTGAGAATGTTTCATTGCTGGCACCAAGCATCTGAGGCATTTTTTTTGCTGATGCAACTTTGGCTTCAGAAAATGTTTTGGGGACTCATTGCAATCAAGTCATTGAACTGATCATTTATGGTTATCATAAAGAATCCACTTTTTATCACAAGTGACTATTCGGTCAAGAAAGGGATCCATGGTGTTACGCAGAAAGAGCATCAAGCACATTTCAAAATGGCTGAGGTTTTGTTTTTCATTGAGATCATGAAGAACTCATTTATCAAGCTTTTCCAACCTTACCAACATTCTGCAAATTGTGTGAGACTGTTGCAGTGCTGACACCAAGTATCTGAGACATTTCCTTACACTTGGTGTGCGTTTTTGCTCAACAGCTGCCTGCAAAATGTTCATTGTCAAGACTATATGACCATTTTCTACCTTCTTCAACTTCAAGGCTCTAATCACCAGTACAGAATTCTGGAACCATCTTCGTACTGTCCAATCACTTATGAACCCATCTTCCCATACTCTATTGATACTGGCAGAAGTTTAGGAGACGCTGTGCCCAAGTTTGAATGTAAGAAAAGTAAATGAAGATTATATTTTGTTCATAATTAAAGGCTTCTATGCTTCAAGAATATTTCTGTCTGAAAATAACTTAAAAATTATTAAAGAGCACACATTAATTATTATGTATACCAAAATTCAACTCATATATATGTAAATACAATGTTAAAATGGCTTTGCAAAATATAACACTTCGAGCGGCCATTATTATGACCTAATATTACAGTTCCATTTATTTTAAAATTTTCGATAAAATAATCACTAAAAATATCTACAATTCTATAACCACATATCCATTTTATTCTTTATTTAAGATCAATAATCATTATCCCCCCCACCACTGTTTGTGCATTTGCTTAAAAAAACAAATAAATAAATAAATAACCCTTTCACCCAATAAAAAATGTTTACAAACATTTTTAAAATTCAGAAAATTTAAAAAAATGCTAATATTAAACCTGGCACTTGTAAATAACAACTAAATCCATTAACTCTGTAAAAATATCAGAGATAGATTTGTAGTTGCCTTGATACTATCAACAGAAATCCAGTTCTGAAGTTATAAAAAAAGTCAATGTTTTTTGGTTCTAAAAAATAATGTGTTCTAATGAATGCTACAAAAATTATTCCCCCACCAAAATTTTTCCATATTTTTTACAAGTCGACCATTCTATTTAAATAGTGCCAAAATATTTATCAAGTTGCACATTTAAATGAAAAAAATCTTTTTCTTCCTGCTACTTGCCATGATATACAGGGTGGGTCTGAAAAAGAGGGACAGAAGTAAAGACTCATATCTTCTGAAGAAATTATTGTTTCATTTTCTTTTTCAAGTAAGTTACATAGCATACCTGTAGGTTTTATCTGATATCAAGATGGACCACTACAAGCAGTTTTCAGTTGAAGAGAGAACAAAGATTGTGGAACTGTATTTTGTAAATTTGAAATATTATATCTAACATACACACATTTACTTACAAGTAAAACAAAATTCATCCTTAATATTCGTTAAAGGTATAGCTGAAAGCAGTCAAAATAACAAAATCTTTGGATAATCTAAACTTATTTATAAATAGAACTTTGTCTGTGTGTGTGTCCGTTACCTATAGACTCCGAAACGGCGGAACCGATTTTCTTGAAAATTTACTATAAGCATCTGCGAGTGTTCTTAGCTAGGTTTTGTGTTGAGGTACCCCCGATAAATATCGAAAATCGATAACTGAAAAAAATCGGGTTATAGAAGGAGTGGTGTGATTTTAATCAAGTTTGATACACTCATAGACAAAGACATAAGAAACAACATTCAGAAGTTTCAAGATTGCAGTTCTTACAATAGTGCAAAAAATTGATAATATATATATATATATATATATATAAAGGCAAGATGTTTGTGTGTGTGTCTGTTTATCTGTCTGTATGTCCTTTATACAAATCCACAATTTTTATCCGATTCTCACCAAACTTCACACAAATATTCTTTAGGCTGAGTCTGAGCTCCAGAACCATGGATTAGTTTTAAAGCTTTCATTACACCCGAGCAACACCGGGCTATACTGCTAGTTCTTATATAATTTGAGTTCTGAAAAGAAAAAAATCATCAGAACACATAAAAAATTATATAAAAAACTTAATGATAATACTTTTTTCAATGAAACCTGCATTATATACAGTACTGGGCAAAAGTATTAGGACAAGAATTATTTTATCTTTTATGACGCATCAAAATAAAGTTTAAAAGCACCCCTGTCCTAACACTTTTGCATACTACTGGTAGTGTGCAAAAGTATTGGGACAGATGGGATTTTCCGAAAAACCTCACTGAAATTCAAATAGAGGGGGAAAAGCCAAGTAAATTACTAATAAATATTGATTATTTAAAACTAGGTGTAAAAGAAATGTATTAAAAAGAAGTTATATTTAATTTTTCTCATTTTCTATTAAACAAGTTATTTTAAACTACTCATTATTCTATTATCCTTGGATATGACTGACTTTTTTCTTATTTCCCCCTCTCGAATTGATAAATCTAATGTAACTTTGCAAGACACACTTTGGGAACAAATACAAGCTGCTTGGTAGGAGATACCATTAGATACATTGACGAATCTTGTGATGTCAATGCCTGAGAATGAAGACTGTGATCAAAGCAAAAGGCTATTATACTAAATATTAAATTTATTTTATAACAAGTATTTTTTTCTTGTTAAAGCATTTGTTGAGTAAATCAAATAAAATTACTTTAATTAAATTGTTTATTTTCTGTCAACATGCCTCATAAAAGATAAGATAGTTCTTGTCCTAATACTCTTGCACAGTACTGTTTTTATATATATATATGAAATGATTTGTTTCAACATTATTTTTGATTGATACTCGTATTTAAGTAGATATCCTGTTTATAATCAAACAGTATTATATATTTATTTCTGCTGGCCTGATTATTTATGATAAATTTTTGTTACAAAAATGTGTGTCATTTGTCAGGATTCAAACCTGCGATCCCTATTCACATAGAGACCATTGTGTTGTTTATATATTTATACTAGCGGAACCCATGGAATTTCTACGGAAGAATAGTTATGATTTCCTGGAATAATTTTACTTTGTCATCCTACAAATGATAGTAACGTCTTCAAACATAAAGGTATTTGAAATAATAAAATAACGATAACACAGAGTGCAATTTTATTAAAATATCTATAAAAGTAATATCCATAGAAACTACTTTACTGTGAGAAATTTTGAAAGAGAAAATATTTTTTATTACTGAAAAATCATGGCTCCTGTGTCCACTGGAAACATTTTTATCAAGATTTTTAAAAAATAATAACTTCAAAAATAATTTCCTTCATTTGTGAATGAGTACTTATAGTTTCATTAAAATCTGACAATTATTTGATTTTTGCAAGAATTTTCAAATTAATGTGCTTGTCAACGAAAAAAAGTGTGTGATGCAATCATTATGTTTCCACTGTAAAACAGTTGTAACGTTTCTTTAGCCGCTAACTCAAATCAAAATAAAACTTTCTAACAAAATTTCAAAAATGTTAGAAGAGATTAAAAAATTTAAAAAAATAATTGAAGTTACTTTAAATGTTCCTGTGTCCATTGTAAACAGACAAGACCAACTGAGTAATGGCCAAAGGTGTAGAGGCCAGAAATTTTGTTATTAGGTCGCGGGATACAACAAACCTACCTATTTTTACTATATTGCACACTGCACAGTACACACATACACAATTACTGCTACAACCACCAGCTGAAGCTGCTACTGATATGGTAATGCTCTAGGCTCTCTCCTCCTACTCTCTCACTCTTTACTACCCTTCCGTTTGGCAAAGGTGAGCGAAAGACTGAGGAGAGTAAAAAGAGGGGAAGGAAAAGCTCGTGTAGAGTGTGGTGTAATGGACAGAGGAACTAAGTAACTAACTAACTAAGGAAGGAACAAGCAGAATTATAATATACTCAATAATGTTTCATAATTTTCGACTTTCCAAACACTTTTAGCCACTTCACTAGCCATTTTCAAGGATGTTATTTTTTGTCCTTGTGTTTGATTGTAAAGTAATTTCTATTTGTGTCTTTGAAAAGGAAAGTTCTTTAAAACTATCACATGAAGTGTGCAGTTGGGCATTGCGTGAGCATCTGTCTATTCTTTAAAAAAACTTTAAAATCTCTATTTTTATTGTTAAATAATGTAAAGTTGATGGTAGGAGAAAATTGTTTGAATGCCTCTCATATAGCGATGTACCTTTGGTATTGGGATTTAAATAGTATTTTTCTTTTTTCACCCAAAATGTTTCTCAGGAGTTCTTGTAAAATATGGGTTAATAAATGTTTTTTTATTGCACTATAGGTGGCATGATATATCAATCCTGTCGCGCTCATGGAGAGAGAGACAATAGCAAGGCAGCATCGACTCATTTCGTTCTCTTTACTACCAGTTATTAAACTTTACTACCAGTTATAAAAGCTCTTGCCACATATTTGCTCTTTAACATTATTATCTTATCTAGGTACCTCCACTCATTTTCAATACCTAGCATTTTAATTGAATTTTTAAAAACAAAAAAAAATTTTCTTGAAACTTTTATTTTAGTTTTAATTGAAAGTTAAATTATTTAAATTTATTATTTCCAATAACTAAAATACTCTGGTGTATTTCAAACATACATTATATTGAAATATTGAGATTGGTTTTTCAAATTTTTGGTCATTTTTGTGCAATTGACACATTTGTAAAACAAAATTTAATTCTCGCTTTGAAAGATCTTACAAAAATAAAATATACATCTGTGACACATTGTTTTTGAAAAATTAACAAATTTAAAGTTAAATTAGTCTGATTTACACAAGTATTACTTATTTGTAACATGAAATGTAAAATAAAACTATTTCTTAATCATGTGTGTTGATCTTTTTGACCTTTCCCCATATATTTGACATGTGATAACAACCAGACAGATGTGAGATAAGCGTAAGGAGACCAGAATTGATGAAATGGTTTTTTCTATAAGGGGAAGAAACTGTGAAACACATGACCTTTTAATGTACACACAGAAATTACAATACAAAAAAAAAACTCCAAATACAAAAAAAATTATTTTAAAAATACGAAGGCATGATTTGTATTACACTTCTCAATTTTCAATAAGTAAATATAGTCTTCACTTAATAACTAGATAAACTAATGCTAATAAATCTTTGAAGTATTTTTAAAATATTTTTGAAACATTATAAATTATTGTAATTAAAAAAAATGAAAACAATACTTTTAAAATTTCATTATTAATTGAAAAATTCTTTACTTTGCTTCAGACTATAATGTCCTTTATTATATTAAAGTAATTAAAAGCTTATCAAATTAAATAATATCATAGTTTTATTGCATTTTTATTTCATTATTTGAAACAGATTTTTGGAAATTAAGGCAAAATGTTTGGAAAAAATAATAGATGATTTACATTCTCCAGCGAGTCCTAATGTCAATTCTCATCTCTTATCCACTTGACTCCAGTCCAGTCCTTCTCTCGTCCATTCTACATCACCCTGGTTATTTTGTTCTTTTCCTTTCTCACTCTACCTTTGTAAATGTCATCACACCTGTGTTTCCATCCTTCTCTTGCCCTTTCTTGGACACTACCTGTAACTGGTTTGTTTTTCTTTTTGCTGTCCCCCTGCTTAAAATTTTACTCTCTTACGTAGCCCCTTAGGTACCCCCAATAAATCGCTGGAAAAAAAAAACAAAAAAAACAGTGTATGAAGAAAAAAGGCCCCAAACTTATAAAAATTTAATTAAAAAACGAACTTTACTTTTTTTAAAAATGTTAACGTTATTATTAAGGAGGAAAGATCAAAGTATTTTTTTAATTATTTAAAAAAAAGTATTAATCCTTTTAAACATGTTTAAAATTTTGGTAAAAAATCTTGTTTTGATTTTTGTTAGCAGATTATTAAATCGAGAGTTTACAATGGATGTATTTATTGTACGGTATGTAACTAAATTTTTACGACAGGTGACAAACACATTAATTTGGAAATTCTTGCAAAAATCAAATAATTGTCAGATTTTAATAAAGCTTTCAAGACTTATTCGCAAATGAATGAAATTATTTTTGAAATTATTATTTATTTTTTAAATCTTGGTAAAAAAAATATATTTTTTACATCTATTACCCCGCCCTACATGTAAATTCATGAAATTTTAAGAAACTAAATTTTGTTGGTAAAATTGGTTTTATTATTTTTTTTTTCTTTTCTATTGTAATCGTTTAACCCCAAGCAAGGCGGTACTGGCACTGATGCACAAGGCTCTTTCATTTTTAAACGAGTTAAATGAAAATTTAACTCGTTTAAAATTTGAACATTTTTTTAAATGAAAAATTATTCAAAAGTTCTACAATAATTGTAAAGAACACTTTTTAATACAAATGTGTACTGGTCTAACCCTATTAAGATCAAAAACTAAGTATTAAACATATAACATATATATATATATATATATATATATATATATATATATAATTGCAATAATTATGATGTCGAGTGGTCACTACTTATGTCTTTTGTTGAGTTATGTGATATTTTAACGTCATTTTCATGGTCATCAGCAAAAGATACGACCCAAAATGCCAAATACAGGTGGAGGATAACAGAATCAAACAAGTACAAGAATTTAAGTACCTAGGAAGTGTTCTAACAGGAGATGGAAAGTGCGACACGGAGATCCGAAGGCGAATTGGCATGGCAAAGGACGCGTTCCAGAAGATGAGCAAAATACTAACACACAGGAAAATCTCAATAGAAACGAAGAAAAGAGTTCTAGACTGCTACGTGATGTCAGTTCTTCAATATGGCTGTGAATGCTGGACAATATCATCGAAAATGAGGACAAAACTGGAAGCGGCCGAAATGTGGTTCTACAGAAGGATGCTACGGATATCGTGGACTGAGCATACAAGCAACGACGAGGTGTTAGAAAGAATGGCAACAAAAAGGAAATTGATGCTGAGCATCAAGGAAGGGACAACTGAAGTTCCTGGGACATGCAATGAGGAAGGAGTGCCCGGAGAACCTGATACTGACTGGCTGGACAGATAGAAGGAAGGAGAGACAGAGGAAGGCAGCGGATAACATATTTGCAGGATCTGATCAGGTGGATGACGGAACGGGGGTTGCCAGGAGCAACAGGAGCAAACATACTAAGAGCCACAAGGGATAGGGAGACGTGGAGAGCCATGATCGCCTACGTCCTGAAGGGACAGGGCACAAAGAAGAAGAAGGACCACTCGTAAATAAATAAAATTAAAAATTAGCAGAGGAATGACATTTATTTCATTTTTTGTAATGTCTCTGAGCACTCAACGTATAAATTTCTATAGAAAACTTCAAATTTTAATCTGCGATAATCTCCAATTAAAGTTGGTTATATTTGCCGCGTCATTAAACTAGGAATTCACTTTTAACGATGAGAGAATAATGAAATACGCGGATGTAAAAATAAACAAGACTTTTAAACGAAATTTCGAACTAGTTAGAAATTAATAAAAATTTAAAAAAAAAACTTAACTAAAATATACTTTGATTTTTCCTCTTCATGAACATTTTGACTGAAAAACTTTGTTTCCAAGTTTGGGGATTTTTTTTTTCTGCTTTTTCCAGCGAATTAACTGAATCAATGTACGTATTTTTTTTAAAGTTATTTTCTTTTTGATTTTTGACCTACGAATTTCTACCTAAAAAAAAGTCAATAAAACAGAGTGATAAAAACAATATGAAATAATTAAAAAAAACTGGCGATTAAAATATAAAACTATTTTTCAAATAACATTTTTTCGGCAAATTATATAACATTTTTTTAAATGTCAATCAAGATGAAGGTTAAAGGACCGACAACAAAAGCGAAGACTATCATACGATCTGAATTTTAATACTAAATAAAACAACAAAGAAATATCGACAATGAGATTTTAGAATGCTAAGAAAAAATAAAACTGTTATTCGTTTAAAAACAAAAATCATACTAACATCACCGGGACATATTTCGAAACGAACTGCATCATTGTTGACAAAAAGGTTGTTCTTACGGTTACCTCCCTTGACGAAAACCAAACAACTAGAGTTACTTCCCTTGATTATACGTTGTCGTCATCACTTAGGACCGGAGGTCAAACTTTTTTTTTGTTTTTTTTTTTGTTTTTTGCACAGAGGTCAAGATAATTAGGAGAATGACGTGCGCAGGGCGGATAATCATTTTGCTCAAAATAATACACGAGATACCTCCACTCATTTTTGATACCCAACTTTGATACTGAATTAAAAAAAAAAAAAAAAAAATTTCTTGACTTTTATTTTAGTTTTAAATTGAAAGCTAAATGATTTAAATTTACTGTTTCTAGTAAACAAAATACTCTGGTGCATTTCAAACAGAAGTTATATTGATTGGTATAGAACATTTTTAAATTTTAAATTTCTTTTCAATCTTTCGGCCACTTGTGAGCGATAGACACATTTTTGTCAACAAAAGTTAATTCTCGGTTTTCTTGCAAAAATAAAATATAGATTTTTATGACACCTTTTTTTTTCTTTTTTTTTTAAAAAATCAGCAAATTTAAAGTTATATTAATTTGATTTACACAAGTATTACTTGTTTATAGAATGGGATTTAGAATAAAAGTATTTCTTAATCAGAGATGTGCGAACTGAGCAAGGTGCGAATGATTGATAACAACTAGATTTTTTTTTGTTTTTTTTAATCATTTCACCCCGAGCAAGGCAGAAATGCCACTGATGTGCAGGGGGCTACATAACTGTAAAAAGATTAATTAGAAAAGGGTGAGAAGTACAAACTAGTTAGAAAGGAGCAATAGAAAGCTGAGAATGCAGGTGCGATGACAGATACATAGGTGGAGAGAAAGGGGGTGGGGAAAGAGCTAGTGTCCAGTGGTTAATAGATGAGTATTGACTTTGCATTTAAATTTCTGGAGGTTGTAGCCGTCAGGAAAGCAAGAATATGGGAGAGAGTTCCACAGGCGGGAAGTGCGAGAGAGGAAGCTGCAGGAGTAGAATTGTCGTCTGCATTTGGCTAACCTGACTGTGAATGGGTGGGACCCAGTTGCCAGTCTGGTTGCACGAGTAAACACCTGCTGAAGTGGCACCAGTGACTTAAGTTCGTCCGAGCAGAAGCCATGAAAGTATTTATAGAATAGACAAAGGGAGGCCACATTTCGACGGTGGGGAAGTGGCTGCAGTCGAGTCGCCAGATCAGTACCTATCACATTACAGACTCCCCTTTGGAGCCTGTCGAGAACACCGAGGAGAACGGCAGGGGCGCCTGACCATAAATGGCAGCAGTACTCCATGCACGGACGGATGGTTGACTTGTATATATGCAGGATGTATTCAGGTGGAAAAAAACATCCTGGATCGGCATAGTAACCCAATCTTCTTAGCAGTAGATTTAGCTATGGAATCAATATAGTGGTTCCATTTGAGGCCGAGGAGGTTAAATTTTTAAATGTTAAATGACAGCTAAGTGTGGTTGACCAGTATTGACAAAACTGTCCAAATTTTTTCTTTTAAGGGGAAGAAACCGTGAAACACATTCTTTTAATATAACATAGAAAATAACATACTTTAAAAAAATCTTCCTATACACAGAAAAAAAAAGTTTAAAATTATTTTAAAAATCTATATGGCTGATGATTTGTATTAAACTTTTCAATATTCGATTAGTAAATATAGTCTTCACTTAAAAACCTGTTAACATAACCGCGAAAAGGCTTTGTAAAATTTTAAAAAATTTTGAAATTATATAAATGATTATAATTAAAAAAGAAAATAATGAAAATAATTCTTATGAAAATTGATTATTCATTGTAGGACCCTACTGCACGACAATTTTTACATCGTGGTTGAAGCAACAATTTATTCTTGTAAAAGATTTGTGCAAGCTAAACACCAAGGGAATCAGACGGTTAATTTTTAGAATAACCAGCGCTGATTGGTTAGTATACGTCATAACGCCTACGCAACGCGTTTAGCTTGAAAATTGCGCCAGGTTCAATGATCTTATCACTTGATTAATTTGGATTCAGGCGACCTAAGCAAGTCTATTTTCATAGCACTGCCTAAGAAGCCAATGAGTCATATCACAAAACTGATCGTCCGAATCCTGATGAATAGAGCGATAAGCAGAATCAGACCAGAGATAGGACAAGAACAGTTCAGGTTCGTCAAAGACACCGGAACAAGGAACGCCATATTTAGGATTAGGATGCTCTCCGAAAGGTCAATACAAATGAAGAAGGACTTGTACATATGTTTTATCGATTATGCAAAAGTGTTCGACAAAATACGCCACAAAGAATTGATGGAGATGCTCAGCAGCCTCGACATATTTGGGAAAGACATTAGAGTAATTAAGAATCTCTACTGGCAGAAAACTGTTTGCATATGGACAGGTAACGAAGTCAGCAGATATACAAAGATAGAAAGTGTCGTAAGACAAGGATGCGTCTTTTCACCGGATCTGTTCAACTTATTCAGCGAGACTATTCTGAGGACCGTAGATGTTATGCCAGGATTTGTCATCGGAGGCCACAATTTGAACAACATAAGGTCCTCAGATGATATAGTGCTGATAGCAGACACGGAAAGGAAACTGCAAGACCTCTTACAGAAGGTAGCTGAAGAGGGTGACAAAAAAGACTACAAATAAACTGCAAGTTTAAACTGCAAGTAAAAACCGAATGCATGGTCATCAGCAAAAAGAGCAACCCAAAATGCCAAATACAGGTGGAGGATACTAAAATCAAGCAGGTACAAAAATTTAAACTGGGAAGTGTTCTAACAGAAAACGGAAAGTGCGTCACAAAGATCCGAAGGCGAACTGGCATGATGAAGGACGCGTTCCAGAAGCTGAGTAAAGTATTAAGAGACAGGAAAATTTCACTAGAAACAAAGAAGAGAGTACTAGATTTCTATGTGATGTCAGTTTTTCAATATGGCAGTGAATGCTGGACAATATCATTGAAGATGAAGAAAAAACTGGAAGCAGTTAAAATGTGGTTATACAGAAGGATGCTGCGGATATCAGGGATCGAGCATATTAGCAACGATTAGGTGTTGGAAAGAATGGCAACGAAAAGAAAATTAATAGTGAGTAACAGGAAGAGACAACTAAAGTTGCTGAGACATGAAATAAAGAAGGAGGACTTGGAGAACCTGATACTAACAGGCCAGATAGCGGGAAAAAAGAGACAGGGGAAAGCAGTGGATATGATATTTGAAGGGTGGACGACAGAACGGGGGTTGCGTGGTGTAACAGGATAAATTGTGCTAAGAGCCACCAGGGAAAGCCATGAACGCCTACGTCCTGAAAAACAAGGCACACAGAAGAAGAAGAAGAAGAAGAAGAAGAAGAAGAAGAATGTCTCAGTCGTATAACAAAGAATTTATTTTGTGAAAAAAACTCCCCGAACAAAATATATTTTGCACAAGTCAAGAAGAATTTTCGGAATAAAATCGGTGACACAAGATGAATTATAAATCAACAATTTCTAGATACAAATATAACGAAGATTAACGAAACTTGGTTATAAACAACCGACAATTTGAAATGATTTGTTTGAACATTATTTTTGATCGATACTCGTATTTAAGTAGATATTCTGTTTATTATCAAATGGTATAGATATTTATTTCTACCGGAAATTAACGAGGATTAACGAAACTGGTTATAAACAACCGACAATTTGAAATGACTTGTTTGAACATTATTTTTGATCGATACTCGTATTTAAGTAGATATTCTGTTTATTATCAAATGGTATAGATATTTATTTCTACCGGAAATTAACGAGTATTAACGAAACTGGTTATAAACAACCGACAATTTGAAATGATTTGTTTGAACATTATTTTTGATCGATACTCGTATTTAAGTAGATATTCTGTTTATTATCAAATGGTATAGATATTTATTTCTACCGGAAATTTACGAGGATTAACGAAACTTGGTTATAAACAACTGACAATTTGAAATGATTTGTTTGAACATTATTTTTGATCGATACTCATATTTAAGTAGATATTCTGTTTTTAATTAAACAGTATTATATATTTATTTACTGGCCTGATTACTTACGATATATTTTTATTACTAAAATGTGTGTCATTCGGCAGGATTCGAACCTGCGACCCCTATCTACATAGGGGAAGCTACCATTTGATCTAGCAACGTCTTAGACCTCTCGACCCCAAATGACCTCCAGTCAAAACGAGGTTAATAAGAAAATTGTGTTATATAGGATTGATTAAAATCTCGTTTAGACTGAAGGGCATTCGTGGTAGAGAGGTCTAAGACGTTGCCAGATCAAATGGTAGCGTTCTCTATGTAGATAGGGGTCGTAGGTTCGAATTCTGCCGAATGACACATATTCGTAATGAAACTTTTTTTCGTAAATAATCAGGCCGGTAGATATAAATATATAATACCGTTTAATTAAAAACAGAATATCTGCTTAAATATGAGTATAGATACAAATAATGTTCAAACAAATCATTTCAGATACAAATATATAATCCAAATTTGTGAGCAAAGAATGAATGGGAAGAATTTTTAGGTGCAGATTTAGAGGTCAAGTTTCATTAATAACAATAGTGAAATGTTCAATTAAATAAAAATTCAATTAAAAATTATAAAAATTCAATTAAAAAAATTATAAAAATTCAATTAAAAAATTATAAAAATTCAATTAAAAGTATTAAAGAAGAATTTTTAGGTGCAGATTTAGAGGTCAAGCTTCATTAATAACAACAGTGAAATGTTCAATATTCATGCATCAAATTGATCGTGAAATTAATATTTAAAATGTTTTAAAGGTGTTTAAGCGTTATTGCAGTTTGAAATTGTATTTTTTAAAATTATATTTGCTGAATTCGTCTTCTGTTAAATTTAACGATTTCTCGCTTTGTACTAATATTGATGGAGTCGTCTTGTAGGATTTATTTTTTAGGAAAGCGTAATTTTAATTGGTAAAGTTTTTAATTATCTTCAATGATGTTTTTGACGTGTGTTTCAGTTTGAAGAGAATTTTCCTCTTATTTAACATTATTTAGCATAGCCGGAACGAAAGAAATTATATTAGTTTGTTTTATTAATTGTTGCAGATCAAACAGAAAAAATTGTGTTTGTTTGTATTATTAATTTTTAAAGATCGAAAAGAACCAATTGGAAAAATTTATTCTGTTCCAATATGAACAGAGGAAATAAATTTATTCTGTTCCAATATGAACAGAGGAAATAAATTTATTCTGTTCCAATATGAACAGAGGGGAAAAAAGGAAGATTGCAAATGACATGTGTAATTGTTTTACTCGGAAACAACTTGCCGGGCCAGACGGGGTTATCGAATCTGACTCTGAAGCAACGTCGTTTGAATGTTTCTCGACGACATAAGCGTAACGAGAATTCCGAAACTTAAATTTTTGGGCGCTGAAAATAGCGTTTAGTTGAAAGGACCATGATTGAACGGAGTAATCTGCCTTCGTGTCATCTGTCCAAATTAAAAACTAGAACCAACTTATGTTGCTGGAGAACCATAGAAGTTCTAGCAGCTTGTCACTGAGGTTTCGCTTACTACGTGGGAAAAAACACGAAGAAATCTCCCTTGGAAACACCTATATGACACAAATCCTATATGACACACATCCAACAATTAACTAAAACACAAAAAGTAAAATTGCACACCCGAAAAAATGGATCAGCACGACTAAAAACATTATGGAAGAACCCAGACCAAGGCAAATTTCACAAGTCGGTATGAAAATTAAGATTCTGGATTCTGATTGGATAGAAAAAAAAAACAAATTGATCTAGTCACGTGAATAAATTTCACTACAATTTCATGTCTCTTGACCGACCAATTCAGTCAGTCAGATGGGGGCATAGAGACGACACGCTAAAATTTAAGAAAGGTTACACAAGGCCGCGTCACACATTCGTTCTCCTTCTTCACTCGTATCAATTTCTTTTCCCACTTCTCCATTTCTCAATATTCTCGCGGTCAACAAAGAAGAAGATGACGACGACAACAACAACAACAACATACTTCAGCTGACTCCTAAAAAGTAAAGTCCACTAAGTACAATTTCTTTTTTTCCACTTTTCTTTTCGCTTTCTCGCTGGTCCAAAAAAAAAAATAAAAAAAAAATAACGGAACACAGACTTCATTAGTAACCTTTTAATCATTCTACTTACACACAATGTGCGTTGTGGCGCAGTGGATATCGACTCGGAACGAGAAATCGGAGAGCCGAGTTCGAATTCCAGTTGAATTCCTTGCATTCACTTACGCGCAAATACCCTTGGGAAAGGTATTAATCCGTCTATTCCTTCCAGCTATGGGTTAAATAGCAGGACAGATTGGGTTCTATAGCCTTGGTCAGCAACCAGTCTCCCGCAGAAAGCAATGGCAACCTACTGCGGGATAATAATCTGCCCAGTCAGTCATGTCTCTTTCGAGACATGATCGCCCAAGCGTGTATCACGTATGGCACTTAACTGACTGACTTACACACATTCTGCTACTAGAAACTAGAAACTCTGTATTTATTTAATTCCTTATTACTAGTTCTACGTTAATTTTCTCTTTGAACATTTTCTATTTGAATATTTTATTTCTTACAAATTTGTTATTTTGTTCAGTTAACAAAATTTAACTTATTTTACAAATGAAACACACTTATTCTTTCAACCATTCCGTCAACCTTCTGATATTTTGAATTGTGGGGACTTCGGTTGTGTTTGACACAAGGCCAATTTGATAAACAACACTGAGACAAAAAAACACCTACCCAAAGGAAAAAAAAAACCACCAAGAATCCTTACTGCAGTAATTACGTATCATATCACTCATAGTAGCTTGATTTCTCGTACCTTATGGAAACAAACTGAGAAATCCACTTTGGAGACTTACCCAAAGGTAAAACCACACACAACCCGACGACCCGTAACAGTTGTAGCAGCTTCTTGCAACTGGAATTTCCTGTTCCTTGGTAGAACAAACGAGGAAATAATTCCTGGAGACCCCTCCCAAAGAAAAAAAACACCCGCAATACTTACTTCAGAAGTTACGTACCAGTCATAGCAGTTTAGCACTAAAATTTCTCGTATCACGTGGGAACAAAAGGATGAATCTGTCTTCGAGATACCGACGCCCCACCACCCAAAAAACATTCAAACCTTGACACTGAGATTTCTAGTATCACGTGGGAACAAAAGGATGAATCTGTCTTCGAGATACCCCCGCCCCACCCCCCCCAAAAACATTCAAACCTTGACACTGAGATTTCTAGTATCACGTGGGAACAAAAGGATGAATCTGTCTTCGAGATACCCCCGCCCCACCCACCCAAAAATCATTCAAACCTTGACACTGAGATTTCTAGTATCACGTGGGAACAAAAGGATGAATCTGTCTTCGAGATACCCCCGCCCCACCCCCCCAAAAAACATTCAAACCTTTGACACTGAGATTTCTAGTATCACGTGGGAACAAAAGGATGAATCTGTCTTCGAGATACCCCCGCCCCACCCCAAAAAAAACCATTCAAACCTTGACACTGAAATTTATCGTGCCACATTGCTACAGAAGACCCATAACAGCTTGAAACTGGAATTTCTTATCCCTTGGTGGAACCAACGGAGAAATCTCTCTTCGAGACACCTGTTGTGAACGTCGGCATTCTCCGAGCTATAAGGAACGTCGGCGGTCTCCACGTTATAGAAGTTTTTAGAAGATTTTAACATCAGGCTGAAGATTACGTCAGGTACAAGAACAATAACCTTCGGTTTTTTCCTGATCTGGTCAAATAACATCTCTGAAACTCTCCAACAGTTTTTATATTCGATTTGATACAACATTCAGGATTACAAAATGAAGATAGAATAAGACATGCCAACGATACAGCTTCGAAGCAACAGGAATAAAATATATATTCAAACAATAATATACAAAGTGATATTGATAAAATAAGACATGCAATTGGTAGCAGGATAAAAGAATGTGGAAGTTGTTCCCCATTGACTGTCTTTTTTATACAATTGGTACTTAGTTGAATAAGTTTCATTGAATGAAAGAAACTAAAATGTTCATTTGTTCAGTCCACATGTTGCATTAGTTTTAGGTTAAAGAATAATTCACCTGACATAAAGTATCAGAATTCAAAGTAATGTTTGTATGTGTGTGATTGTATTAAAGGAAAATATTTGTGAGTTGGGTGCTTGCATACCTGTTGCAGTCGATTCTTGGGCTCAACTGTCTGGGCTGAGCGCGCCATTTGTTTTTATATTCATCCAAATTCTTCAACTGGCGGGAAAATGTGTGTTACTATTCTTGTTGTTGATTGGCTGCTGACGACCAATCAGCTATTGTTTAACAAGAGAATGTTCTGGAAAGCACTAATAGAATGTTTATGCAAATTAATGTGGGTAAATATGTGTGTGTGTGTGTGTGTGTGTGTGTGTGTGTGTAAATATACAACAGTGAGGCATCAGATTAAATATATGCAAATTAGAAATTAGCAGCTTCTATACACCTATCCTTAGGAAAAACTTTACGCAATCCTTGCTGCAGAAGACCAGTTTTAGCAGCATGACACTGAGAAAGGAAACTACAAGACCTCCTACAGAAGGTAGCAGAAGAAAGTAACAAGAAAGGACTAGAAATAAACTGCACGAAAACCGAATGCATGGTCATCAGTAAACAGGGCAGCCCAAAATGCCAAATACAAGTCGGGGATACCAGAATCAAGCAGGTACAAAAATTTAAATACCTGGGAGGTGTTATAACAGAAAACGGAAAGTGTGACACAGAGATCCGAAGGCGAATTGGCAAGGCGAAGGAAGAATTCCAGAAGTTGCGTAAAGTATTAAGAAACAGGACAATTTCGCTAGAAACTATGAAGAGAGTACTGGATTGCTACGTGCTATCCGACCTTCAATATGGCAGTGAATGCTGGACAATAACATCAAAGATGAAGGAAAAACTTGAAGCAACTGAAATGTGGTTCTACAGAAGGATGCTGCGAATATCATGGATATAGCATGTGAGCAATGATGAGGTCTTGGAAATGATGGAAACAAAAAGGAAATTAATACTGAGCATCAGGAAGAGACAGCTGAAGCTCCTGGGACACGCAATGAGGAAGGAGGGCTTGGAGAATCTGATACTAACAGGCCAGATAGAGGGGAAAAAGAGAAAGCAACGGATAACATATTTAAATGACCTAATCAGGTGGATGACGGAACGAGGATTGCATTGTGTAACAGGAGAAGGCTTGCTCAGAGCCACTAGGGATAGGGAAAAGTGAAAGGCCATGATCGCCTACGTCCTGAAGAGACAAGGCACATAGAATAAGAAGAAGACACTGAGATCTATCGTACTACGTGGAGACAAACGGAGAAGTTTCCCTTCGAGACACCAACTCAAAAGAAAAAGCACTCACAACCATTGCCGCAGAAAACCCATCCAGCAGCTTGACACAGAGATTTCTCCTCTCTTGTGGAAACAAGCTGACAGATCCCTCTTGGAATCATCTCCTCAAGGCTAGAACTCAGTTATCTCGGAAACCTATCTTTCTTCTCGCAAAATATCACTATTTTCCTATCTCTTTTTAGCCGGGAATAACAGCTGTTGAACAGTTATTTTGAGACATGGGATTGCTCGTTTTACTCAATAACACAGTCATGATATTTTATCCTCATGTTTTGAGTGTAACATAGTAATTTATTTTGCGCTGTTTTTTTTAAAGGCGCGTTCATTCCAAGCTCTCACATGCCGCGTGCGACAGAAAATCGCGTGAGAATCTTTCTATTTAAAAAAAAAAACTTTCAATACTTCATTTTCACAAATAATGCAATGTTGATAGTAGGAGATAAATGTTTGATATATAGTGCATCTCGAATAGCGAGATGTTTTTGCTGTTTTTGTGCTGCCCTGAACAAAATGCCGAAAAGCATTTTGCTTTGGACAGCCAGTTTAAACTCAAATTCGCAAAAACACACAGACGAATTTCATTAAAAATCGAAAGATTTTATTCCTCAAATTAGGTAAAAAATCTTAAAGAAAAATGAAGAAAACAAAGATGAGTCCACTGCGATGAAGAAGGCAGAAATAAAGGAGAGAAAAGGAAAGGCTAGAAACAGAAGGGAGCACGCGAGAACAAAGAAGAAACAGAAAGGCTAACCACTCCTACCAGCAGCCATGAGGTGGTCTAATATAGCAGTAAAGGCGTTAAGAACTGCGAGGCAGGTGTTTAAATTTAACAAAGCAACAAATTTGGAAATGCAGCTCAGCGTTTATATAAAAAAAATAGGCAATTACAACATTGGACATAGTAAAGGCATAACTAAGCGGCTGAGCAAATTCTGGACAAAAAGGTCCTTTATTTTTTTCCTAAAATATCTATTTTGGGTCTAGAAAGAACGAGTAACACAGAGATAAAGAGGCGACAACTACTCGTTGTGCCACAATAATGCGTTTACAATACAAAGGAGATGGAAGGGCTAAGAAGAATGAAATAACATACCAAAGTTATATGAAACGGTGGAAAGGCGAAACGTGCGTTTGGATACAGGGACCAACAGGAAGAATATGAAGATCCTGCCAAAGAACAATCTCGCTCACGTGGCCTTATCACGTTGTCGAGAGTGGATAAAAAAATGGTAGGGCGTGATAAAGGACAGGAAATTAAAACAAAAGGAAGCATAATCTATGCTAGAAGGCACAAGAATGAAAGAGAAGGGAAAACAAATAAAATAGAATAAAAAACAGTAACAAGAAAGATGTCGCAACGAGACGAGTGGTAAAAAGGTAAACAAAAAAAAAGTTTTCGGATTAATTTTTCCTTGAAGACGGAAGGTCCGAGTTACAAACGTGACACTTGTGATTTATATATCATTCTTGTAATTTCGACGAGCAGTGTTTTACGCTCTCACACTCCGATTGAGTACTATAAACAAATGGTATACTTTATTTAAAAAAACAAATACCGTATCTACTCACGCGTCTATTCATCGTTCATTCAGCAATGAATTTGAACACTATGGGCTACTGGCGTGTGTTTACATTATAGATATAACACGCTAAAAGTCCGCCTTCCTCTATCGAGTGTACATTGCTCAGAGGTAGAATCGCCGACTGTCAATTCGGTCGGGTTTCAATCCTGGATAGAATCGTATGTCTAACTGTACTCATGAGCTGCGAAACAGATCTGTCGGAGGATGACCATATATATATATATATATATATATATATATATATATATATAAAGGAGAACTATTCTTAACACGTTGATTCCCATACGGCCAATCGAAGAGTCATAGTGATATACATGTAAGGCCCAAACGACCATTTGTTTGAATAATCCTTGCCCACTTGACACATAATAAAGAGTGTATAGCTCGTTGTCTCCCGAGATTTTATATTACGCTTGAACATTTAACCCATAAGAGGTAGCAACAGATTAGGCAGCTAACTATAATCTATCTATCTATCTATCTATCTATCTATCTATCTATCTATCTATCTATCTATCCATCTATTTATCTATCTATTTGAGTTTGTCATTACCTTTCTCTCTATATATATATGTGAACGGGTTTTATTAAAAAGAAGCAGACACAATGTTTGCAATTTATTTAATTTGACATGTCTAAAAGAAAATTTGCTGCCTAAATGCAAATATATATATCTATATATATATTTATACTAACCATACTGATGAGCTGTGATACAGCTAAACAGATATATATATATCTGTTTGGCTGTATCATAGCTCATCAGTATGGTTAGACTCTGATTGCATTTAACCCAGGATTGAAACCCGACCGAATTGGCGTCAGTCGGCGATTCTACCTCTGGGCTATGGGCGCTCGGTAGAAGAAAGTAGACTTTTTAGCATGTATATTATCATTATACACGCCCAGCGCCAGCGTGCTCCAATTCATTAGTGAATGAGCGATGCGTACATGCCAGAGTAGCTACTGTTTTTCAAAGTCTACCATTCTTCATATATCATTCTCATTATCTATATATCTATATATCTATCTCAGATAGATAGATAGATAATGGCAAACTATCTATCTATCTATCTATCTATCTCAGCTTGTCCAACAATCACACAACTTTCTTAAATTTGAAGCGAAATGAAAACCCATTGCGCTTCCTTTAACCAGTTACAGTTGACAACTGATAGCGTCGTTCTCTCACCAGAATTGTCCCTATCATCCAGTTCCTCTTTTCTTCGTACAGGGACTCGTGAACAGTTGACAATCACAACTTGTTTATTAACGACTACCAAGTTGAGTAAATAAATATTTACCTGACGGTGCCGTCCTCGGCAGCTGCCAACGACCGGCGGTCAATTTCCTTTAAGGTGTAATTTTGCATTTTGATTGTTTTGGCGAAAACATTATTTCCGTTTCAGGATTAACGGTTTGGGCAACGGGCCATGAAACCGCGAGACATTCGCAAAAGAATAGTCTGATTGTAGAGTACTTTTGATGTAAATCTAAAATATGCCCGATTTCGATCGATAATGTTCGAACTAAAAAATACTTAGGAAAAAACAAACGCTTTTTAAAAATCTTCTAATTTAAAATTACCTCTTATAAAAACAATGAAAACTGCAAATTGCTATGTAATAAGAAACCTCCTGAATGGGAATAAATGCTGGACAATTTCCTCACAGATGAAGAAGAGCTTCTTCTTCATGTGCAGTGTCCGTTCAGGACGTAGGCCATGATGGACTTCAACTTGGCTCTTTTTTGAGTTTGAGTTATGTTTAACGGCTTATCAACCTTTGTGGGTTATTTAATGCCAAAAAAAAAGGTGGAGATTTAAGGTATTTTTTTAATGTTCGGTTATAGTAAAAAGGTTGATTTAGTCAGATTTTGATGAAAACTTTTTGTCTTTTTTTTTTCATTTTCATTTTAGAAATCTAAAAATGTCTTTTAGTTTTGTGTTAAAAAATGTTTACCTGAGAATAATTTTTTCCTTCAAAAATGTATTATGGTAATAATTTTTTCTTCAAAAATGTATTCTTACTAATATTTTTCCTTAAAAAATGTATATTTTTCTATAAAAGTCTATTTTTATGTATATATTTCTATTAAAGTTTACTCTTATACTTTCATAGTATTTTGACACCAGTTTGGAGGGGTTAACTATTTGCCCATAGATGGGACCCTAACAGGTGCTACCACTCCGGGTCAGGGTGGATCTGAGAACAACAGCAATTAAGAGGTGGTCCATGCTCCTCACAACCTCCCAATCAGCACTTGACTCTGTCTCTTGTCCCTCTCAATATTTTTCCTCTTGTTATCTCTCCGAAACCCCGCTCCGCCATTCATTCTTCTTGTTCATGTACCGTGTTCCTTCAGGACGTAGGCGGTCATGGACTTCCACTTGGCTCTGTCTCTTGTCGCTCTCAATATTTTTTCTCTTGGTATCTCTTCTAAGTCCCGCTGCTCCATCCATTTGTTCAGACCTAACAAGTACGACTCTTGCTGCTTTTCTCTGTCACTCCTTACCTTTATCCGACCTGTGAGTATTAAATTCTCCAGGCCCTCTTTCCTCATTAAGTGTCCCAGGAACCTCATTTGTCTCTTCCTGATATTAAGTATGAGTTTTCTTCTCGTTTTCATTCTTTCTAACACCTCATCATTGCACACGAGCTCCGTCCATGCTATCCTCAGCATCCTTCTGTAAAACCACATTTCTGCTGTCTCCAGTCTCTCCTTCATTATGACAGGGAATACTGCACAATTTCCTCACAGATGAAGAGGCGACATGCGGCAACAGAAACAAAGAAAAGAGTGTTGAACTGCTGTGTAATATCAATCCTCCTATATGGCAGAGAATAGTGGACAATTTCCTCACTGATAAAGAGGAGACTTGTAACAACAGAAACAGAGGAAGTGTGCTTAACTGCTATGACATGTCAATCCTCCTATATGCCAGTGAATGCCTGGCAATTTCCTTAAGTAAAAAAATGATTCGATACCACGGAGGCAAATAAAAAAGAGCCGGATTAATATATAATATTAATTATCGGCTTCTGCTCCGATGAACTTAGCTCACTGGTGCCTCCTACATATAAATTTACTCGAGCAACGAGATTAGCAACTAGGTTCCGCCCTTTTTCTGTAAAGCCAATAAAATGTAAGCGCAAATTCTTCTCCACCAGTTTCTTTTTATCGTACTTCTCGCCTGTAAAATTCTCTTCCGTTTATTTGCTTCCTCGACAGCTACAATCTCCAAATATTTAAATATAAAGTCAATAGTCATCTCCTATCTCACTAATCTGCATCCTCACTCTCATGCTCCTTTCTCCGTCCACTCCACTCCACTCACATCAGTATTTTCATCCTTCTCCTACCCACTTCCTGACACCCCCTATAACCTGTCACTCTTTCTCATAATTTTCCTCCTGTGTAACCCCCTGCAAAACAGTGGCAGTAAAATGCCTTGCTTAGGGCAATATGATTATATTAAAAAATTTCTCTTATATGGCAGTGAATGCTGGATAATTTTTTCACAGATAATGAGGAGACTTTCGGTAAAAGAAACAAACAAAAGAGTGCTAAACTGTTACGTAATATCAATCCTCTATTATAACAGTGGAAGCTAGACAATTAACTGACAGTTGAACAGGAGACGTCAATCAACAGAACCAAAGAGAAAATGGCGGAACTTCAATGTAATATCAATCTTCCTATAGGCAGTAAATGTTGGACAGTTTTCTCAAAGGTGAAAAGGAGGCTTGAGTCAACAGAAACAAAGAAAAGAGAACTGAAATTCCGTGTAATAAAAATCCTCATATATGATCGTGAATGCTGTACATTTTCCTCACAGATGAAATAAAGACTTGAAATGTCAAAGATATGGATCTACAGAAGGATGCTGAGAATACCATGGATTCAATTTGAGTAAAGGTATCTTTAATTTGAATAGTAGTATCTAGCTTAGTGAATAACTGTGTAACGTAGGCCGAATCAAGTTTGTTAAAATCAATTCATCCCAAGGAAGGCGATAATGCTACTAAAAAATTGTTTTGGAGTTATTTTCGCAGTGGAGGCTAGTATTTGTGCGAAATTCGGTCCTAATACGTTCGATGTACAAAACGTTAGGAACTTGATATAATATTTGTTACGCAGTGTAAGCTTGCAAGATCGCTGACTACTTTCGTATTCGACTAACTGTCGACTATTATCGTCCAACATCGACTGGCCTTCGTTCCTCTTACTACTCTTAATTAAATTAGGTGGGAGAGTCTATTCACTATAGAATAGGTGTGTTTCACCATAGCAGAAACAAGAGATTACTAGGAGTGAAGGAGAATGAAAAGACTTTAGGAGCCGGAAACCCAATCCTAAAGAGGAATCAAGGGAAAAATTTTGCCTAAAGCTTCACTATTGTAAAATATGTGTTAGTATTAATAAAAAAACAAACTATGTTCCTTTTATTCACCTACCTCACAAATGCGTGAAAGAATGTTTGCAATATCTTTATATTAAAGAAAAGATCAGTTAAATGAATGTCTTTTTATTTTAAATAACGGAAATACCCACGAAATAAAACCACGGGGATCTAGTAATAAACATATTTTATTGGAATCTACTGCTATAAACGGGCGCATACGAGATGACGTGTAGCTGAGGTGGGTGAACAGTCTAACGGTCGTATGTCGTCATCTGTGGGAACTCTGATGTTTCGTGGGTAGTAGTCACTGTCATTGTTATTTGTCATGTCATCTTTTGCTAAAAAAGTAATTTACCTTCATCCTGTCACTTTTTTGTCATCACAAATTGGTAAAAGAATGTTTGAAATCCTCTCCATTATAATAAAGATTGGGCGGACCTGTACAACATTACCACCACCTGTAAATGTGTTGATTATCATTTTTTAAAAAAAAGTTTTTCTGTGTATTCTTATCGACTAGTACATAAAGTTTCAGATTTTTAAAAAATTGCAAAAAATTCAATATTTAAAGATTTTTAGGGGGTGCTCAGTTTCTAATACAACGTTATAGTAAATCGATCCTCCATTTTAGAAACATCCACTTCGAGTTGTTGCCATTTTACTTCTTTTTTCCAAAACTTCTAGGAAATTAATGAAAAAAATTATCCTGCAACAGGTTAACACTAACTGCTGCGGTAGACAGGATGACAGCCAAGGCTATATAACCCAACCTGTCCTGTTATTTAACCCATGAATGGAGGGAAGGGACGGATTAATACCTTTCCTAAGGGTATTAGTAAGTAACTAATAAATATATATATATGTGTATATAGTCATCCGCAGACAGATCTGTTTCACTGTATCCCAACTTATCAGTACGGTTAGATATCCGGTTGTTTCTAGCCAGGATTGAAACCCGACCGAATTGACATCAGCCGGCGATTATACCTCTGAGCTATTATAATAAAAGGCGTTGTTGGTTTATTTTCACACACACACACACACACACATATTAAAGAACAGAACACATACCACTTACTTGGGAGTAAAGATACACCGTTCTAAAGTGCTCTACTGCGAGACAGGAGCGGATTCAAACTAGCCAAATAGTAGCTGGTTGGACCAGCAGGCGGTAGTTCGAAAAAAGTGCTCAATACAAGTGTTGTGTGTTCTGTTAGCTCTACATATTCAGTTGATTTGTGTTGGTTGTGCATTGAGCGCTTTCTTTCAAACCACAATCTATTGGTCTAACCAGCAACTATTTGGCTTGTATGTCTGAGATGCGGAAGTATTTACATTATTCGGACTGTTTGCCATTTCTACGACGTTTCGGCCGTTGTACACTCAGTTCTTCTTCAGGTGCTAGGAATGTAAGCGCAACATCTATATTCATTGGTTAACTCCTGTGACTTAACCCAAATAGTTGTGAATTCAATACCAGGCTACATCAGTGGTGAACAAGTAACTTACATGGCTAGAGGGCGATAACCCATGACTTTCAAAAGAGGCACTACGACGCAAGGAATGGATTTCATATATCCATGTGATTGTAATAAAGGGTTCAGTTCGAAATTCCTAGCACTTGAACAATGACGGAGCGTACAACGGCCGAAATGACGTACAAGTAGCAACAAAGATGAGGACAATAGTCCGAATAATATATATATATATATATCCTGTCAGTAGGGGTATTTTTTTTCCTTATGCAAGATACGTTACCTACGAAATAAAACCATGAGTATCTGTAGCAATAGACATATTTTATTTCACTTACTCATATCCATCGGAGAAAATAACACTTGTCAACAAATAAATAAAAATAAAAAATGAAATGGTGTCCAGTCACCAAATATCATTTTTAGCTAATTTGAGAGCTCTGAATCTGAAAATGACCTTACTTTTTCTAGGCTAGCAACCGTTTCCATTGTACAAAAATACTTCATTTTTAGGGAAAAAAACATTTTTTCTTTTGTTTTCTGTATATATGATATTGACCAATGACTATATTTCTCAAAGTAATATGGTATATCTCAATTCGTATTTAAACCAACAAAGTTTGCTTCTTGAGAAATAATATTTTTCAGTAACAATCAGAACCTATATATTTAAAAATAACACGATTGCATATACCAAAACGAAGAAGTATTTTCATCAAATCATTTAATAAACTAACAGCAGAAATAAAACCTTCGCAAACACCCCCCCATTAGCATGGAACAGGCTAGCCTCCCTGAGAGTAAAACACTATGCCTCCTTGGCCTCGCACTCTCAGCGGACCTCAAGTGGAATGACTATATTGAATCCATTGCTAAATCCGCTGCTAAGAAAGTCGGTTCTCTGTGCAGGGCCAGGAAGTTTTTCCCGTCTGAGTCCATTCTGCACATATATAAATCTACCATCCGCCCGTGTATTGAATACTGTTGCTACATCTGGTTGTTTGCCCCTGCTATTCCCCTAGGGGTTCTTAACAAAATCCAGTGGAGAATCTGTAATGTGATCGATACCGACTTGGCAGCTCGACTGCAGTCGCTGTCTCACTGGCGTGACGTTGCTTCCCTGTGCCTCTTCTATAAATACTTTCACGGCTTCTGCTCCAGTGAACTTAGATCACTGGTGCCCCTAGGTATGAATTTACACGAGCGACTGGATTAGCTACTAGATCCCACCCTTTTTACAGTGAAACCGATAAAATGTAACCGCAATTTCTACTCCAACAGCTTCTTTTCACGCACTTCCCACTTGTGGAATTCCCTTTCTATATACTTGCTTCCCCGACGGCTACAATCTCCAGGAATTTAAATGTAAAGTCAATAGACATCTTCTATCACCCTAACACGCATCCATTCTCTCAAGCTCTTTTTTTATCTACTCAACCCCCATCCTCGGTAACCTCATCCGTCTATTACCCTCCTTCTGACGTTTGTTATAACTAACCCCTCTTTCTCATCACTTTCCCCTATGTAACCCCCTGCACAACAGTGGCAGTAGAATGCCTTGCTTAGGGTGAGATGATTAAAAAAAAAAGAAACTGTGGTAAAAATGTTTTCATTCTTGATTTTCTGTCATGTTCAGTTTTATTTAAGTCTCTTTTTATATTCCAGCAGTCGTCAGCCATCATTCATTTGTTCCACCATTCCTGGGAGCTCTTTTCCATTGTTTTGATATCCTGATGGAATCGTTCTCTTTGCTCAACACTCACATAACTGAAAATATCCGGAAATTTGTCTAGATGGCATTGTAAAAAAAAGAACTCATTTTAACGTATTACTGATAAAGTGCTTTATTGTTAAAGTTTATCAGTTAATTGGAATTTTGAATATAAATTGGAAAAATTCAATTTTTGACTCAAAAACACTTTTTTCTTATAAAAATAGTTTATTTTAGGTGGCTGTCATTAATTGTTTGGCCTATCTGAAAATTTATGAATTTCTACGATTTTTATTAACTAAATGTTGCGATCAGACAAGATTGATGTTTTTTCAAAAATGAGGAATTTTAGTAGTGCAAAAATGGTAAATAACTATGAAAATCTGAGATTATTTTCGGAATCAGTACTATCAAATTCGCTAACAAAAGTATTTTCTTAGTTGGCACTAAAATTCGTGTTGACTAATGTAATTTTTGCGACATTATAGAGAAAAAAACTCAACATATAATTCAACGGTTATTAATCCGAATTTATTTCGTCAGACCAGAAAAACCAAATAGTTTTATTTAATTCAGAATACAGATTAGCAGATTATACTTCTCTACCCTTTAGTAAACCTTAATATTTCTTCTCCGTGCTAACCAGGATATTTATTTTTAATATTTGATTTTTCTGGTCTACTCATCAGAAGATCACGTGAGTCTGAAAGAACAAGGGTTACGACTACGGCTACCCTTTCATAGGATTTAACATTTTTATGTGCTATTTTTGTTCCATCTAGGAAATCTAGGCTTCGAGCACTTTACTGAGTAGATAAGTTTGCTTTAGACCTTTTTTTTCAGTATTGCCTTGTTTGTTTGAAACTTTATCTGGACAAGAATTTTTTGTCTCAGTCTGCTATCTATCTATCTATCTATCTATCTATCTATCTATCTATCTATCTATCTATCTATCTCTTTTCATATCTATCTCAGTTTAATATTATCTATCTATATATCTCAGACTCTATCTATCTATCTATCTATCTATCTATCTATCTATCTATCTATCTATGTGTGCGTTTATATGTGTGTGTGAGGAAATTTTTTTCCACCTAAAATCTATCTATCTATCTATCTATCTATCTATCTATCTATCTATCTATCTATCTATCTCTTTTCATATCTATCTCAGTTTAATATTATCTATCTATATATCTCAGACTCTATCTATCTATCTATCTATCTATCTATCTATCTATCTATCTATCTATCTATCTCTTTTCATATCTATCTCAGTATAATATTATCTATCTATATATCTCAGACTCTATCTATCTATCTATCTATCTATCTATCTATCTATCTATCTATCTATCTATCTATCTATCTATCTATGTGTGCGTTTATATGTGTGTGTGAGGAAATTTTTTTCCACCTAAAATCCTAAAATCTATCTATCTATCTATCTATCTATCTATCTATCTATCTATCTATGTGTGCGTTTATATGTGTGTGTGAGGAAATTTTTTTCCACCTAAAATCTATCTATCTATCTATCTATCTATCTATCTATCTATCTATCTATCTATCGCTTTTCATATCTATCTCAGTTTAATATTATCTATCTATATATCTCAGACTCTATCTATCTATCTATCTATCTATCTATCTATCTATCTATCTATCTATCTATCTATCTATCTATCTCAATCGTTTCATATCGATCTCAGTTGAACATTATCTATCTATATATTTCAGACTGTCATTACATATCTATCTATGAGTATGTCTCCGTGTGTGTGTGTGTGTGTGTGTGTGTGTGTGTGTGTGTGTGTGTGAAAAGTCTCTTTTTCACCCAAAATAATCTGTCTATTATTAGAACGTCAAAAACAAATCTATTGTCACCGTCTTCAGATGAGCGCCTTAAGGACCATTTGACATAGGCTTCAGGAAGTTTATGAAAAGAAAAGTTTGGAGGCGGACAAATGTATAGTCACCAGATTCTGGCGACTCGTTGATATGTCCCCACCTATACTTTGTGTCACCACGCTGCTTCGATTGCACTTCTTGGAACATATCGGACCATAAAATTAACCACGCCCAAGACCTACCACCATTTTTTCCCGACCACACAAGTCAGCTGATTTTCCAAACTTTCCGAGCACGACAAACGGAGAACGCCCATTAAGATAAAACAGACAAGAACGGAACGAGGAGTGGAGGTGTGTAAAGGTTCTGTCAGATGCACTTGCTTGTTTTTGTCATTGTCGGAACGCTTGCCGGACAAACGCGGCTTGTACGCATGCGCCATCGGGTTTGGTCTCTGCGTACATATATACACGTAATCGTTAAGGTAGCTATATAAGTAGAAAATGTAAGCCATCGCATACGTATTGAAAAGAAACGTTAATCTAGTTACGCCTACACTGTTGCACCACGGCCCATATATACATACACACGGGTAACTGTCTTTAGGCATAAAAGTCCGATGAAATGCAATGAGACTTGCGATCGGCCGACAGGCAAACGCACAGAGAACTTACCTAAATTTATCAAACTGTGTCTCAAACTTTTTAAGCAACGGTACACCTTGGAGGTGTGTGTTGTGGTGCAGTGGTTATCGGCTCGGAACGAGAAATCAGGAAGCCGAGTTCGAATTCTATTTGAATTTCTTGCATTCACTTACGCACAAATACTCTTGGGAAAGGTATTACTCCGTCTCTTCCCCTCAGTTATGGGTTAAATAGTAGAACAGATTGGGTTCTATAGCCTTGGCTGGCAACCATTCTACCGCAGAAAGCAATAGCAACCTACTGCTGGATAATCTTCTGCCTAGTCAGTCATGTCTCTTTCGAGACATGATCGCTCAAGCGTGTTTCACGTATAGCACTTAACTGACTGACACCTAGGAGCAAATTAAAATATCACGGTCAATTTAGCAAAATTTTTATAAGGTAAACATTTAAATTTTATGAAATAAAATCATAGATTTTTTAGTATACACGCACAAATATGAATTTAGTTTATTTAAATGTTTCTAATCGGCGATGTGTGCAGCTTACAGCAGTGCATATATTAAAATTGGAACGATACAGAGAAGATTAGCATGGCCCCCGGCGTAAGGATGACACGCAAATTTGTAAAGAGTTCCATATAAAGGATGTGCGTTATGGTGCAATGGACTCAGAACGACAAGTCGGGGGGTCGAGTTCGAATTCCAGTTGAATTTCTTGCATTCACTTGCGCACAAACATTCTTAGGAAAGGTATTAATCCGTCTCGTCCCACCAGTTATGGGTTAAATAACAGGACAGATTGGGTTCTATAGCCTTCCCTGGCAACCAATCTACCGCAAAATGCAATGGCAACCTACTGCGGGATAATCTTCTGCCCAGTCAGTCATGTCTCTTTCGAGACATGATCGCCCAAGCGTGTATCACGTATGGCACTTAACCGACTGATTTAGTGTAAAAACTGTGCCTGGAGTTTTTTAGCAATTTCATCAATCTTTGGTCAAATGTATGATAAGCAGACCCTCATTTCTTCTTCCGTTGAGCGAATATTTCTCGTTTCATATTTTTTATGTTATTTATGGCTGAGAAGATTAATTTACATAAATAAGAAGTAGAAAATTGCAATCAGACTGATAAAGCCTTTTTTGCTCATGTGGGATATTCCATTTGTATTGAAATCCAAAATGCATTGTAGTGAACCAAACAAGATCTAGATTTTAAAATTCAACAACCCCCACTGATACCTCACCATGTTATCAGACATTGTAGATTATTTGTGACTGTTTGGAGATGCTAAAACAATATAAAATTTCTACTCTATCTTAAAGGTTATTTTGACCGATACAGCAATTTAAAATTTAACCATGTATTTCGGAATCGGGTTAGAAATAAAACTTCGTATTGGTCTTTTGTCAAGAAATAACTTTTTCTATTTACGCAATTTCTTTTCCAGAACTGTTATTTTGTGAGACAGACTCCCGAGATGATCCTTTCCAGAACAATACGAGCTTAATTTCTTCAAATTTTTTCTATCCTACTTATCATCATGATATGCATGTTTTTTTATTTCCTCTCTTTATACCCAGTAGTGAACAAAACAAGATCTAGACTTAAAATTCAAATGTTAAGCACTGACTCATTGATTTTGTTAGAAATTACAAAAGACTCGAATTTTTAAAACTTTGCTCAGCACACACGCAAAAGCAAATCCAAAACTCGTAAAATTTCACACCTCGATGCGAAATGTTTTTCGGCTAATAGAAAACTAGGAAACATCTAAAAAACAAAATTCAAATAATCTTCAATTCTCAGAAACAAATTCTTTTACAGATGTTTTCGCAAGCCGACGCGAAATTTGTTCGTCGTTTAATGGAAATGCCTGAATCACATCCGGGAGTGAATTCCCAAATGACCTTTTCAAGCCCCACAAACAAAATAAAAGACGGGTAAGTTCGCCTGTCACCAGAGAGAAGAAGTTGAGCTTATTAACACGTCCCTTGACAAACATCAAGCGATCGTTATTATTATCTCTATCTTTCTCTCCCACCTCTTTTCTTTTCATCTTTCACCCGTCTGCCTCTTCTTATACTCGATAAACGAACTGAACATTAAAGACTGAGCAATTACTTCAAAGACATTCCTGTTATTTGTACAGCATATTTAATGTATAACGCTCATACATACATCCACGCAAATTACTTATATGAACTCTTGATACCCTTCACTTCTTACTACTGTTTCTCATGAGCATTTGACTTCAACCAATTCATGTTATTCTGTTCTATTAATAATTTTTTATTTAAATATACAAAAAGGTTTCCATTTATTCTTCCACAAATCCACCTCCTGATAACCTTCTGATAATTCTGGATAAAACTTATAAGTTGCAGGGAGTTCGGATATGTTTGACACAAGGCCAATTAAATACACATTAACCATCTGCCTCTACTACAGTGATGGCCCCCACCTGCCACAGTATCACCAGGTACAAATGTTTTATTTTAAGCCTTCGATCCACATTTATTTTTCTTCACATAATTGAAGACAAATATTAAAAGGAACATTTATAATGCGAATCTAATGATACTTTTCCGTGACAATATTTCATGACATATTTAAGAGGAAGCTGTGGTGATACCAAGAAAGCAAAGGACCGGATTTTTGCCCTCAGAGGTCCAGATAGCAAATGAAAACTGGTCCTTGCGCATCTTGGCTCCACGCAGATGTTCCGGTGGAAAACCAAAAATAAATAAATGTTGGGGTGCTTTCCACCTTTGTCTGCAGTAATGGACTGTGCTAAGCACTACATAAAAATGTGGTGATGATACCTCGGAAAAGACCTCGGAAATCAGCCGAGTGAACAAGTCAGTCGGGCATTTCCGGTATTGGACCGGAAGTGTTCTATTGGTCAGACTCTTACGTCTCACGACAATACGTTCTACTCAACCCTTGTTCTGTATTCTACTAACGACCTCTTTTTTAAATACTTCTCTTCCTGGTAATACACTTACTTTATACAATTACGTTGTTTGTATTGCTTTTACAATAATTCTTACATGCAACATAACAGTAAATATCAAATTCCTTTTACGGACCCTTTTTGCAAGCGGACGTGAATTTTGTTTATCGTCCAATGGAAAGCCCAAAATTAAATCCGGGTGTGAGTTTCCAAATGACTTGCTCGGAGCCACGAAGACGAAATAAAAGGACGACACAAGAAGCATTGTCAGTTGAGAAAATACGAGCATAATTAACGCGTCCTTTGACAAGCGTCAAGCGATCGTACTATGTTCGCCTCTCCTTTCTCTCTCATCTTCTTCTTCATGTTTCACTGAGCCACTTAACAATTTAAGGACTGAGCGGAAACTTCAAAGGCACTCCTAACCAACGAACGCTCACACATACATACGCACAAACTCTTTTCGGCAATTACTGCTATGAACATTTAACGATCTTTGTACCAACCAAAAGACATTAGTTTTATTTGTAAAAAAAATAATATATATATATATATATATATATATATATATATAAATGTTGTTTCTATACACAAATTGATTTTCTTGTTTTATACCCCACTTATAATGGGCTATCTACTAACAAGGCCAAATTCAGTTAATCTGTTTCAACACACAAATACACTTCACTATAACGGATAACCAACTATATCACTAATTGAAAGCAATTTAATTAGAGCCAAGGAGAAACTATCAAAGATGGCCAAGAAACGGCACACCTCGTAGGAAATGAAAATATCACAGCGCACTTAGCTAATATTTTTTAAAGAGGATTTATTTAAATGCTATAAAATAAAACTATAGATAAAAATACAAACAAAAATATAAATTTAATGTGTCTATTCAGTTATTTGTACAGCATATTTAATGTGTTACGAGAATGCATTTATATATAAAAATAATATTAATAATGTATAAAAAGTTATAGTAATGGATTCTATTGAGTCCTAAGTGTTATTCCAAGAAAGTTTTAATTCATGAAGCAGTCTTAAAAATAAGGAAATTAGAAATAGAACTTTTGGAAGATGCCAGAATGTTCCAGTAAAATTTAGAGAGTTCTAAAAGTTCTAGATATATGCAAATTAGGTGTTAGCCCCTATAAAAATAGGTTTTGAGCAGTGAGTAGTCAGTTGTTACCAGGGGTTGCTGTTGTTATCAACTCCGGTTGTGATCCAAGGATTTATATCCAGCCGAAAGACTCTGTAAAAAAAGTTGCTGACCAAAAGAGAACCTCATGGAACAAAAAGGGTAAATACATATTTTTGACTCTTTCATTGTCCATACTTAAAATTATTCTTTATTTATTCATTTGAGAATTGCCAAAAAGTATAGTACTTAACTTACTCGCCAACTTAACTGGGTAAAGATATTTGACGCCTTACCTTCCCCTTCTCTCCTCGTAAAACACTTGCCAGTAGTAAACTCAATGTTTCTTGTTTTGAATGCAACAAAAAATTGTATATTTGTAAATATTTTATTTGGTGTGTTTTGTAAATTAAATATTAGTCTGTGATTTATCTTTGAGTTTTGGGCAATCATTTTTTTCCTTTTGTTACATTTAACACGTAGCAAATGTTAAACCTGAGCAAAGCGTTAATTTTTTTTTTCGCGATTTCTTCAATGTTTGGTTAAATCTAAACGTATTTATAAATGGAACTTTGTTTCTGTATGTGTGTGTGTGTGTGTGTGTGTGTGTGTGGGTGTATCCGTTACCTATAGACTCCGAAACGGCTGAACCGATTTTCTTGAAAATTTACACAGTTGTACTATAAGCGTCTGCGAGTGTTCTTAGCTAGGTTTTGTGTCGAGGTAACCCCGATAAATATCGAAAATCGATAATCGGAAAAATCGGATTATCGAAGGAGTGGTTCGATTTTAATCAAATTTGATACCCTCATAGACAAAGACATAAGAAACGATATTCATAAATTTCGAGGTTGCAGTTCTTACAATAGTGCAGAAAATCGATAATATATACATACATACATATATATATATATATATATATATAAAAGGCAAGTTGTTTGTGTGTGTGTCTGTTTATCTGCCTGTATACCTGTATTTTTTTCAGCCTTTTTATTTTAGTTTTTGCTTCAGGTTTGACTCTAAGTAGGTATAATTGTAGTTCTTAGTCTCAGCCATGATACCATTTACTCAGAGGACTTATTTAGCCTTCAAAATTCAGTTTACGATAAAAAAAAACTTATTTGATATCGATACCAGGAAATCAAAATTTGACTTACATCCATTCATTTTTCTTTCAGTCTACGGTTTCCCTTTAACTGGAAACAACTATTGCTTTTTAGTCTTTTATGCCAACGTCAAAAGAGTGTGTGCTCTAGGACCATGGATTAATTTTAAAGCTTTCTTTACACCCGAGCAACGCCAGGCTATACTGCTAGTGTACGATAAGGAAACCCTCATTTCTTCTTCAGTTAATCGTAGTCTTTCTCGCTTTTTACTCCTTATGTTATTTTAAGTTGAGAAGCCGAATTCATTATTTGCGCATAGCTAGGACCCTAACAAGGTCAGTGTAGTCCTAGGAGTAGCAATTAAAATGTGGTTCCACACTCATCAACACCGCTCATCTTTAATATTCAATATTTTTATTTAACTATTTGTGCAGCTTATTTAGGGTGAAATCTGTGCCTGGTATTTTTGTCACGGTTTCTTCAATGCTTGGGCGAATGTGTGATTGTGTGATAAGCAGACCCTCAATTCTTTTTCAGTTGAGCGTGTGGTGATACCGACCGAGCAAAAGCGAGGGACTGGATGTTCGCACTTTCACGAACAAAAAGCAAATGACCAAATGTTCCGCAGATATTCGCAGATGTTCCGGTTGAAAAATAAAAATTAATCAAATATTAAATTTCCATTTCGCGAGCCTACGCAAATGTTATTTATCATCCAATGGGAAGCCCAGGATCAAATACGAGTGTGAAATCCCAAACGAGCTGCTGTGATCCAAAAAAGAAGATATAAAAAGCGGATACAGACGGACCCCAGCAGACAGACCGACGGAGACTGACGAGCGTGATTAGTATCTCCCTTGACCAAGTCAAGCGGCTACTACGTTTGCCTTCCTTCACTTCTCCTTACCTTCTTCCCTGTCTCAAAACTACTTACTGACCTAAGGAGCGAATACATCAAAGACATTCCTTACTTACAACGCACCCACATTCCTTTCAGATTATTATTTGCCATGAACGTTGGACCTATATTCAAAAATTACTTTAATTGTAAAAACATTAATTGATGTGTATATATATATATATAAATTTTATTTTCAACTCAGTTTGCTTTCCTTGATTTGTAATCATTTTATGACTTATAGTGGGCTATCTACCACAAGACCAAATTCCGTGAATCTGCAACAGTATACAATTACCCTTCACTAGAACGGACTCCCACTACAACTAGAAAAGGAATAGATAAGATATTCCCTATAAGCGTAGTCTTTCTCGCTTTCTAGTTTTGATGTTATTTAGAGTTGAGAAGCACAATTCAAACCCCCCTGTCGGCTGGAGCTTCAGAATACGCTGACTACACTTCTGTAGAAGGGTAACCCCCCCCCCCCCCATGAAGCGTTTTGGGTATGACAATAAACTACATCCTGGTTCTGGGTTCGACGATAAACTGCATCTGGCAGCAAAGCCTATAATTGAAAAGTTTTGAAGATCATGGAACCACCTCTTAATTGCTGTTAGTGTTGTTTTAGGGTCCCTGCTATGGGCAAATAGTTAACCTCCAAACCGGAGTCAAAACACTATGAATGTATAGATTAGATTAAAAATTGCAGCAATACTTTTTTGGAGAAGACAATACATTTCTCAAGAAAAAAGATATTACCAGCCATACGTTTTTGAAGAAAAAATATTTCCAGCTATATATTTTTGAAGAAAACATATTATTAGCAATATATTTTTGAAGAAAAAATATAACATTATTAACCCTCTAGGGCCATTCGTATCATATTTGATACAGTATGAAAACAAGCCTTGAAAGAAATATTTTCCTGAAAAATTTTTTAAGAGAAATATTTTATAAATTTCAAATGAAAGCAGTACTGACTGCTCAGTCAATGAATACCAAATGTTTCCTTATAGGGAAATACCAAATGTTTCCTTATAGGGAAATACCAAATGTTTTCTTATAGGGAAATACTGTATCAAATATGATACGAATGGCCCTAGAGGGTTAAGACATCTAACTCTTGACAAAGACCTCTTTACAAAATATATCAATGAAACCTGATCTACAAACTGATTTCTTACAAAGAATACAGAGTCTATTCATACGAATCTATTTTAAAAACTTGTCGGCATTAAATAACCCATGGAGGTGTTGTTATGCTGTAAAACAAAACTAACCGAACCGAACGTAATTCACATAAATAAAAATTTAAAAATTGCAGTAAAACTGATAAATTCTTTTTAGCTAATGTGGTATATTCATTTTGTGTTGAAATCCAAAATGTATCATTGGGTACCGTCGAATGTTTTGTTTTGAACACTCATTTTCGAGAAATGGTAGCCAATATTAAAAGAATAATTTATGAAAGAATTTCGAATCCAGTCGGACCCTTCTGTGCTCAATGACAGAAAATAGTGCGTAGATATACACAAGCAGTATAGCCTGGCGTTGCTCGGGTGTAATGAAAGCTTTAAAACTAATGCATGGTCCTTGAGCTCAGACTCTTTCGATGTTGGCACGAAAGACTAAAAAGCAATAGTTGTTTCCAGTTAAAGCGAAACCGTAGACTGAAAGAAAAATAAATAGATATAAGTCAAATTTTGATTTCCTGCTATCGATATCAAGTAAGTTTTTTTTGTCGTAAACTGAAATTTGAAGGCTAAATAAGTCCTCTGAGTAAATGGTATCATGGCTGAGACTACGAACTACAATTATACCTACTTAGAGCCAAACCCGAAGCAAAAACTAAAATAAAAGGGCTGAAAAAATACAGACATACAGGCCAATAAACAGACACACACACAAACATCTTAAAATCGGACCACTCCTTCTATAACCAGATTTTTTCGATTATCGATTTTCGATATTTATCGGGGGTACCTCGACACAAAACCTAGCTAAGAAAACACTCACAGACGCTTATAGTACAACTGTGTAAATTTTCAAGAAAATCGGTTCAGCCGTTTCGGAGTCTATAGGTAACGGACACACACACACAGACACACACACAGACAAAGTTCCATTTATAAATAAGTTTAGATATTGTGACACTATTTCGTGCCACACAAAAGAGAATCGTACAGTACAATAGTGTGCCGAGGCACTGCGGTTTGAAGCTACTGCTCTGATACATCAATTAGATGATACAGTGCTGATTGCAGACACAGAAAGAAAATTACAGGACCTCCTACAGAAGGTAACTGAGGAGAGTGACAAAAAAGGACTACAAATAAACAGCAAGAAAACTGAATGCATAGTCATCAGCAGAAAGAACAACCCAAAATGCCAAATACAGGTGGGGGATACTAGTATCAAGCAAGTACAAAAATATAAATACCTAGGAAGTGTTCTAACAGAAGATGGAAAGTGCGACACAGAGATCCGAAGGCAAATTGGCATGGCGGAGGATGCGTTACAGAAGCTGAGTAAAGTACTAAGACACAGGAAAATTTCCCTAGAAACAAAGAAGGGAGTGCTAGATTGCTATGTAATGTCAGTTCTTCAATATGGCAGTGAATGCTGGACAATATCATCGAAAATGAGGACAAAACTGAAAACAGCGGAAATGTGGTTCTGCAGAAACATATTGGATATAAAGTGGAGGATCAATTCCATATTACAATCAATATATAAACTGACCCCTCAATTTGTGGTCATTGCAGTTTCTATACATTTATATGACTGAGATCCAAAAGCACAAGGATGCATTCCATGGGCTAAGTAGAGTATTAAGGAACAGGAAAATTTCGCTAGAAACAAAGAAAAGAGTGCTGGATTGCTATGTGATGTCAGTTCTTCAATATGGCAGTGAATGCTGGACAATATCATCGAAGATGAGGACAAAACTTGAATCAGTGGAATTGTGGTTCTAAAGAAGGATGCTGCGGATATCATGGATCGAACATGTGAACAATGATGAGGTTTTGGAAAGAATGGCATTGAAAAGAAAACTAATAGTGAGCATCAGGAAGAGACAACTGAAGTTCCTGGGGCATGCAATGAGGAAGGAGAGCTTGGAGAACCTGATACTGACAGGTCAGATAAAAGGAAAAAGAGACAGAGGAAGGTAACGGATAACATATTTGAAAGGACTGATCAGGTGGATGACGGAATGGGGATTACGTGGAGTAACAGAATAATACATATTAAGAGCCACCAGGGATAGGGAGACGTGGAAAGCCATGATCGCCTACTGTTCTGAAAGGATAGGGCACATAGAAGAAGATACATCAATTGAAAATACACGCACGGCTTTGTACTTACCAAGTCTGAGACCTCCGGTGCGCCCATTTTCTCGAGAAATTCGATAAAGGATTCAGGATGGTACCCTGAAACAGTGACGCAACAATAGTTGTAAGCGTTGGGGGTAAATAGAATCTTACTACCCGCAGTTGAGTCACACTTAAAACGTTTTACTATATCTTTCAATAAAATAAAATAAACTTTTCCGTTACACCCAATGGTGTGTTGTGCAGTCTTATTTTCTGTTTCCGTAACAAACTTTTTTTTTATGGGGCAGAGTTGTTAGCCCAACGCCTAACCCCTAAACCTGGAGGAAGGTGATTTTCTAAGCGTAGCTTAGACGTGACACACGGCCGAAAGTAGGGGGCACCCAGTGAAGATCGAACTCACTACTCAGTTACAATGATTCTAGCTAGACGAGCTTGTTAACCATTACACCACGTCGAGGTGCCCACTATATCTTTTGCGGCATATTAAATACCGAGTGACAATGACAAAAAACCAATCAGCATTTTCTTCTATGTGCGGTGATCATTCAGGGCATTGACGATCATGGCTCTTTATAATTTCCTCTCTTTTGTTGATGTTAGAAATTGTTGTCTTTTTGTTATTTCTCCTAAGTCTTGTTTCGCCATCAATTTGTAACCCTCTTTCCAGATGGCTCATATTAATTTTTTATTGATTTAAAAGATAAGGTGAAATTTCTCTAAAATTGAATAGAATGAGAAAAATACATTTACTTTAGTCGGGAAAATTAACGAATTGGTTGAATCTGTATTGGAGGACGCTAGACATAATATTGTCGGCCTGTTTTGATGATTGCATGGCCCCAGGTCAAATTGAAATGTGAGAAGTTTACTGTCTTCGGCCACCTGCTTGTTTTGCAGCTTTGGATATAGATAATCAAACAATAGAGAGGGGAAATCTCTCCCTTTCAGCAGTGAAGGATCGAAGGCCGAGTCGAAATGAATAATTCATATTATTTAATTTCGAGCTAGTAAGACTTACACAGAGAAGGAAATTGAATTTCCCGTAGCTAATTTTACCACCCCGGTTGTGTGCCTTTTCAGTAAACTCGAGGTAGAAAACGAAATTTGCAGAGTTGGGCCCGTGAGTTCGAAGAGGATGGTCAGTCTGAAATCGGTAAGCAGCAAGCCGACTGAGCAAGCCACCGCTCCCGAGAAAAATACTTCCAAACGTATGGGAGACTTGTGTCGATCTTAGTGAGTTTTACTAAAATACCAGCCAGCTAATTTGTGCGTCACCTACCTTTGAACCTACTTGTAAACGTGTATATAAACTAGATACAAATATATATAAAACAACATCCGTGTTGTTGCCGTTTGAACTGATTATATTCCGTTCGCTGGTTACCGGGAACCAGGATCGTGTTATATCTGGTGGAAGTGATCAGATCGATGTTATATTTGGTACCCTGAAGAAGTCAAATGTTGTATCTGGTGGCCATGACTAAAAGACTAACACCCTGTTAGAATCAGGGATTGTGTTTTAACTATGTATCGTCTTCTTGCAAGTTTGAACTGATTTAACCAGTTAATAACATGCAATCCTACTTCGGCTGGTCTGAGATCAATCAAACACAACGTGGGCGGATTGGTCGAGGTTCAGGATGGATTGGCTTGGGTACGCCCAGGAACTCAAGGTCGTTATGTAGATCATGCATTGTTTTCCTTTTGCCTTCAATCTGCCCTTTGCGTATCAAATTTCCCAAGTCCCTTTTCATTATGCGCTTTAGAAATTTAAACTGTCTCTTCCTGATGGTAAGTATAAGTGTTCTTTTTATTTCCATTTTCTCTACTAAAACTTCGTTCTTGCTCACATATTCCGTCCAATATATTTTCAGCATTCTTCTGTACTACCACATTTCTGTTGCCTTAAGTCTCTTCTTCATCTCTGAGTGGATTGCCCAGTATTCACTGCCATATAGGGGGAATGGTATTGCATAACAGTTCAAGAGTCTTTTCTTTGTTTCTAACAATTTTTTTCGATTTCTTGTGCGTTGTGGTGCAGTGGATATCGACTCGGAACGTAAAATCGGAGAGCCGAGTTCGAATTCTACTTGAATTCTCCGCATTCACTTACGCGCAAATACCCTTTGAGAAAGGTTTTAATCCGTCTCTTCCCTCTAGCTATGGGTTAATTAACAGATATAGCCTTGGCTGGCAACCAGCCTACAGCAAAAAGTAAAGGCAACCTACTGCGGGATAATCTTCTGCCGAGTCAGTCATGTCTCGAAAGCGTGTATCACGTATGGCACTTAACTGACTGACTGAATATAATAGTTGGAAATTTGATTAAGGCGTCTACTGGATATAAAATGGGGGATCGATTTTCTATTGTTATGAAGTAATAAACTGATCCCCCACTAATTACTACATAATAATATAATACATCTCTTTTCCTTCCTGTTCTGGGCTAAATAACAGGACAGATTGGATTCTATAGCCTTGGTTGGTAATCAGCCTACTGCAGAAAGTAATGTCAACATACTGCGGGATAATCTTCTACCCAGTCAGTCATGTCTCGAAAGAGACATGATCACCCAAGCGTGTATCACGTATGGTACTGAACTTGACTGAATACTCTGCTTGGCTTTTGGAAGGCAACTTTTGCAATTCAAATGCCCTTTCGAGTTTCAATATCGCACTTTTCGTCCACTGTTTAAAAAAATTTTATATCCCCAATTTGTAAAGTTCCATGTTGAATTGTCCCTTTTGCTAACGACCATGCGTTCTGTCTTCTTGCAATTGATGCTTATTCCTTTCTTCTCGGTTTCTTATAGTCCCCTTTCTGTGTCTGCTATCAACACCGAGTCATCTGCATACCTTATGTCGTTATGAATGTAGCCGACAACAGTGAATTCTGATAGGACTTTTAATTCTCTCGGTATAGTCTTACTGTATAAGTCGAATATGTCCGGTTAGAAGACAAACCTATGTTTTACACCTCCTTTCTACCTTTGTTGTGGTGCAGTGGATATCGACTCGGAGCGAGAAATCAGAGAGCCGAGTTCGAATTCCAGTTAAATTCGTTGCATTCACATACGAGCAAATGTTCTTGAGAAAGGTATTAATCTGTCGCTTCTCTCTCCAGCTCTGTGTCGCACTTTCCGTCTTCTGTTGTAACGCTTCCCAGGTATATCGTCAAAACCCGTTGAAAATATTTTGACTAGAATTAGGTAACTAGCTTTGATAAATAGGCTTGTCTCTCTCTACAAAAGTATTTTGCACTCAGTGAAATGTATTTTCCACGTGTTAACATTTTGGCTACTTTACCCGACAAAAATAACTGTATTCTTCAGTTTTAGAGAAGTCTATTCTTTTTTTGAAAATCACTTAACCCTCTAGGGCCATTCGTATCATATTAGTGGGTGATCAGTTTATTACTTCATGACAATAGAAAACCGATCACCCACTTTATGCCCAGTAGAAGCCTTAACCCTCTAGGGCCATTCGTATCATATTAGTGGGTGATCAGTTTATTACTTCATGACAATAGAAAACCGATCACCCACTTTATGCCCAGTAGAAGCCTTAACCCTCTAGGGCCATTCGTATCATATTAGTGGGTGATCAGTTTATTACTTCATGACAATAGAAAACCGATCACCCACTTTATGCCCAGTAGAAGCCTTAACCCTCTAGGGCCATTCGTATCATATTAGTGGGTGATCAGTTTATTACTTCATGACAATAGAAAACCGATCACCCACTTTATGCCCAGTAGAAGCCTTAACCCTCTAGGGCCATTCGTATCATATTAGTGGGTGATCAGTTTATTACTTCATGACAATAGAAAACCGATCACCCACTTTATGCCCAGTAGAAGCCTTAACCCTCTAGGGCCATTCGTATCATATTTGATACAGTATGAAAACAAGCCTTGAAAGAAATATTTTCCTGAAAAATTTTTTAAGAGAAATATTTTATAAATTTCAAATGAAAGCAGTACTGACTGCTCAGTCAATGAATACCAAATGTTTCCTTATAGGGAAATACCAAATGTTTCCTTATAGGGAAATACTGTATCAAATATGATACGAATGGCCCTAGAGGGTTAAAATTAATACCATCCATCTGAAAATAGGGTTACACAACAAAACAAAACATTATTAAGGAGTAAGAAAAATAAAAGAATAGATTCTGTTGAGAAAATTGTCTAGCACAACACATTGAAACAACAATCAACAGACATGGAAATTGTTTTGATATAATATTTCCACTTTATGTTAGCGGAAAACATTATCCCGTAACGAGTCATTTTCTTGGAGGTCAGCACCAGCCATGTTGTTGAAAGGCAGAAAGAGCTTTCATGGACTATTAATAAAGAGCCGTTTCCTTTGGGAGGCATTACCATTAACAAACCTTTCCTTGTTCCAGCTGTAGAATGAAGGTCACTTTGCTAATCAGCTGCCGATATGACTTTATTGTAGTGATCAGGCTTACTATTAAGACAGGAGCATATATTTGTGCCACCTAGTTGAGAACTGATGCCGTCAAGAGTGTCGTTGATGAAAATTAGGAACTGTAGGTCCAATGATGGAGCCCTGGAGGACACTTACGAAGGTCATTCAATAAATAAGGTCAATTGTTCGGTATAAGGACTTCTAATACAGATAGAAGCTTGCTTTTTTAAAAAAATTTTCCTTTACTTCTTTTTCAAAGAGATTTAATTCTTTTGCAGATTGAAAAAAATTTGAGAGTTTTGGAGATTAACAAAGATGGTCTTAAGAAGCATTGAACAGAGGTAAGTTATCAAGTTTTTGGTTGCTAAAAGGTGCAAACCAGTTGAAATTCATAAGACAATGTCAACTGTGTATGGTGCCACGTTTCAGCCAAGAAACTGTCTACAAGTGGGCTAAATTGTTTAAAGAAGGACATAGCAGTGTTAATGATGAAGACAGGCATGGGAGGTTTACAAAAGTGAGGTCTCCTGAGGTGATCGAATCAGTCAATGACCTCATTCAGTCTGACAGAACGGTGACAGTGGAGGACATCGCAAGAACTTTGAGCCTATCTGTTGGGACAGCACACAAAATTGTCCATGATGGAGTCTTTTTGTATCAAGACAACGCAAGGCCTCACACCGCAGCCCAAACGGTGCAGACCATCAACGAGCTGGGCTGGGAACTGCTTCCCCATCCCCCTTACAGCCCAGACCTTGCCTCTTCAGACTTTCACCTGTTTGGTACCTTGAAAGCGTTCACGAGAGGCACGAAGTTTGAAAGTGACGATGAAGTCAAAAGTGCTGTGAGCAATTGGCTGAGACATCAGTCGAAAGATTTTTACGCTGAGGGGATACGGAAGCTTGTGCACAGATGGGAAAAGTGTGTGACACTGCTTGGAGACTACGTTAATAAAGTAAGCTTCTATCTGTATTAGAAGTCCTTATACCGAAAAATTCACCTTATTTATTGAATGATCCTCGTACATTAATTCAAAACTATCTAGACATCAACTATCATTATTAATTAATTCAATATTGTCAGGACAGCTTTCATTTCGCGATTTGATAAGTGGGGGAAATGGGAAGGAAAAGGAAACCACTTCACCATCAATCTCAAGATCATTCATGACTATCAACAGTGTTATTATCAGTGATAACGGCATGAAGCGGGTTAAGTCTCTTCTGAATGTACGGTCATCAGTAAAAAGAAGAGCCCGCAATGCCAACTACAGGTTAGGGACGTTAAAATCAAGTATGTCCGGAAATTTAAATAAGTGGGAAGTGTTCTAACAGAGGACAGTAAGTGCAACACAGAGATCTGAAGGCGAGTTAGCAAGGGCAAATATGTATTCCAGAGGTCGGATAAAGTATTGAGAGACAGAAAAATTTCAATGGAAACAAAGAAGAGATTACTGGATTGTTATGCGATCTCTGTTCTTCAATAGGGTAGTGAATGCGGGGCGATCTTCTTAAAGACGAAGAAAAGACTTGAACCAACCGAAATGTGGTTTAACAGAAGAATGCTGAGGATATCGCGAACCGAACATGTCAGCAACGATGAGATTTTGGAAAGGATGGAAACAAAAAGAAACTAATACTTAACATCAGGAAAAGACAGCTAAGATTATTGGGATATGTAATGAGGAAGGAGGGCTTGGAGAATCTGATACTCACAGGTCAGATAGATGCGAAAGTGAAATAGGGGAAACAACGCGTAACATACAACTGGAGAAACCGTGTTAACAGCCATTAGGGATAAGGAGATGTGGAGGGCCATGATCGCCTACGTCTTGAAGGAACACGGTACATAGAAGAAGAAGAAGAAAAAGAAGAAGAAGAATAAGGAGCCACATAACAAAACTAATCGTCAGAATTCTGATGAATAGCATTTGTAGCAGAACTAGACCGAAAATAGAAAAAGAACGTTGCACTTTCATTATAAGACTCGAGAACAAGGAATGTAATATTTACGCCCAGAATGACATTTGCAAAAAATTATACATTTCCCCGCGAACCATCGTTTTATGGAACACACTTCCAAAAGTATGTTTTCCCGATTACTACAATCTTAACCTGTTCAAGTCTAGAGTCAACCATTATTTTCCTATCGTATCCATATAAACTACCTCGAACTACTGCGCTATAGAACAGACTCCCAAGGGGTTGTTTTCCCGATCACTACAATCTTAACCTGTTCAAGTCTAGAGTCAACCATTATCTTCCTATCGTATCCATATAAACTACCTCGAACTACTGCGCTATAGAACAAACTCACAAGGGGATATTTTCCCGATCACTACAATCTTAACCTGTTCAAGTCTAAAGTTAACCGTTATCTTCCCATCGTATCCATATAACCTAGCCCTTAGCATAACCCTCTACATCGAGTGGTCCTCTTGCCTTGTACAGGATAAACTTTACTGTAAAAAAATGTTTTAATTAGATTCAGAGCTGGATTTTTTGAAGGTCGACGTAAAACATTTACATTCTTATGCTGAAGATATTTCTGGAAAAAATTTAGAAGTATATTTCAGAAATTTGTCACGAATAAAACTCCAACCATTATTAGGTTTCAGATTTCTAACAGACACATTCCTCCAAGTGACATCTAATATTTTACAAAAGTTCATTTTTCAGTCAGTTATTAACTCTTGTCAAGATTCATGTTCTGCGGAAAAACACAAACAGCGCAATAAACTCTTTTCTCAGTAGGAAAAATAGAATTGAAGGAAAAAGAGGAACAGATGGAAGAACAGATAAAAAGAACGAGAAAAAGAAAAGAAGAAGTGAAAAACGTAAGATCAAATAAGAAAAACAAATAAAGAAATAATTTACGAAACTAGAAACGGAAGTCAAAAAAAGAAAGAGTAAGAAAAGTGGTAAAGAATTGAAAAGAGAAGGAGAATAAGAGAAGGGGGAAAGAGAAGAAATGGAAGAGACAAAGAAGAGGAAATGAGAATGAGCAAAAAAGAAGGAGAATAAGCGAAGGGGAAAAGAGAAGGAGAATAAGAGAACGGGAAAAGAGAAGAAATGGAAGAGACAAAGAAGAGGAGAAAATGAGAATGAGCAAAAGAGAAGGAGAATAAGCGATAGGGAAAAGTGAAGAAAAATAAGAGAAGGGGAAAAGAGAAGAAATGGAAGAGAAAAAGAAGAGGAAATGAGAATGAGCAAAAAAGAAGGAGAATAAGCGAAAGGGAAAAGAGAAGGAGAATAAGAGAACGGGAAAAGAGAAGAAATGGAAGAGACAAAGAAGAAGAGAAAATGAGAATGAGCAAAAGAGAAGGAGAATAAGAGAAGGGGAAAAGAGAATAAATGGAAGAGAAAAAGAAAAAGAGGAAATGAGAATGAGCAAAAGAGAAGGGGAATAATAGACGAAGAAAAGCCAAGGAAAAGAGGAGAAAAAAGAGGAGAAAGAAGAGGAGAAAAAGAGAAGGTGAAAGAAGATGGAAATAAGAAATGTAATTAACGTAAATTATTAGAATAAAGAAAAGCAAAAACTATAAAAATTGATAATGAGAGAAAACGAAAAATGGAGAGTGAGTAAAAGAAAAAGTGAAAATTTAAAAAAAATAGTGATTAAAAGAGAAAAAGAAAAAGAGCGAGTGAGAAAAAGAGTAAATGAAAAAGTGAATGAGAAAAATGGGAAAAAATTGAAGGCAACAACGCCAAAAAAAGTTAAGACAATATTAATTATTTCGTTAACGAATATAGAATGCAAAACAAAAAAAAAAAAAAAAAAGAAAAACCAGAAAAAGACATAAAATTGGTAGAGAGAGAAAAATAAAAAGAGAAAGCGAAAGAAAAAGAGAGCGGCAAAGAGAAAGAAGGAAAAAGAGAATGACAAAGAGAATGTGAAAGAAAAGAGAGCGAGGAAGATAAGGTGAACGAGAAAGAGAACGAGAAAGTGAAAGAAAAAGAGAATGACAAAGAGAAAAAGAGAATGACAAGAAGAAATTTGAAGAAAAAGAGAATGACAAAAAATGTGAAAAAAGAGAACGAGAAAGAGAAAATGAAAGAAAAGGAGAATGAGTAAGTGAAAAGAAAAGAGAATGACAATGAGGAAAAGGAAGAAAAAGAGAATGACAAGAAGAAAAAGGAAAAAAGAGAATGACAAAGAATAAAGGAAGAAAAAGAGAATGACAAGAAGAAAAAGGAAAAAGAGAATGACAAAGAAAAAAGGAAGAAAAAGAGAATGACAAAGAGAAAAAGGAAAAGAGAATGACAAAGAGAATGTGAAAAAAAAAAAGAACGAGAAAGAGAAAGTGAAAGAAAAAGAGAATGACAGAAAAGAAGGAAAAAATAATGAATGACAAAGAAAAAGTGAAAGAAAAAGTAAACGACAAAAAGAAAGAGAAAAAATAGAAAACGACAAGGAGAACAAGAACGAAAAAATCAGGTAAAATAATTGAATGCGCCAGCACAAAAAAGGTAAGAAAGAAAGCTATAAAAATATTAAAAATTTCATTAACGAAAATAAAAAGGAAAAAGGACAGAAACAAAAATGGTAGAAAGGGAAAATAGAAAGAGAAGAAGAAGTGAAAAAAAAAACGAGTTGGAAAAAATTTTTGAAAAAAATTTGAAAATGGCCACGTAAAAAAGAAATCAAATGAAAAAAAAAAACAGACGAGAGAAACTAAGTGTATTGGTTAAAGGAATAAAAGGAAAACAGAAAAGATAGGCGCAATAAAAAGAACTGCAAGGAAAAATAAGAACATTTTTCTTCATTTTCCTCTCCTTCATCGATGGCTTTTGCTTTATATTCAAAGGAAACAAAGACAAATATTCTGGAACGAAGAAGAAAAGCCCCAAAACTTTAAAGACAACAATGGCGTCGGGCGATCACACTGTCAAGCTTAAGTAATTTGTTCAAATTCTGAAGAACGCACAGTGCAAGTGACATCCCCGTCCTGAATACTACTACTACTACTACTACTACTACTAATAATAATAATAATAATAATAATAATAATAAGAAGAAGAAGAAGAAGAAGAAGGTAGGCGGTGACAAATAAATTTAGTGACTTCAACCAATGAGACGCTATCTTTTTTCTGCTGCTTTCTTTACATGCGATTCTGTTAAGGAACGTAAAGCATTGCACCTCTGGGAAGAAATACGTGACCCACACACACCTATCCTCCTTCTCTCTGCAAAAGCTACCCACCGAGTTGAAGTCCTTCCATGTCTGATGTTGAACGTCCGTGTTGCTAGTCCCACCCAACCTCATTCTTCTGAAATTGTCAGGATTTATTTATTTATTTTATTTTTGTTGTCGTTAACGGAAGTACAATCCGTCGATTGGCACTCCCAATATACCAGTGAATAGGCCCAGGCAATGAATTGACAGTTCTTCGGTAAAGATCGTTCTTCAAATCGGAGAAAAGCCTTCGCTTTAATCAAACAGTCATTACACGATTGTGTAGGCATGTTGGTCAGTCTATAAGTGCGTGCACACACACACATACACACACACACACACACACTTGTTGAGTTGTTTGACTAAAAAAAGTGTTGGTACGGCACAAGATTACATAAATTTAGGGAGCACTCAAATTGCTACCACATATGGTCCGGTGCTCCTGTATCTTTAGAGATTATTTATAAAATCCAAAGAAGAATCAGCAATATCATTAATCCTGGCCTGGCATCTCTGGTTCAGTCATTTCAAACCTCCGTAAAGTAGTGTCCCTGTGCCTTTCTTATAAATACTTTCATGGTAACTGTTCGGATGAAGTCTTCGGTATGGTACCTAGACTTTATGAACCTAATCACCATACCAGACTGGCAGCAAGATTTTAATTATTCCAAGGTGATGTATGCTCTATACTAAATTACAGATGTAACCGTAAATTATATGCTAAAAACCTGATTTTTCTCGCAAGTATCGCCTGTATAACCAAGGCTACAGAAACCAATCTCTCTTGCTATTTAACCCATAGCTGGATGGAGAAGAGGCGAAATTCAATTGGAAATCGAACTCGGCTCTCCGATTTCTGGTTCCGAGGAGATATCCACTGCACCACAACGCACATCCATCTTCTTGATTACTCTTCTTGTATTGTTCTCGTTCCTTAATAATATTTCTCTGTTTTGCTTGTTATTTAACACCCAATAACACCCTGTGTTTTATGGACTTTACAGCCTTGTATGGGGTGATATGATTCTTGTTCTTCTTCTATGAGCCTTGTACTTTCAGGACGTAGGCGATCATGACCTTCCACGTCTCCTTATCCCTGGTGGCTCTTAGCACGCTTTCTTCTGTTACACCATGCAACCCCCGTTCTGTCATCCACCTACTCAGGCCCTATCCGCTGGTTTTTTCTGTCTCTTTTTTTTCTATCTGACCTGTTAGTATCAGGTTCTCCAAGCCCTCCATCCTCATTGCATGTTCCAGGAACTTTACTGATACTCAGTATTCATTTCCTTTTCGTTTCCATCCTTTCCAAAACCTCATCATTGCTCACATGTTCGACCCATGATATCCGCAACATCCTTCTGTAGAACCACATTTCAGTTGCTTCCAATTTTTCCTTCATCTTTGATGATATTGTCCAGCATTCACTGTGATATTGAAGAACTAACATTACATAGCAATCCATTCCTCATTTCTTTGTTTCTAGCGAAAGTTTCTTGTTTCTTAATACTCTACTCAGCTTCTGGAACGTCTCCTTTGCCATGCCAATTCGTATCGGATCTCTGTGTCGCACTTTCTGTCTTCTGTTAGAACACTTCCCAGTTATTTAAATTTTTGTACCTGCTTGATTTTAGTATCCTCCACCTGTATTTGGCATTTTGGGCTGCTCTTTTTGCTAGTCAAAATGCATTCGGTTTTCTTGCAATTTATTTGTAGTCCTTTCTTTTGACTTTCATCATGTGTCTTTTTTAGGATGTCTTGTAGTTTTCTTTCCGTGTCAGCATTGTATCATCTGTGTATCTTATGCTGTCCAAATTGTGACCTCCAATAGCGAAGCATGGCATAATCTTCTAGGGTTCTCAGAATAGTCTCGCTGTACAAGTTGAATAGACCCGGTGAAAAGACGTATCCTTGTCTTACACCCCTTTCTATTTTTGTATATCTGCTGAATTCTGTGGCTTCCTGGATCCATAGTTTGTGTTCCCACGGATTCTGTCTCAGCAACGCGACAATAAACAACAGCAAGTATTTGATGACTCGGCTGTCTTCGGTCTGGAAACGTAATCTGATACAGCTGTGCAGCCTTATCATCGCAGCTTGTTCACTATACGAATACCCTGTTATTGTTAAAGTGGACACTTTTCAGTTTACTCATGACGACACACGTTAAACGTTGAAGTTAGACTAACCAAAAATGTACCCGAATGTTAAATCTGACCTAGTCTACGTAGAAACACAGCGCCATTTACCATAAACTTCCTTTACGCTTAAATAAAATATGAAACATTTGAAGACATATGCTTATATGGACTTTTGACCTAGTTTTGGTGTAAGGAACTCGCCCCCAAAATTTGTACAATTAAAAAAAAGTAATTTTGATACACCCGATATATATATATATATATATATATATATATATATATATATATACTCATCCGCAGACAGATCTGTTTCGCTGTATCACAGCTCATCAGTACGGATAGACTCCGATTGCTATATATATATATATAGTGCATTGCGGCAGCAAATAATTTTCTAAGCATATACTGTTAAATATAACAGACAATGAATGTCTATTATGTTTAATCATGAGCTGTTCTAAACATTGTATTTGGCTTTAATTTCAGGTGAAAATAAAGACAAAAATTGTCCAAGATTTGGATATTTTTTTATTACACTGGTTCTAAGCTTTCGGCTCACATGAGCCATCTTCAGAGAGGTAACAGGTACGTTGACATAAAGACATCCACCATCAAAGATGATATTATCTTGTGTTGACATAAAACATTGATATGCGACAATAGCAGTATGTCTAAATGCAATGTAATGTGTTGTGAACAGATTGAAATGTGATTTTACTAAATGTGGGTTGCTTTGATTTAATGAAGATAGTCGCTAAGAAGCTTCTGTTTACTGTGTGTATGTGTGAATATTGTTCTATTATCGACAAAAATCTGTCTAATATTACCTACATGGCTATGATTTTCTAGGAAATGTTGTTTAATTGCAGGTAAGTAGCAGGTAAGTGTACGGGAGAGCGCTGTTGTAGTAAAACCAATATATGTTAGTGGGTTTATTATTCGTGCCAGTTCTCTGAACAGGCATGTAAAATATATTAAAATTTTAGACATTTTTTCCTTTTTTTTCACCTGAAATTAAAACCAAATTACGATGTTTAGAACGACTCATGATTAAACATAATAGACATTCATTGTCTGTTATATTTAACAATATGTTTAGAATATATAGTTGAAATTATTTGTTTGAACATTATTTCTGATCGATACTTGTATTTAAGTAGATGTTCTGTTTATAATCAAACAGTATTATATATTTATTTCTACCGGCCTGATTATTTACGATAAATTTTTGTTACGAAAATGTGTGTTATTCGGCAGGATTTTCGTAACAAAAAATTATCGTAAATAATCAGGCCGGTAGAAATAAATATATATACCATTAACATCATAAAATTGCAATATGAACTCTGGTAGAAAAAGGGTTATTGGGTATTAGGTTTACAAGTCCCAAAATTTCAGTTGCTTTTGTCCTTAAGGATACATGGCCTAGTGGATATAGAGGTTGGTTAGTTCCTGTGGCTTGACCCAAAGGGTTGTGAGTTTGGTGAACAAATAACTTACAGGGTTAGAGGGAGATAACTCATGACTAACAGAAGAGGCTCTGGGCAAGGAATTAGAATGATATATATATTATATTTGTTTGAACATTATTTTTTATCGATACTCGTATTTCAGTAGATATTCTGTTTATAATCAAACCGTATTATATATTTATTTCTACCGGAAATTAACGAATATTAACGAAACTTGGTTATAAACAACCGACAATTTGAAATGATTTGTTTGAACATTATTTTTTTATCGATACTCGTATTTAAGTAGATATTCTGTTTATAATCAAACAGTATTATATATTTATTTCTACCGGAAATTAACGAAGATTAACGAAACTTGGTTATAAACAACCGACAATTTGAAAAGATTTGTTTGAACATTATTTTTTATCGATACTCGTATTTCAGTAGATATTCTGTTTATAATCAAACAGTATTATATATTTATTTCTACCGGAAATTAACGAAGATTAACGAAACTTGGTTATAAACAACCGACAATTTGAAATGATTTGTTTGAACATTATTTTTGATCGATACTCGTATTTAAGTAGATATTCTGTTTATAATCAAACAGTATTATATATTTATTTCTACCGGAAATTAACGAAGATTAACGAAACTTGGTTATAAACAACCGACAATTTGAAAAGATTTGTTTGAACATTATTTTTTATCGATACTCATATTTAAGTAGATATTCTGTTTTTAATTAAACAGTATTATATATTTATATCTACTGGCCTGATTATTTACGATAAATTTTTATTACGAAAATGTGTGTCATTCGGCAGGATTCGAAATAACCAGACCAGTAGATGCCAGTAGATCGATAAAAATAATGTTCAAACAAATCATTTCGGATTGTCGGTTGTTTATAACCATGTTCCGTTAATCTTCGTTAATTTCTGTAACATGTTTATATATTATATTGTAATAAAGAGTTCGGTTCGAAATTTCTAGAAGAAGGCCGAATCGTACAACGGCTGACACGTTGTATAAATGGCAACAAAGATGAGGAAATTAGTACGAATTATGTAAATACTGTAAATACTACCTCATCTCAGAAATATAGACAAATAGAATGATCTATTATTAAACGTCGTACAAATGGCAACAAAGATGAGGACATTAGTACGAATTATGTAAATACTACCTCATCTCAGAAATATAGACAAATAGAATGATCTATTATTAAACGTCGTACAAATGGCAACAAAGATGAGGACAATAGTCCGAATTATGTAAATACTGTAAATACTACCTCATCTCAGAAATATAGACAAATAGAATGATCTATTATTAAACGTCGTACAAATGGCAACAAAGATGAGGACATTAGTACGAATTATGTAAATACTGTAAATACTACCTCATCTCAGAAATATAGACAAATAGAATGATCTATTATTAAACGTCGTACACATGACAACAAAGATGAGGACATTAGTACGAATTATGTAAATACTGTAAATACTACCTCATCTCAGAAATATAGACAAATAGAATGATCTATTATTAAACGTCGTACAAATGACAACAAAGATGAGGACATTAGTACGAATTATGTAAATACTGTAAATACTACCTCATCTCAGAAATATAGACAAATAGAATGATCTATTATTAAACGTCGTACAAATGGCAACAAAGATGAGGACATTAGTACGAATTATGTAAATACTCTAAATACTACCTCATCTCAGAAATATAGACAAATATAATGATCTATTATTAAACGTCGTACAAATGGCAAGATGAGGACATTAGTACGAATTATGTAAATATAATAAATACTACCTCATCTCAGAAATATAGACAAATAGAATGATCTATTATTAAACGTCGTACAAATGGCAACAAAGATGAGGACATTAGTACAATTATGTAAATACTGTAAATACTTCACCTCATCTCAGAAATATAGACAAATAGAATGATCTATTATTAAACGTCGTACAAATGGCAACAAAGATGAGGACAATAGTCCGGAGTATGTAAATACTGTAAATACTACCTCATCTCAGAAATATAGACAAATAGAATGATCTATTATTAAACGTCGTACAAATGGCAACAAAGATGAGGACATTAGTACGAATTATGTAAATACTGTAAATACTACCTCATCTCAGAAATATAGACAAATAGAATGATCTATTATTAAACGTCGTACAAATGGCAACAAAGATGAGGACATTAGTACGAATTATGTAAATACTGTAAATACTACCTCATCTCAGAAATATAGACAAATAGAATGATCTATTATTAAACGTCGTACAAATGGCAACAAAGATGAGGACATTAGTACAATTAATGTAAATACTGTAATACTACCTCATCTCAGAAATATAGACAAATAGAATGATCTATTATTAAACGTCGTACAAATGGCAACAAAGATGAGGACAATAGTCCGAATTATGTAAATACTGTAAATACTACCTCATCTCAGAAATATAGACAAATAGAATGATCTATTATTAAACGTCGTACAAATGGCAACAAAGATGAGGACATTGGTACGAATTATGTAAATACTGTAAATACTACCTCATCTCAGAAATATAGACAAATAGAATGATCTATTATTAAACGTCGTACAAATGGCAACAAAGATGAGGACAATAGTCCGAATTATGTAAATACTGTAAATACTACCTCATCTCAGAAATATAGACAAATAGAATGATCTATTATTAAACGTCGTACAAATGGCAACAAAGATGAGGACATTAGTACGAATTATGTAAATACTGTAAATACTACCTCATCTCAGAAATATAGACAAATAGAATGATCTATTATTAAACGTCGTACAAATGACAACAAAGATGAGGACATTAGTACGAATTATGTAAATACTGTAAATACTACCTCATCTCAGAAATATAGACAAATAGAATGATCTATTATTAAACGTCGTACAAATGACAACAAAGATGAGGACATTAGTACGAATTATGTAAATACTGTAAATACTACCTCATCTCAGAAATATAGACAAATAGAATGATCTATTATTAAACGTCGTACAAATGGCAACAAAGATGAGGACATTAGTACGAATTATGTAAATACTCTAAATACTACCTCATCTCAGAAATATAGACAAATAGAATGATCTATTATTAAACGTCGTACAAATGGCAACAAAGATGAGGACAATAGTCCGAATTATGTAAATACTGTAAATACTACCTCATCTCAGAAATATAGACAAATAGAATGATCTATTATTAAACGTCGTACAAATGGCAACAAAGATGAGGACATTAGTACGAATTATGTAAATACTGTAAATACTACCTCATCTCAGAAATATAGACAAATAGAATGATCTATTATTAAACGTCGTACAAATGGCAACAAAGATGAGGACATTAGTACGAATTATGTAAATACTGTAAATACTACCACATCTCAGAAATATAGACAAATAGAATGATCTATTATTAAACGTCGTACAAATGGCAACAAAGATGAGGACATTAGTCCGAATTATGTAAATACTGTAAATACTACCACATCTCAGAAATATAGACAAATAGAATGATCTATTATTAAACGTCGTACAAATGGCAACAAAGATGAGGACATTAGTCCGAATTATGTAAATACTGTAAATACTACCACATCTCAGAAATATAGACAAATAGAATGATCTATTATTAAACGTCGTACAAATGACAACAAAGATGAGGACATTAGTCCGAATTATGTAAATACTGTAAATACTAAAGAGCATCATAAAGAGCATCCTTATAGTTGTTCAGGCCATTTAATTTCTTTTCCTAATGTCATCGAATGGTTCAAATTTATCAGGTTTTATAGCGTCCTTAACCAGTACTTTTGGTTGTCGTTTGTTTTTGTTTTTTTCAATGAATTTGTGTGCAAAAAAAAAAAAAAAAAAAAAAAAAAAAAAAGAAATTGATGACACCCAGTCACTCCAGTGGGTCTAAAACTGACGGTATGGTGAAACAAAGGAAATTAAAGCAGTTGTTTCAATTAATTTGCACAAGGCTGTATATGCAACTTCGAACAAGACTTCGTTTGGCATCTCACTTCGAGACCTTTTTCACGAGGGAAGAATTAGAAACGCCAGTTTTGGATATTCCGCACTAGACGTGACTTCGACCGTGACTTTTGGTGTTGCCAAGTTTGAATTCCATAAATTATAAATATATTTATGTCTTTTCCCGTCTGAAACAATCCTGCACATATATAAATCTACCATCTTCCCGTGCATTGAATACTGCTGCCATATCTGGTCGGATGCGCCTGCTATCCACCTGGGGGTCCTTGACAAAATCCATCTGAGAATCTGTAATGTGATCGATCCGACTTGGCAGCTCAGATGCAGTCACTTTCTCACCGGTGCAATGTGGCTTCCCTGTGTCTCTTCTATAAATACTTTCACGGCTTCTACTCCGATGAACTTAGCTCACTGGTACCCCCTATCTATGAATTTACTCGATCCACAAGATTAGCAACTAGGTCTCACCCTTTTACTGTAAAGCCAATAAAATATAAACGCAAATTCTACTCCAACAGCTTCTTTTCTCGCACTTCTCGCCTGTGGAATTCCCTTCCATTTACTTGCTTTTCCGACAGCTACAATCTCCAAGAATTTAAATGTAAAGTCAACAGTCATCTCCTATCTCACTAACCAGCATCCTCTCTCTTATGCTTCTTTCTCCGTCCACTCCACTCTCATCAGTATTCTCATCCTTCTCTTACCCACTTCCTGACACCCCTTATAACCTGTAACTCTTTCTCATAGCTTTCCTCCTATGTAACCCCCTATTGCTTCGGGTGATATGTTTATATAAAAAATATATCTTTCATCAGCCCCTGCTTTGTATAATACTGCCACATATGGTCGAGTGCTCCTTCTATTATTAGAGACCAGCAGTATAGCCCGGCGTTGCTCGGGTGTAATGAAAGCTTTAAAACTAATCCATGGTCCTGGAGCTCAGACTCTTTCGACGTTGGCACGAAAGACTAAAAAGCAATAGTTTTTTTTCCAGTTAAAGCGAAACCGTAGACTGTAGGAAAAATGAATGGATTTAAGTCAAATTTTGATTTCCTGGTATCGATATCAAATAAGTTTTTTTCATCGTAAACTGAATTTGGAAGGCTAAATAAGTCCTCTGAGTAAATGGTATCATGGCTGAGACTAAGAACTACAATTATACCTACTTAGAGTCAAATCGAAGCATAAACTAAAATAAAAGGGTTGAAAAAATACGGACATACAGGCAGATAAACAGACAGATAGACTAAACTATTGCCCTGTTCACACTCCACCCACGTCTATTGAACAGGTATAGAGGCTCATACCTTGTTCCGTGTTTAGAATGTGGTTTCCGACTTTCTCTTTTCCAATCTTTTCACTTTTCTTTTTTTTCTTTTCTTGTTTTTTTTTCAATTGGAGTAGATAGACTAAACTATCACCCGTTTCACACTCCACCCACGTCTATTGAACAGGTGTAGAGGCTCATCCCTTGTTCCCTGTTTAGGATGTGGTTTCCGGCTTTCTCTTTTCCAATCTTTTCACTTTTCTTTTTTTGTTTTTTTTTAATTGGAGTAGATAGAAAAAACTATCGCCTGGTTCACGCTCCACCCACGTCTATTGAACAGGTATAGAGGCTCATCCCTTGTTCCCTGTTTAGGATGAGGTTTCCGGCTTTCTCTTTTCTAATCTTTTTACTCTTACGTAGCCCCCTGCACATCAGTGGCGTTACCGCCTTGCTCGGGGTGATATGATTAAAAAAAAAACATATTGCCTTTTATATATATATATATATATATATATATATATATATATATATATATATATATATTATCGATTTTCTGCACTATTGTAAGAACTGCAACCTTGAAACTTCTGAATATCGTTTCTTATGTCTTTGTATATGAGTGTATCAAATTTGATTAAAATCGGACCACTCCTTCTATAACCCGATTTTTTCGATTTTTGATATTTATCGGGAGTACCTCGACACAAAACCTAGCTAAGAACACTTGCAGACGCTTATAGTACAACTGTGTAAATTTTCAAGAAAATTGGTTCAGCCTTTTCGGAGTCTATAGGTAACGGATACACACACACAGACACACACACACAGAGACAAAGTTTCATTTATAAATAAGTTTAGATTCTTGATACAATTCAAAAAAGAATCTGCAACGTTATTGGCTCTGACTTGCCATATCGGCTTCAGTCACTTTCACATCACCGTAACATACCTTTCCTGTGCCTTTTTTGTATAAATACTTCCATGGCAACTATTCCGATGGCCCTTTCTTCATAGTACCTAGACTTTATTGAATTTAAGCGTAATACTTGATTGGCGGTAAGGTCTCGTCGTTTTACTGCTGAAATAGCTCGGTAACCGCAAAAATTTAAATGCAGTGTCAATCGTTATCTACTGTGAAGTTAAACAACATCGAACCTGGTTAGTAACTAAATGGGTGACCTCTAAGTGCCTTAAGCTTGAATGTGCGGGTGATGTAAAGGCTAACGATTTGGAGAGCCAAGTTCGAATTCCAGTTGGGTCAGTTATTTTTACTTACGGGCAAATACCCTTGGAAAATCCATCTCTTTTCCTGTCAGCTATGGATTAAATAGTAAGACTGGCATCAGAAAAACATTATCATTGTCAAAAAACTGTTAATACAGTTATTCGCAAATATAAAAGAATTCTCCTTCCAATACAAAATGTATGTGTTGTCTTTAAATAACCTACAAAGGGTCGATAGACCCTAAAAAACTATTTTTTTCTTAAAAAAACTATTTTTTTGGCAAATCTTTGTTACCATATTTTTTCTTCTTTTTTAGATTGGTTTCCTCGAGGAATTATTTAAAGACGCTATACAATCTCCCCGCACACACGTAATTATCAGTAGTCCTCTTTTCTTTGCTTTTCTTTTTTATTTCTACATGAATTGGGAATTCTAATTTTTTTTTAATCCAGATATTGCTTACTACTCGCAAAGCATAAATGAAAAAAAAACAAAAAACAAAAAACAACAAAACAAAAAATAAAACATTGATCAGACAAAACAATTTCATCCAATCAAACGTATAGATTGATTTCTGAGATTATCTTTTAAGATTATATGCGGGGGTGAGTTCACTAAGAACTAAGAGGCCAAAGCGTGACCCCGTTGATTCTCAATCACACAAAATGAGAACTGAACCGTAATCACATAGATGTTTATTTGTTTGTTGCTTCCTCGCATTAAGGCGAAATCTTTCGCGCCACTGAGGCTGCGGAACCTTATGCGCATGTACATTACCCGTTATAAATAAAAAATGGCCGATAAGTTTGCTTTTTTTTAATCTTATTAAAATGAGGCAATCTATTTCTCACATTGGATATGCTAGAAACGTTAACAATTAAATAAGTCCCTAAAAGATTCTGATGTTATGAAAAGAGTAATGATAAAAGCAGTAATTATTTTTAATAAAGTTAGATTTGCGCCAGTATGCACTGTTAAAAGACTTACGTTAATATATGCTTTCTACATTATACTAAATAAATCAAATAAGCAATTACAACTGATTAAGACGCAAAAATCTTTGAATTCTTTTGAGATCTTTTCTTTTGTTAAGACAATGTCTTTGCATTATTTATAGTCCTGAGTTTGAATTTTAATTTAATTTTAACTTATTATATCATATTTAAAAAAATCTTATTTTGTTTTCCTCTCTTAACCTTGTGACCTATATATCTATATCTATATATATATATATATAGAGAGAGAGAGAGCAGTTGGATAATTTTACAACCATCACTGACAAAACAAAAACGAATAAAACAACCAGAAACTCACGTTTACTCAAATAAAAAAGTGAATGTACAAATCTAAACTTATTTATAAATGGAACTTTGTCAGTGTGTGTATGTGTGTGTGTCTGTGTGTGTCCGTTATCTATAGACTCCGAAACGGCTGAACCGATTTTCTTGAAAATTTACACAGTTGTACTATAAGCGTCTGCGAATGTTCTTAGCTAGGTTTTGTGTCGAGGTACCCCCGATAAATATCGAAATTCGATAATCGAAAAAATCGGGTTATAGAAGGAGTGGTCCGATTGTAATCAAATTTGATACACTCATAGACAAAGACGTAAGAAACGATATTCAAAAGTTTCAAGGTTGCAGTTCTTACAATAGTGCAGAAAATCGACAATATGTATATATATAAAAGGCGAGATGTTTTTGTGTGTGTCTGTTTATCTGCCTGTATGTCTGTATTTTTTTCAGCCCTTTTATTGTAGTTTATGCTTCGGGTTTGGCTCTAAGTAAGTATAATTGTAGTTCTTAGTTTTAGCCATGATACCATTTAGTCAGAGGACTTATTTAGCCTTCAAAATTCAGTTTACGAAGAAATAAACTTATTTGATATCGATACCAAGAAATCAAAATTTGACTTACATCCATTCATTTTTTCTTTCAGTCTACGGTTTCGCTTTAACTGGAAACAACTATTGCTTTTTAGTCTTTCGTGCCAATGTCCAAAGAGTCTGAGCTCCAGGACCATGGATTAGTTTTAAAGCTTTCATTACACCAGAGAAACGTCGGTCTATACTGCTAGTACACATAAAATGGCTGTCATGAAAACCAAGATTTATCGAACCAAAATAATCTCTTCTTCAAACATATTATTCTATAGGGAACACGACAACACTAAACAAACCCCAATTAAAGTAATCTCATTTTTAGGCATATTATTCTGTAGGGTACACGACAACACTAAACAAACCCTAATTAAAGTAATCTCATTTTCAGGCATATTATTCTGTAGGGACACGACAACACTAAACAAACCCCAATTAAAGTAATCTCATTTTAAGGCATATTATTCTGTAGGGTACACGACAACACTAAACAAACCCCAATTAAAGTAATCTCATTTTTAGGCATATTATTCTGTAGGGTACACGACAACACTAAACAAACCCTAATTAAAGTAATCTCATTTTCAGGCATATTATTCTGTAGGGTACACGACAACACTAAACAAACCCCAATTAAAGTAATCTCATTTTTAGGCATATTATTCTGTAGGGAACACGACAACACTAAACAAACCCCAATTAAAGTAATCTCATTTTTAGGCATATTATTCTGTAGGGTACACGACAACACTAAACAAACCCTAATTAAAGTAATCTCATTTTCAGGCATATTATTCTGTAGGGTACACGACAACACTAAACAAACCCTAATTAAAGTAATCTCATTTTTAGGCATATTATTCTGTAGGGTACACGACAACACTAAACAAACCCTAATTAAAGTAATCTCATTTTCAGGCATATTATTCTATAGGTTACACGGCAACACTAAATATACCCTTATTAAAGTAATCTCATTTTTAGGCATGTTATTCTATAGGGTACACGACAACACTAAACAAACCCCAATTAAAGTAATTTCATTTTTAGGCATATTATTCTGTAGGGTACACGACAACACTAAACAAACCCCAATTAAAGTAATCTCATTTTTAGGCATATTATTCTGTAGGGTACACGACAACACTAAACAAACCCCAATTAAAGTAATCTCATTTTTAGGCATATTATTCTGTAGGGTACACGACAACACTAAACAAACCCTAATTAAAGTAATCTCATTTTCAGGCATATTATTCTGTAGGGTACACGACAACACTAAACAAACCCCAATTAAAGTAATCTCATTTTTAAGGCATATTATTCTGTAGGGTACACGACAACACTAAACAAACCCTAATTAAAGTAATCTCATTTTCAGGCATATTATTCTGTAGGGTACACGACAACACTAAACAAACCCCAATTAAAGTAATCTCATTTTTAGGCATATTATTCTGTAGGGTACACGACAACACTAAACAAACCCCAATTAAAGTAATCTCATTTTTAGGCATATTATTCTGTAGGGTACACGACAACACTAAACAAACCCTAATTAAAGTAATCTCATTTTCAGGCATATTATTCTGTAGGGTACACGACAACACTAAACAAACCCCAATTAAAGTAATCTCATTTTTAGGCATATTATTCTGTAGGGAACACGACAACACTAAACAAACCCCAATTAAAGTAATCTCATTTTTAGGCATATTATTCTGTAGGGTACACGACAACACTAAACAAACCCTAATTAAAGTAATCTCATTTTCAGGCATATTATTCTGTAGGGTACACGACAACACTAAACAAACCCTAATTAAAGTAATCTCATTTTTAGGCATATTATTCTGTAGGGTACACGACAACACTAAACAAACCCTAATTAAAGTAATCTCATTTTCAGGCATATTATTCTATAGGTTACACGGCAACACTAAATATACCCTTATTAAAGTAATCTCATTTTTAGGCATGTTATTCTATAGGGTACACGACAACACTAAACAAACCCCAATTAAAGTAATTTCATTTTTAGGCATATTATTCTGTAGGGTACACGACAACACTAAACAAACCCCAATTAAAGTAATCTCATTTTTAGGCATATTATTCTGTAGGGTACACGACAACACTAAACAAACCCCAATTAAAGTAATCCTCATTTTTAGGCATATTATTCTGTAAATTTTGACAACACTAAACAAACCCTAATTAAAGTAATCTCATTTCCAGGCATATTATTCTGTAGGGTACACGACAACAACAAACCCCAATTAAAGTAATCTCATTTTTAAGGCATATTATTCTGTAGGGTACACGACAACACTAAACAAACCCTAATTAAAGTAATCTCATTTTCAGGCATATTATTCTGTAGGGTACACGACAACACTAAACAAACCCCAATTAAAGTAATCTCATTTTTAGGCATATTATTCTGTAGGGTACACGACAACACTAAACAAACCTAATTAAAGTAATCTCATTTTTAGGCATATTATTCTGTAGAGGGTACACGACAACACTAAACAAACCTAATTAAAGTAATCTCATTTTCAGGCATATTATTCTGTAGGTACACGACAACACTAAACAAACCCTAATTAAAGTAATCTCATTTTTTAGGCATATTATTCTGTAGGGTACACGACAACACTAAACAAACCCTAATTAAAGTAATCTCATTTTCAGGCATATTATTCTGTAGGGTACACGACAACGCTAAACAAACCCTAATTAAAGTAATCTCATTTTCAGGCATATTATTCTGTAGGGTACACGACAACACTAAACAAACCCCAATTAAAGTAATCTCATTTTTAGGCATATTATTCTGTGAGGTACACGACAACACTAAATAAACCTAATTAAAGTAATCTCATTTTCAGGCATATTATTCTGTAGGGTACGACAACACTAAACAAACCTAATTAAAGTAATCTCATTTTCAGGCATATTATTCTGTAGGAATTTTCCCACAGCAGCACTAAACAAACCCTAATTAAAGTAATCTCATTTTCAGGCATATTATTCTGTGGGGTACACGACAACACTAAACAAACCCCAATTAAAGTAATCTCATTTTTAGGCATATTATTCTGTAGGGTACACGACAACACTAAACAAACCCTATTAAAGTAATCTCATTTTCAGGCATATTATTCTGTAGGGTACACGACAACACTAAACAAACCCAATTAAAGTAATCTCATTTGAGCATATTATTCTGTAGGGTACACGACAACACTAAACAAACCCTAATTAAAGTAATCTTATTTTCAGGCATATTATTCTGTAGGGTACACGACAACACTAAACAAACCCTAATTAAAGTAATCTCATTTTCAGGCATATTATTCTGTAGGGTACACGACAACACCTAAACAAACCCTAATTAAAGTAATCTCATTTTCAGGCATATTATTCTGTAGGGTACACGACAACACTAAACAAACCCCAATTAAAGTAATCTCATTTTTAGGCATATTATTCTGTAGGGTACACAGTAACACTAAACAAACCCCAATTAAGTAAATCTCATTTTTAGGCATATTATTCTGTAGGGTACACGACAACACTAAGCAAACCTAATTAAAGTAATCTCATTTTTCAGGCATATTATTCTGTAGGGTACACGACAACACTAAACAAACCTAATTAAAGTAATCTCATTTTTAGGCATATTATTCTGTGAGGTACACGACAACACTAAACAAACCCCAATTAATGTAATCATTTTTAGGCATATTATTCTGTAGGGTACACGACAACACTAAACAAGCCCTAATTAAAGTAATCTCATTTTCAGGCATATTATTCTGTAAGATTTTTTGACAACACTAAACAAACCCTAATTAAAGTAATCTCATTTTTAGGCATATTATTCATAGAACACGACAACACTAAACAAACCCCAATTAAAGTAATCTCATTTTTAGGCATATTATTCTGTAGGGTACACGACAACACTAAACCTAATTAAGTAATCTCATTTTTAGGCATATTATTCTGTAGGGTACACGACAACACTAAACAAACCCCAATTAAAGTAATCTCATTTTTAGGCATATTATTCTGTAAGTTACACGACAACACTAAACAAACCCCAATTAAAGTAATCTCATTTTAGGCATATTATTCTGTAGGGTACACGACAACACTAAACAAACCCCAATTAAAGTAATCTCATTTTTAGGCATATTATTCTGTAGGGTACGACAACACTAAACAAACCTAATTAAAGTAATCTCATTTTCAGGCATATTATTCTATAGGTTACACGGCAACACTAAATATACCCTTATTAAAGTAATCTCATTTTTAGGCATGTTATTCTATAGGGTACACGACAACACTAAACAAACCCCAATTAAAGTAATCTCATTTTTAGGCATATTATTCTGTAGGGTACACGACAACACTAAACAAACCCTAATTAAAGTAATCTCATTTTCAGGCATATTATTCTGTAGGGTGACAATATAAACAAACCCCAATTAAAGTAATCTCATTTTTGGGCATGTATTCTGTAGGAGTGCGACAACACTAAACAAACCTAATTAAAGTAATCTCATTTTCAGGCATATTATTCTATAGGTTACACGGCAACACTAAATATACCCTTATTAAAGTAATTTCATTTTTAAGTATATTATTCTATAGGTTGCACAGTAACACTAAGCAAATCCTAATCAAAGTAATCTCATTTTCAGGCGTATTTTCTATAAAAAACACGGCAACATTAAACAAACTCTTATTAAAGTAATTTCATTTTCAGGCATATTATTCTATATGTAAACTGCAACACTAAACAAAACCTAATCAAAATAATCTCATTTTCAGACATATTATTCTACAGAGAACGCAGCAACACTAAACAAACTCTAATCAAAATATTCTCAATTTCAGGCATAATATTCTATAGGAGACACGGCAACACTAAACAAACCCTAATCAAAATTGTCTCATTTTCAGACATATTATTCTATAAAAAAACGGTAACATAAAACAAACTAATTAAAGTAATTTCATTTTTAGTCATATTATTCTATAAGGAACGCAGCAACACTAAAAAAACCCTAATTAAAGTAATTTCATTTTTAAACATATTATTCTATAGGGAGCACATCAACACTAAACAAACCCTAATCAAAATAATCTCTTTCAGAAATATTCTATCAGAAACAGACCTGCATCCAGCAAACTTTAATCAAAGAATTCTCATCTTCTATCAAGAACGTGCCAAAATTAAACAAACCCTAATCAACAATAATTCATCTAACCATCGACGAGCAAATAAAATTGCCCTCATCGAAATGTCGAAAAAATGACGCCAGATCCACCTCTCACTGCAAGCAAAAATAAACACACCACTAACTTATTCTGTTATAACTAAATGCCCTCTAGTTATAAGCAGGATGAAAAACTAAATCAAAACTTAATTCAACAGAACATATCACTCCATGATCGTAACAGAAAAAAAATTATTTACTGCAGTAAGTTTAAAGCATCTAACTTAATTATTACCAAAAACAACGGGCCTTATAAATTCCCCATTATGTAAAACACAATGTTGTTTATGAATTCTCATGCTTCCCACCGCTAAAAGTTTGCATCTTCAACACTAATAATCAAAGACAACATTAAATACTTACATTGGGCATGCATGCACCACACTATCTCGCAGATTCACCTGTCACATATTGAAACTTGTTGCAATTCGTACTCACCTCGACCGAAACATCAAAAACGACCAAAGTACAAATACTATCAACTAAAGCCAAATACTAAAAGATAAAAGCAAAATATTTTATAGCACGCAATGCAAGGAAAGACTCCAAAAGTTATGATTATTCAAAATAAATAGTCTACATTAAATAAAATATTATTTATCATAGGAGAAGGTATTTTGAAGAGTATATGATATAATTAATTTGCGCACATATTTTGTCAGTATTATAACAATAAAGAAACTTTTACATAAATTACATTCATTTCGTACAGCCTCGTTCCCAGTAGCCGTTAAACATGACGTCATTACAACTTCCCAAAGAATACCAGAAAGCAAAGGAAATATAAACCAAAAAATGAGGAAACAAGTCTGTATAATTAATGGCATCATGCATTTTATAGTAACTCATTTGCAAAGCATATCACCTGTAAGCTATTTGCAATGCATTCCTATTGAAAGACATTTGTGATCAAAACAACTAAGATGAGGATACTAGTCTGAATAATTCATGGAATAATGCATTTTTATCGTAACTCATTTGCAATCCATATCACTTGTAAGCCATTTGCAATGAATTCCTACAGTAATTTATTTGTAATCAAAACATCCAAGATGAGGATACTCGTCTGAATAATTCATGAAATAATGTATTTTTATAGTAACTCATTTGCTATCCATATCACTTGGAAGCCATTTGAAATGAATTCCTATAGTAATTCATTTGTAATCAAAACATCAAAGATGAGGATACTCGTCAGAATAATTCATGAAATAATGCATTTTTATAGTAACTCGTTTGCAATCCATATCACTTGTAAGCTATTTGCAATGAATTCCTATAGTAATTCATTTGTGATCAAAACATCCAGGATGAGGATACTCGTCTGAATAGTTCATGAAATAATGCACTTTTATAGTAACTCATTTTGCTTCAGCTGTCTTTTCCTGGTGTTAAATATCAGTTTCCTTCTTGTGTACATTTTCTCTAAAAGCTCGTCATTTCTTGTGTGTTCCGTCCATGGTATCCTCAGCATCCTTCTGTAGAATCACATTTCGGTTACTTCAATTCATTCCTTCATCTTCGATGAGAATGTCCTCAGTAGGCTGCCATTACTTACTGTGATAGACTGGTTGCCAACCAAGGCTATAGAACTTATTTTGTCCTACTATTTATCCCATAGCAGGAGGAAGAAGGAACGGATTAATACCATTCCCACGCGATATTATTTTTCTTAATTCCTCTGAATCTCATCTTAAACAGTGACACCATATTTGCTGATCAAGCTGATAATGGTGTTCGTTCTGAATTATACACGGCAACAGTCCTTTTGGATCCGTTGCCTTGTTTTATCCTATTTGACCTGCTTTTGCCGTTCTCCTCGCTTTGTTGTGTTCTCCTTTCTCCATTCAAGGAAATGCCCCTGTTTTTCTTCTTCCCTTATTACCTTTGCCGTCTTCTCTGCCCCCGACTTGCGCCATTTTTACATATTATGGAATACATTTCGTTTTCAAGTTCCTCCTTTGAATAGCGATTTCCACATGATGTCCTCTCGCCGGGCAACACTGATGCAAAAACCATTTCCTTTCCCTCTTTTTAATTACTCATCTTCCCGCTCATTTAGAAATATCTGCGGAATCCGCCCACACGGGATGCTGTTTCGAAAGGAACGTCAGAGATTATTGAACTTAAAGAGAGACTAAGATACAGCGATGCTTTAAAAAAAAAAAAGAAAGAAGTGTGGGAGAGACGAGATTTAAAAAGAAATAAAGAGAACGGGTTTGAAAGAATGTTAGAAGGTCAAAGAGGGAGAAAGAAAAGAGAGGGAGTGTGTGAGATGGATTGTGTGAAAGAGAGCGGGGGAAATGTTTGAGAGAAGTAGAAAAAATTGGGATATGGTTTGAGATGAGAAACAGAAGAAGAGAGAACAAGAGAGAGAAGTTGTGAGACAGTGTCAAAGTTAAAGAGAGAAAGAAAGAAAGAAAGAAAGAAAGAAAGAGAGTGGTGAGAAGGTCTGAGTCAAAGACAGAGAAAGAAAGAATGGCAGATGTACTGTGATTAAGATAGGAAGAGGAAGGGGAAGAGAACAATAGATAGATAGATAGATAGATAGATAGATAGATAGATAGATAACAGAAAGAAAGGCGTAACCAGGAAGGAAAAGACTATCTATCTATCTATCTATCTATCTATCTATCTATCTATCTATCTATCTATCTATCTATCTATGTCGTGGACCCGGTTAAGAGTCCAGCAAGAAATAATACAACAACAACCAAAATAGGAAATAAGAATATATATTATAAACACAGCAAAATACAAATAATTGGAACTCTGTTAGTAGAACGATAAATACGGGTTAGGAAGTATTACAGTAATTCGGTACTCGTACTGTAACAGTCTTGATAATCTCTGATCTGCTGATGCTGATCTCCTGCGGATCTCTCACTCTGTGAGCTCTGATCTCTGCTACCTTTTGTGAGGGGAAATATATGTAGTTGTAGGAAGAGTTCAATTCATTGTAATGGGTGATGCCACCATGACAATCAGGAAAAGACAGCTGAAGTTCCTGGGACATGTAATGAGGAAAGACGGCTTAGAGATACTGGTAGTCACAGGTCAAATAGACGGAAAGTGAGACAAGGGAAAGCAACGCGTAACGTACTCGATGGATTTGAGCAAATGGATGACAGTAGGGGTTTGGGTGGGGTAATTAGAGAAAGCGTGCTAAGAACCACTAGGGATAGAGAGACGTGGAAGGCCATGGTCGACTACATCCTGAAGGGGGACGGCACATAGAAGAAGAAAGCAAAAAGTTCTGGGATAGTTCTGTAGCGCTCCAGTAGATGGCATCACACGATTGCGTGCGCAGTGAGAGCTAATATTAGCCTTCATGCGTTATTGCGTTGATTGACTTCATTGCGTGCACTACGCAATTTGTGAAATTCGTTTTTTTTTAATCACGTGTATGCTGTATCCTGCAGTTTTGTCATGCAAGAGCTCATCGTCTTTATCGACATCTGAGGTTTTGTGCATCGAGAACTCGTCTCCCATCGCCAGACCGTCTACGGTTATATCGTGTTGAATACACCGGTTCTCGCCCGATCATCGAAGTTAACCCTCTAGGGCCATTCGTATCATATTAGTGGGGGATCAGTTTATTACTTCATGACAATAGAAAACCGATCCCCCACTTTATGCCCAGTATAAGCCTTAACCCTCTAGGGCCATTCGTATCATATTAGTGGGGGATCAGTTTATTACTTCATGACAATAGAAAACCGATCACCCACTTTATGCCCAGTATAAGCCTTAACCCTCTAGGGCCATTCGTATCATATTAGTGGTGGATCAGTTTATTACTTCATGACAATAGAAAACCGATCACCCACTTTATGCCCAGTATAAGCCTTAACCCTCTAGGGCCATTCGTATCATATTAGTGGGGGATCAGTTTATTACTTCATGACAATAGAAAACCGATCCCCCACTTTATACCCAGTATAAGCCTTAACCCTCTAGGGCCATTCGTATCATATTAGTGGGGGATCAGTTTATTACTTCATGACAATAGAAAACCGATCCCCCACTTTATGCCCAGTATAAGCCTTAACCCTCTAGGGCCATTCGTATCATATTAGTGGTGGATCTGTTTATTACTTCATGACAATAGAAAACCGATCACCCACTTTATGCCCAGTAAAAGCCTTAACCCTCTAGGGCCATTCGTATCATATTAGTGGGTGATCAGTTTATTACTTCATGACAATAGAAAACCGATCACCCACTTTATGCCCAGTAGAAGCCTTAACCCTCTAGGGCCATTCGTATCATATTTGATACAGTATGAAAACAAGCCTTGAAAGAAATATTTTCCTGAAAAATTTTTTAAGAGAAATATTTTATAAATTTCAAATGAAAGCAGTACTGACTGCTCAGTCAATGAATACCAAATGTTTCCTTATAGGGAAATACCAAATGTTTCCTTATAGGGAAATACTGTATCAAATATGATACGAATGGCCCTAGAGGGTTAAGCAACATCGAGCCTGGTCAGTACTTAGATGGGTGACCGTTTGGGAATACCAGGTGCTGTAAACGTAAGGACCAAGAATGGTCCTCCAGATTTAGGGGTTGTGCGCAGGGCTAACAATCCTGCCCCCATAAAAAACAGTTTGTTACTGAAACAGTAACACAAAGTTGCTACCCTACACACCATTGGGTGTAACGGATGAGATGATGATGCCAGACCGTCAGTCGAGAGTTCTATGACAATGTTTTGAAGCATTTGAGGGAGGACGTTCCTCGAAAGCGACCGGATTAGATTCTTCACGACAACTCTTCTCCCTCGTGTGTTTCTCGCCAAAATCAACAGTGTATCGCTTCCGCACCAGCCCTATTAAACAGATTTAGCACCTGAGTACTCCCATCGCTTCTCTGAACTGAAAATATAACTCAAAGATCGCCGTTTTAACATTGTTGTCATGATCCAGAGAGAATTGCAGAAGGTTCTCGACTCGCTTACGGAAAATAACTTCCAGGCCGGATTCCGAAGGTGGCAGGAATGCTGTGACCGACGTGCAAGGTGACTATTTTGAAGGAGATGATGTTAAAATGTAGGTAAATATATTATTATATTTTTAAACATAACTAGTCCGGGAACTTTGTCATACTACCTCGTATATATATTTAAACTAAAGAGAGAGAGAGAGAGAGAGAGAGAGAGAGAGACGATGCAGGTTAGTGAGATAGAAGATGACTTTTATTTTTTATAATCATATCGCCCCAACCAAGGCGTTTTACTGTCACTATTTTGCAGGGGCTTATATAGGAGGAAAGTTATGAGAAAGAGTGGCAGGTTATATGGGTGTCAGGAAGTGGGTAAGAAGAATGAGAATACTGATGAGAGTGGAGTGGGTGGAGAAAGGAGCATGAGAGAGAGGATGCAAGTCAGTGAAATAGGAGATGACTATTGACTTTACATTTAAATTCTTGGAGATTGTAGCTGTCGGGGAAGCAAGTAAACGGGAGGGAATTCCACAGGCGGGAAGCGCGAGAAGAGAAGCTGATGGAGTAGAATTTGCGTTTACATTTTATTGGTTTCCCAGTAAAAGGGTGGGACCTAGTTGCTAATCTTGTGGCTTGAGTAAATTCATATATTGGGGGCACCAGTGAGCTAAGTTCATCGAAGCAGAAGTCGTGAAAGTATTTGTAGAAGAGACACAGGGAAGCCACATTGCACCGGCGAGAAAGTGACTGTATTTGAGCTGCCAAGTCGGGATCGATCACATTACAGATTCTTCGCTGGATTTTGAAGTGGAAAGGCTATACTGAATCAATTGCTAGGTCAGCTGCTGAAGATGTCGGTTCATTGCGGTGCGCTAGAAAATATTGCTCTTCAAAATCTATCTTGCATATCTGTAAGTCTATTATTCGTCCATGCTTTGTATATTTCTGCTACACATGGTCTTGTGCTCCTGCTATTTATTTAAAGCTTCTTGATAAGTTCCAAAGAAGAATCAGCAATATTAATGGTCCTGATCTAGCAACTCGACTGCAGTCGCCCTAAAATTCGCCTCTCTATGTTTTTCCTATAAATACTTTCATGTTAATTGTACGGAGGAGCTCTTCGCTATGCTAACTAAACTTTACGAATTTAACGGTGGGATTTGCGTTGTGGTGCAGTGGATTTCGACTGGGAACGACAATTTGGGAAGCCGAGTTCGAATTCCAGTTGAATTCCTTGCATTCACTTACGCACAAATACCCTTGGGAAAGGTAGTACTCCATCTCTTCCCTCCAGGTATGGGTTAAATAATAGGACAGACTGAGTTCTTTAGCCTTGGCTGGCAACCAGTTTATCGCAGAAGGTGGTGGCAGCCTACTGTGGGATAATCTTCTGCCCAGTCAGTCATGTCTCTTTCGAGACATGATCGCCCTAAGCGTGTATCACGTATGGCAGTCAATTGACTGACTGACTGACTAGAACGGTGATTAGGTGTCATCTATTTACAATTGAGTTCGCTAGATTTAACAGTAAGTTCTATGTTTAAAAAGGAACCGTAAACCAACTTTCTTAGCAGCCGACCTAGCAATGAATTTAATATTTTAATTTTGACTTCATCTCAGCCGATTACGTTAGTTCAACAAATTCAATTAATCACTCTTCTCGAGTTTAGCATTAGCCATGTTGATGGGAGGCAGAACGGGGTCTCTCAGATTATTAACCCGAGAACACTAACACTATATATTACCCAGCGCAAATGACGCCATTTTAATTACAATTTAATTACAATTTTCAGGACCTGGTTTTCTTACCTAAAAATATCTATTTTAGTTGCTATTAAAGTTAACTCAAAATACAAAGTTTGAAATGCCTGTATGTAAAATATTTCAAATACAGATTTATATTTAATTTTTTTTTTTTTGTTGATATTTTCAATATCAGGTATGATATACCTTGGTTAGTAGTGGTGTAACTTTAATTGATGATTAGTGTTCCAGGGTTAATGGCGAACAATTTCGTTTTAGAGGTGTTAATATTAATATTCGGATTCGGATGTGCAGTGGTTATCAGCACGGAACGAGAAATCGGGGAGCCGAGTTCGAATTCCATTTGAATTCCTTGCATTTACTTACGCCGAAATATCCTTGGGAAAGGTGTTAATCCGTCAATTCCCTCTAGTTATGGGTTAAATAACAGGACAGATTGGATTCTATAGCCTTGGTTGGCAACCAGTCTAACGCAGAAAGCAATGGCAACCTATTGAGACATGATCGCCCAAGTGTATATAACGTATGGCACTTAATTGACTGACTGAATATAATAGTTGGAAACATGATTAAGGCTTCTACTGGGCATAAAATGGGGGATCGGTTTTCTATTGTCATGAAGTAATAAGCTGTTCCCCTACTAATTACTACTTAATAATATAATACATCGCTTCTCCCTCTAGCTATGGGTCAAATAACAAAACGGATTGAGTTCTATAGCCTTGGTTGGCAACCAGTCTACCGCAGAAAGTAATATCAACCTACTGCAGGATAATCTTCTGTCCAGCCAGTAATGTCTCTTTCGAGACATGATCGCTCAAGCGTATATAACGTATGGCACTTAACTGACTGACTGAATATAATAGTTGGAAACATGATTAAGGCTTCTACTGGTCATAAATTGGGGGATCGGTTTTCTATTGTTATGAAGTAATAAGCTGTTCCCCTACTAATTACTACTTAATAATATAATACATCACTTCTCCCTCTAGCTATGAGTCAAATAACAAAACGGATTGAGTTCTATAGCCTTGGTTGGCAACCAGTCTACCGCAGTAAGTGATGGCAGCCCACTGCGGGATAACCTTCTGCCCAGTCAGTCATGTCTCTTTCGAGATACGATCGCTCGAGAGTGTATAACTTATGGCACTCAGCTGACTAACTGAATATTAATATTATATTAATAATATTCCTTGCATTAGATCGATTGCCAATTTGAATTTATCGAACTGATCAGAATAAAAAATTGTGGCATCAGTATAGGTACCAAGTTGAGAACCGATGCCATCAGGAACGTCACTGATGGAAATCAAGAACAATGTAGGTTTAAGGATAGAGTCCTCAGGGACAAGTGCATTATTAAAAAAAAGATTTAGGCAACTTTCATTTCGTGATTTGATAAGAAATACTTAATCACAGACCAGTTTGTCAAACCCTGCCTAATGCATTCGAGAAATCCAAAACAACACCCTCAGCTTGGCCATAATTATCTAAAGCTTGATAGACGCTTTCAGCAACAATAATTAATATACAGGATGTCCATAAAGTCCGTGTGCACTTTAACAATTTAAAACTTTATTTGTGATAGAAATAATCTGTAAAATCAGCTTGAACAATTAAATTGAAAGATATTACAGTGTTTCGACAAGATAGAGCTCCTTGTCACTTTACTCTGCGTGTTAGACAGTTTCTAAATCAGAAATTTCCTAACAGATGGATCGGAATGAGCAGACCATTTTATTGGCCTCCACGTTCGCCAGATTTGAAGCCATTAAATTTTTATGGGGACATGTGAAAACAATTGTGTATGCAACCAAACCCAGTTCATTAGAAGATTTGAAAGCTAAAATAACTAATGTGATTTCATGCATTACTGTAAACCAGTGAACTGCAAAATAGTATTACCCTCTGTATTGCTAATGATGGAGGACACGTGGAAACTTAATTAAAATTTCAATAAAACCTTTAAAAATATAGATTTACTTCTTTCTAATTCTTTAAAAAATTATTTCTATCGCAAATACAAATAAAGTTATAAATTTTTTAAAGTGCACACGAACTTTATGGACACCTTGTATTAACAGTTGACCGAGAGAAACGGATGTCATATTGCTTATTTAAAAGAAGATAGTGAGATTCCTGAGCAATTCAGAGTTGATTAGGACCTCTAATACTTTGCCAAATAGAGATGAGAGGCTGGTGACTAGAAGGATCAGATGGTTCGACTGAGTTCTTATCGACTGTAACGACAGAAAAGTGTTTTCATCAAGCGGGAAGGCAAAATGCAGTACGACATTTATTGCAGAGTTTAGAATGAACAGGGAGAAGTGCAGGGGCACAATTCTTAAGAACTATTGCAAGGTTGCCATCAAGTCTCCATGTTTTGTGAGGGTCAAGTTTTGAGATTAGCAGAAAGCATGAATAATGTTATATGTATATCACTCAATAGAATAGTGCTGCCATATATGGTCAGGCGCCCCTTGACAGTTTCCAAAGGAGAATCTTTAATGTAATAGTTCCCGACTTGGCAGATCGACTTTCTCACCGGCGGGATGTGGCTTCCCTTTGTCTATTCTACAAATATTTTCATGGCTTCTGATACGACGAACTTAAGTCACTAGTGACCCCGCCACAAGAATTTACTCGTGCAACCAGACTAGCAACAAGGTCCCACACATTTACAGTTAGATCAACCAAATGCAGCCGACAATTCTACAAGGTCCCACCATTTTACTGTGAAACCAATAAAATGTAAACGCAAATTCTACTCCACCAGCTTCTTTTCTCGCACTTCCCGCCTGTGTAGTTCCCTTCCGTTTACTTGCTTTCCCGACAGCTAGAATCTCCAAGAATTTAAACGCAATGTCATTAACCATCATTCTCTTTCCCTTTCTCTGACACACCCCTGTAACTGGTTCGTTTTCTGATGTGGCCCTGACAAAAAGGGCATAAGAAAGACTCGGACACGGTATACATTTGGAAATAATATTATATTACAAAAGAGGAACAGTGTACAGAGGAAATAAAGTATAATAGTACTTAGCTCCGGAACGGCGCACTAACAAATGAGAATCGTAGCTACTGTTACTTACTACTACCCGCGAGAGTAGATAACTCTTGGTATTTATGTAGTCCAGTAGAGTTTATATTAGTGTATAGGTAATTCCCCACAACACCTTCTTCCCACATTTTTTTGTCCGTAAAAATCTATTAGTACCTCTTACGTTTTGGGTTAATAATCAGCGGGTTGATAAACTTTCGTTTTCTGCCCGACCGACATTGTTCGGGTGCTGGTTGGGGTGGATCCAAGTCAAAAGTCTCAAAGATAACGTCAGTTGGTTCTTCTACCGGGGGCGTGTCGCGCGTATTATCTGGACAACGCTTCTTTAGTTGGTTCTGGTGGCGCTTATGTGTGTGTCGTGGACTATTAACGATGTGCACCATGTCGCCTATTTGCTTGTCAATAGTGCCCATTTCTTAGAACGACAAATTATTTTTGTAGTTTTTAAAGAAAACTTTTTCTCTGGAACTGAAACGTCTCCTGGGCGCGAACAGACAGTTTTTTGTAGTTTAGTTTGTTCTGGCAGGAGTTTATTGAATGTCGATCTGATCTTCCACGCAAACATGGTTTCAGCTGGCGAGACAGTTGCCGGAGTGTTAGGGTTTGGTGAAATCGTATACACCTGTAAGAATCGTTGAAGCGCTTCGTCCGTAGGTATTGCTTGAGCCTTCTTCAAAGCTCTTCTTAAGGTGTCCACGAAACGCTCCGCCTGCCCGTTGGACCTGGGGTGGTACCTGGGGTTATTTGAAACACATCACAGAACTCCCTAAACTCGGTTGATGTAAATTGCGTCCCATTGTCGCTCACGATGGCGTCCACCACGCCGAACCGCGCAAACAGTTCGTGCAAAAAGTTGATTGTTGTTCCCGTGGAGGGTCTTCTATATTTCAGGACTTTGGGCAAGTTGCTTTTCCGAGGATAACAATGTCCTGGAAGCGTGTGCAATTGGTTTTTTTTGTGTGCCGTCAGGCATTTCGGTGTAAGATGCAGGCTCCAACGCCGTATGAACTGGCATCACTTGCTACGATACTGTCCAGTTTCTGGTCGTAATGGGTTAAGAAGAGATCAGATGTAAGCGTGCTTTTGATTTTTTTTTCAAACGCCGCTGGCATTGGGGTGTCCATTCCCAGGCTTTTAAAAGGTCACAAGAAACACTCGGATTCGCTATACGGTTGGAAAAGATATTACATTACAAAAGAGAAACAGTGTACAGAGGAAATAGAGTATAATAGTACTTAGCGCCGGAACAGCGTACTAACCAATGAGTATCATAGCTGCTGCTACTTACTACTACGCCCGAGAGGAGACAACTCTCAGTATATATGTAGTCCGGCAGAGATTATATTAATGTGTAGGTAATTCCCCACAACATTTTCCTCTTCACTATCCTCCTGTCTAAACTTTTACTTTTATGTAGCCCCCTGCGCATCAGTGGCGGTACCGCCTTGCTTGGGGTTAAACGATTAAAAAAAGTATGGATTAAGTTCTATGTGGAAAGTTTTACTTTAATCATTTTGCCTTAAGCAAGGTAATTTTACTGCCACTGGTGTGCAGGGGTTTACATAGGAAGAACTTGATGAGAAAGAGAGACAGGGTATAGAAGGTGAAAGGAAGTGGGTAAGAGAAGGAGGAGAATACTGGTGTGTTGAGAGTGGAGTGGACGAAGAAAAGAGCATGAGAAAAAAGATGTGAGTCAGTGAGATAGGAGATGACCATTGACCTTACATTTAAATTCTTGGAGATTGTAGCTGTCGTGGAAGGGAATTCCACAGGCGGGAGGTGCGAGAAAAGAAGATATTAAAGTAGAAGTTGCAGTTACATTTTATTTGTTTCACTATAAAAGGGTGGGACCTACTTGCTAATCTAGTGGCTCTAGTAAATTTATACATAGGGGGAACCAGTGAGCTAAGGTCATCGGAGCAGAAGCCGTGAAAGTATTTGTAGAAAAGACACAGCGAAGCCACATTGCACCGGTGAGAAAGTGACTGCATCTGAGCTGCTAAGTCGGGATCAGACAAAGATATTCCACACGAGTCAAAGGCAGAATTTGAAGAGAATTTACGTGCCATTGGTTTATTTCGTTAAGTAGTATATCAACTGTTTTAATTAAATATATTTAAAACGAAATTTTATGCCTCCAACTACAGAAAATATATTGTTAGTAATTCTTTTTAATATAAAAATGTATTTTTCGTAATTTTTTTAAATATAAAAATGTATTTATCTATACTTCTGAGATGAGTAGTACTTACATTATTTACATTGTTCGTACTGTTTCCTCATCTTTATTGCCATCTTAACGACGTTTCGGCCATTGTACGCTCCGGCCTTCTTCAGGTGCAAAGAATTTCAAACCGAACTCTTTATTTCAATCACTTGGGTAGTTAATTCTTATTCCATATGCAATGTCACTTCCATGTAGTTATTAAGGACACATGGCCCAGTGGATATAGAGCTTTTTTAAAAATTCCAGTGAATTGACCCAAATAGTTGCGAGTTCAGTACCAGGCTACAGCAGTGGCGAACAAATATCTTAGAGAGTTAATTTAAAGGGGGATAACTACATGGTTACCAGAAGTGTCATCTCATACTGAATGAGAATAATATATATAACATGTATAATAGGTATTGTTGGTATTCTTGAAATAAAAATATATTTTTATACTTTTATAGTTTTGTTTTTGTTAAGGGTTCGCAACAGGTACTACCGCCACAGATCAGGGTGGACCTGAGAAAAGCATCAATTAAGAGGTGGTAGTTTATAGTCATACCCAGGACATTTACGTTCAAGGTATTTTGCTTTATCAGTCGAATATTTTAAAGCCTTAAAACCCATTGAAAATAGTATTTACATTATTCTGACTATTGTTCTCCTCTTTGGTGCTATTTGCACGACGTTTCGGTCGTTGTACGCTCCGGCCTTCTTCAGGTGCTAGGAATTTCGAACCGTACACTTTATTACAATCACTGGAGCATATGAACTCCATTCCTTGCGTAGCAACGCCTCTTTTGGTAGTCATGAGGTATCTTCCTCTAACCCTGTAAGTTACTTGTTCAACACTACTGTAGCCTGGTATTGAACTCACAACTCTTTGGGTCAAGTCACAGGAACTAACTAATGTCTATATCCAATAAGCCTTGGCTGCACGTCGTGCAAATGGCAACAAAGATGAGAACAATAGTCCGAATAATGTAAATACTGTGAATACTACCTCATCTCAGAAATATAGACAAATAGAATGATCTATTATTAAACGTCGTACAAATGGCAACAAAGATGAGGACAATAGTCCGAATAATGTAAATACTGTGAATACTACCTCATCTCAGAAATATAGACAAATAGAATGATCTATTATTAAACGTCGTACAAATGGCAACAAAGATGAGGACAATAGTCCGAATAATGTAAATACTGTGAATACTACCTCATCTCAGAAATATAGACAAATAGAATGATCTATTATTAAACGTTGTAGAAATGGCAACAAAGATGAGGACAATAGTCCGAACAATGTAAATACTGTGAATACTACCTCATCTCAGAAATATAGACAAATAGAATGATCTATTATTAAACGGCGTATAAATGGCAACAAAGATGAGGACAATAGTCCGAATAATATAAATACTGTAAATACTACTTCATCTCAGAAATGTAGACAAATAGAATGATCTATTATTAAACGTCGTACAAATGGCAACAAAGATGAGAACAATAGTCCGAATAATGTAAATACTGTGAATACTACCTCATCTCAGAAATATAGACAAATCATTGAAAGCAATTAAGGGAGAGAAGGACCTGCAAAGTGAGGTGCTTCATCAAGTCAGAGTGGATTATGTTGTATACTCTCGACGAAAATTAAAGCTGGAAATCAATTCGACAGGGAAGATTATGCTGCAAACAAAATTTTGACTATATTCTTCTCACTGATGAAGGATCAAAATATAAACTGAACCCGAAACGACTTGCTTTTCTCGCTGGCTAAATGACGAAATCAACACTTATATATATATAAATAAAAATATACAATATTTTTATTCGTTATTTGGTGACTTGAGTAGAGTGGAGTTGTCTGGTCGGAGGGTCAGCACACACATCAAGGCAGCAGCCAAGATGCCGCGCTCGTTCTGTGTTCTCAACTCTGACTGCTGTTTGCAAACTGCTAAACTTTAACTTCATTTAAATAGGTAACCTCATCAGCATCTGCTATATCCACTACACTCTGTCCCACCTTATCCTGATTGTCAAAACAAAATTCAGCTTGCCACCTGCATTCTACACTCAGTGACATCCTAAAACAATATTAACTTTTTTTTAAATCTTGCAATCAAAATGCGAATACACTTCTAAGCAAAATCCCACACCGAGCAAGAATGTATAACAATTAGAGGATTTAATAAAGAGGTCAAAGTTTTATAATTAGGAAGGGTCAGACGGTTTGACTAATTATATATGTAAATATTTGCAAATGAATATAAACAAGGGATCGTTCGTATATATATATATATATATATATATATATATATATAAATGGGGATGAAACGATAAAGAATATATGAATGCAAAAAATCTGGAAAGCAATCAAAACTTCTATGGATGATGTCAAAATTAAAATGGTAGAGATTTTAACAAAATCAGTAAAAAGAAGATTGATGAAAATTGTAGGTCAACGAGCCAGTATCAACATTTAAAACAATAATATAATAATTTGTTCAAATATATAGGATATTCGAATTATATATGCATAGTATTAATTTAATAATATATTAATAAATTAATATTATAATAGTTTGCATTATAAAACTCGTCAACCGTAAAACAAATAATTTAACTCGAACTTTTTGCAACGTTTTGAAATCCTCACAGTATTTAGTACTGTTGAAATCATCGCTAACATTTTTTGTCGAGATTTACAAACTCTACTTTTAATTTGATTTCGCAAATCAATCAATGAAATTTGAAGTGTTTGCCACACTCTGACGTGTGTGGAAATTCTCACTGTATTTAGTATTGTTGAAGTCATCACTAAAATCGCTAAAATTTTTGTCGACATTTACAAACTCTAGTTTTCCTTCAATTTCACAAATCAATCGATGAAATTTGAATTGTTTGCCACAATCTGAAGTTTGTCTAAATTTTAACAGTATTTAGTATTGTTGAAGTCATCGCTAACATTTTGGTCAAGGTTTACAAACTCTATTTTTTATTCAATTTTGCAAATCAATCAATGAAATTTGAATTGACTGCCACACTCTGACGTGTGTTGAAATTCTCACTGTATTTAGTATTGCTGAAGTAATTGCTGATATTTTTTGTCAAGATTTACAAACTCTGTTTCGTTCTGTTTCGCAAACCAGTTAATAAAATTTAAATAAGCGAATTTGTTTGAAAAAATACATCAACAAAAAACCCTACTTTGCGGTTAAACAATTTCTTTAATTTTATACGACGTCATAGGAAACAATATTTTTTAAGAATATTTCCTTTTTTTTTTTAACAGCAAAGAATAAATTCTTAGGTATTTTTACTCATGAGCATGCAATTTACAATTGCCCATGCGTCAATATTTCTTTCTGGAGCCAAATTCAAACTTTTTAAGCGTTGTGTTCATACCTTGCTTCATTATATCGCTACTTCTTCTTCATGTGCCGTGTCCCTTCAGGACGTAGGCTATCATGGATTTCCACTTGGCTCTGTCTCTTGTCGTGCTCAATATTTTTTCTCTTAGTATCTCTTCTAAGCCCGGCTCCGTCAACCATTTGCACAGACCTAACAAGTACGTCTCGCACTGCTTTTCCCTGTCTCTTCTTCAATTTTTCCGACCTGTGCGTATCAAGTTCTTCAAGCCTTCCTTCCTCATTACGTGTCCCAGGAACCTCATTTGTCTCTTCCTGATATTTAATATCAGTTTTCTTCTCATTTGCATCCTTTCCAACACCTGATCGTTGCACACGTGCTCTATCTATGGTATCCTCAGCATCCTTCTGTAAATCCACATTTCTGCTGATTCAAACCTCTCTTTTATCCTTAATGAGATCGTCCAGCATTCACTTTCATACAGAAGGACAGATATCACATAGCACTGTTTACTTTGTTTCTAATGAGATTTTCCCGTCTTTCAGTTCTTTGGTTAGCTTCTGAAATGCGTCTTTGAATCTGCATGTTGCACTTTTCATCCTCTGTTAATATACTTCCCAGGCATTTGAATTTTTTTCTTGAAATATTCAGCATATTTGAAACTCTCCCTTTCATATATATATATATATATATACCGAGGCCTCGTGTCCCAGAGGTAGAATCGCCGATTGACGCTAATTCGGTCGGGTTTCAATCCTGGGTCAAAAAGCAATAGGAGTCTAACCGTACTGATGAGCTGTGATACAGCGAAACAGTTCTGTCTGCAGATGACTATAGTATATAGGCATATATATCTAGAGAGAGAATCTGTATTTAGGCAGCAATTTCTCTTTTATATAAGTTTCGTTAAAAATGAGACAAGGTGCTATGGTTAATTTTTTTATATAATTTTTTATGTGATCTTATGAAAAGAAAAAATATACGATGACAAAACTTAACTACAGCACCTTGTCTGTCATTTTTAACGAAACTTGCATGTACATATATATATATATATATATATATATATATATATATATATATGTGTGTGTGTGTGTGTGTGTGTGTGTGTGTGTGTGTGTGAATAGATTGCTAGGAAGAGACACGAAAATCGAAGAATTAATCTCGAGTGTTCATTTTCTTTCGTTCCTTCTCGTTTAAACTATTTTTTTTTTACTTTCCACCCGCTTTTCTTATGTACTTCGCTACCACTCGGCCATAATTGGCGGAGCGTGAAGCCAGATCCTAATATCCGCCTTGGGAGGACGTCGCCGTGTCCCGATTGGACAGTTTTAATTAATTGCTCGGCGATAAACACGATCAGTAATGTTCGCAGAGACGGCTGTGTTTGCTTGGCGCAAGATTTCTCTTTGCCGCCCTCTTTCCTTGGACATTTTCTCATTGCCTTTGCCATGAATCCAGTCATTCATTCATCCATCCATCCATCCATCCATCCATCCATCCATCCATCTGTTCCTGCACCAGCTCACTCCTCCAAACTTTCAGCCATTCATTCCTTTACCAGTTTCCAGTCATTTTCTTCCTGCTGCCTACGATTATTTCTAATTTCCCTCCTTCACCAACAGTTTTCTGTTTTAGCTCTTCTAGCTTTTTGACTTCTTTAATTTCCATGATTTAGAATTGTCATTCTCCTGCGGATAACAACGGTTTAATTTTACTTTCACTTTCACTTTCATCAATTTTCATCAATGTCAATTTTTAAACTCTTATTTTCTAAGTTCACCGTTTCACACACTTACTGTCAATTTTATACTTTCACTTTCACCTCATAAACTCTGATTTTGTACCTTTCGTTTTCGTATTAACTTACGCTCGCTGTTCTCTACTTTTCAATGTCAATTCTTAAACTCTTATTTTCTCTTACTTTTATTTTCAAGTTTAAACTCTAGGTTTTTTACATTCATTTTAACCATGAAACGCATATTTTGTTTTCTATTTTAAATGTTAATACCTATTTTAATACTTTATTTATTATACAATATATATATATATATATATATATATATATATATATATATATATCAGACAGATTTTAGTCAACAATACAATAATCCTCACTCATACACACAGTAAAAAGAACCTTCAGATATTGGAGGCCATCTATATTAAATCAAAACAACCCACACTTAATAAAATGACGTTTAAATCTGGTCATAACACATTACATTGCATTTAAATATATGCTTCTGTTATCATTTCGAGCTCTCACGCGGTGTGGCGTCATAAACCGCATTACAAAATTACGAACTGCGTTTGCTATTTTTGGTAACTGTTATCGTTGCCTAGCAAAGTTTTATGTCAACACATGATAAAATTGTCGCTAATGGTGGATGTTTTTGTTAACGTCCTTGTAATCTCTCTGGAGATAGCTCATGTGAGCCGAAAGCTTACAACCAACTTAATAAAAAAATATCCAAATGTAGGAGAATTTTTGTCTTTATTTTCACCTGGAATTAAAGCCAAAATACGATGTTTAGAATGGCTCATGATTAGACATAATAGACATTCATTGTTTCTTATATTTAACAGTATATGTTTAGAAAATTATCTGCTGCCTCGATATATATATATATATATATATATATATATATATATATATATATATATATATATATATATATATATATATATATATATATATATATATATATATATATATATATATAACGGTCATATCAAGTTGAATACACCGGTTCCCGCTCGATCACCGAAGTTAAGCAAAGTTGAGCCTGGTCAGTACTTAGATGGGTGACCGCTTCGGAATGCCAGATGCTGTAAGCGTTTATGGACGAATGTGCGTTCTGGTACGTTGGATGTCGGTTTGGAAAGGGAAATCGGTGAGCGGAGTTCCAATTCCAGTCGAACACTCTGCATTCACTTATGCACTGGTACTCTTGGGAAAGGTATTAATCCGTCCCTTCCTTCCAGTTATGGGTTAAATAACTGAGGTCTGCTGTTCATGTGATCTGTGGCGAACTTCTACACCGGTTGTTTGTTATCAGCAGTTCCAAAAAGTGTGGATGGTGCTACACAAGCCTTCACCACTAAACAATTCTTTGTGTGGCAGTCTAACTGAGTTAAACACTCATACGTCGAAATCGACGGAAGAGTTCATAATAATAATAATATTATAATAATATATATTGTATTTACATTATTCGGACTAATGTCCTCATCTTGCCATTTGTACGACGTCGTATGCTCCGGCCTTCTTCAGGTACTAGGAATATTCTTGGTCGGCTAAGGAAATCTTTGAAGCGTAGCATATGCGTTGAGTCCTTAAGTTTAAGTAGTTTCCAGTGACGTTCTCTATCTATTATTTCAGCTTCATCCCATAGGGCGGTGATAGAATAGAGATGAACACAATAACACAAAAAAGGACCACTGGACATTAGGTTTATAAGTCCCCAAAATCCAATTGTTCTTGGCCCAGTGGATGTAGACGTTGGTTAGTTCCTGACTTGACTCATAGAGTTGTAATCAATACCAGGCTACAGCAGTGGTGAACAAGTAACTTGTAGGGTTAGAGGGAGATAACTCATGACTTCCAATCGAGGCTTTAAGTTCATATACTCTAATGTTTGTAATAAATTGTTCGTTTTGAAATTCCTAGCACCTGTTCGGGTAGTCCTAGACAGTATTTAAGAACAACTCAGGCTGTTCAAGAATTGGCCATTGGACAACATTTACTTGAAAATCAAGACTGTGCTTCTGGCTATGAGGACATTTGGTTTTCTGTTTTGCACAGTGCCCGCTCGGCCCATCATTTACGTGTTTTGGAGACTGTTTATTTGAAGATCCATCAGCCTATCCTGTGCAGACAGAAAGAGCATTCATTCGCTCCTTACGATTGTTGGAGGCATTGTGAGTTATTCTTTTTTCATTTTATTACTCTTTTGGAACTGTGTGTTTACACACCACTTGCAATTTAAATATTTTTTTATTAAAATTATACTTTTAAACGTGTTTCAAATTTCCCTTCTGTAAGTAATTTTTGTGTCCTGTATATTATTAACAATACCGAATATTTTAGTTTTTAAAATTTCTTCATGTGTAGTGCAAAATCCCGAGATATTAAAATGAAGGGAATTTGACCGTTTTCTTTGAAAACTGTTTATTTCATGTGTTAGTCTGTTTTAGAATTTCTTCATGTGTAGCGCAAAGTCACGAGATGTTAAAATGAAGAGAATTCAACCGTTCTCTTTTAACTTTTTATTATGTATGTTAGTCTGTTTTAGTATAATTTCCATAAGTAAAGGTGAGATTGGAAAAAATCCGGGGCGCAAATTGATGTTTTGGTAGTACTGGATACATCAATTTGCGCCCCGGATTTTTCCCAATCTCACCTTTGCTTATGGAAATTATACTAAAACAGACTAACATACATAATAAAAAGTTAAAAGAAAACGGTTGAATTCCCTTCATTTTAATATCTCGTGACTTTGCACTACACATGAAGGAATTCTAAAAACTAAAATATTCTGTTAATCTTTTGAAATGATTTGTGAGCATTTTTGTGGTTGCCAACACTGTTTGTTTATAGATACGTAATTTAGAATAAAGCTCATTTCGTCTTTTTTGCCTTGATAAAGTCCATCACAGGATGAAACGCGTAAGCGATTTAAAATACAGTTTTCCTCTTGTCGTTATTTTATTTAACCATTCTGTCCTTAATCTCAGATTATAGCTGAGTATATATATATATATATATATATATATATATATATATATATATATTATTATTATTATTATTATTAATATTATTATTATTATTATTATTAATATTAGTATGTCATTTTTCATCATATTTCGATTTCTGCTTTGGTCTCACTACCAACCAAGTCTGCGGGGAGACCTAAGGCAGGTAGTGACGTGTTGTTATGGCTCCATTTCATGTTTTTCTATCTTCCCTATCATCCCCAGCATTACATAGATAAAGTATTCCTTAGTGTGTGGGCTGTACTTAATAAGACAATTTTTTGTATATCTCTTAAGCTGGGGTTTCCAGGGATTCTTTCAATGTGTTGTTTTGTTCCATTTTTTATCATTCCAAGTGCACCTACTATCACTGGCACAACGCTTGTTTTCAATTTCCACATTTTTTCTATTTCAATTTCCAGGTCTTTATATTTTGACAGTTTTTCAAATTCCTTGATTGCTATGTTACAATCCGCTGGACAAGCCATATCAATTAATAGACAAGTTTTCTCCTTCTGGTTTTTAACAATAATGTCTGGCCTGTTTGCTTCAATTTTTCTGTCTGTGTAGATGGTGTAATCCCATAGAATGGTTACATCTTCTATTTCTGTAACCGGTGCTGGGTGATGTTCATACCAGTGTTTGTTTACAGCTTTTCCATAATGTTTGCACATTGCCCAATGTAAATATTGCCCAACTCTATCGTGGCGATTTTTATATTCATTTGGGGCAAGCACAGAACAGCCTGAGATTAGGTGGTCTATTGTTTCTTGGTGTTTATCACAAAACCTGCATTTTGGATCCATATTATTATGCATAATATTTGCCTGAAAGTTTCTAGTGAAAAGACTTTGGTCTTGTGCTGCAAGAATAAAGCCTTCAGTTTCAGACTTTAATCCAGATGCACGTAACCATCGATGAGTATTAACTTTGTCAACATTGGATTTATTGGCACTTTCTGGATATTGGCCATGCAGAGGTTTGTCTTGCCAGCGCTGTTTCATCTGTTCAAGAGCTTTATCTTTGGCTTTCATTTTCATATTTTTTGCCGCAATAGTTGGTTCTTGGCTTCTGTTTTGCTTTTCTACAGAATCTACTAACTGTAAATCTTGTTTGTATTTACTGCCTTCTTTTATTATTGAATATTTTTTCTTTCTTTCTTCATGTTGCCTTACTAATTGTATCATCCAATCCTTTGTTGTTTCTATGTATGTTAGTAAGCCAATAGTTGTTGTCTTGTATGACAATTCCAGCTGAATAAGACCTCTTCCACCTTCTTTACGGGGTATGTATATACGGTCTACATCAGCCTTTGGATGATGCATCTTATGCTTAGAAAGAAGCTTTCTTGTTTTAGCATCCATTCGCCTGATGTCGTTTAGAGTCCAGTTTAAGATGTTAAAGCTATATTGGACAACTGGGATTGCAAGGCTATTAATGGCCATAACTCTGTTCTGTGAATTTAATTCAGTTTTTAATATCATTCGTAGCCTTCTATAGTACTCTTTACGCACTATTTCTTTCATTTTTTTATGGTGAATGTTATTTACCTCTCATTTACACCTAGGTATTTATAAGCTTCTTCTGGTTTCAATTCTTTTATTGTTACAGCAGGGTCTAAGCTAATTGAGGATGTTTCTTGTATTGATCCACGTAAAACTGTAGCTTTAGCACATTTATTCAAATTAAATTTCATTCCAATGTCTTCGCTGAAGCATTTTACAGTTTGCAGAAGACCTTCCAGCTCATTATCATTCTTAGCATATAACTTTAAGTCATCCATGTAACATAGATGGCTTATTTTCTTTTGGCCTATTTTATAACCACATTCTGTCTTATTAAGTTGACTGGTTAGTGCTATTAACGATATGCAGAATAGTAAGGGAGATAAAGAATCACCTTGAAATATACCTCTTTTGATGTTTATTTCATCAGACTTATAGGTTCCATTTATATGATTGAGGTAAAGGGTTGTTTTCCATATAGACATGCACTGTTTGATGAAATTGATGATGACGGGCGATATCTTGTATATATTTAAAGTCTTTAAAATCCAGGAATGTGGCACACTATCGAATGCCTTTCGATAATCTATCCAGGCAGTACTAAGATTTTTCTTTGTACTGTAGCAGTTTTCCAGGATCATTTTGTTAATTAGCAATTGGTCTTTATAACCATAACAGCCACGTTTGCACCCTTTTTGTTCAAGCGGTATCATGTCATTTCTTTCTAAGAATAAATATGTCTGTTTTGTTAAAACAGATGTTAATAGTTTATATGTTGTCGGAAGACATGTAATTGGTCTGTAGTTTTTCGGGTTGTTTGTGTCACCATTCTTGGGTAGAAGAAATGTAATTCCTTTGGTCATCCATGCAGGAATTTTAGTGGGATCGTCAACCATTTCTTGAAGTTCTTTGGCTAGTTTTTTATGTGCTGCATTTAAATAATATAGCCAAAAGTTAGGAATTTTATCTATACCTGGGAATTTCCAATTGTGTGCTTTTTTTAGTGCAAATTTAACATCATCTTCTGTAATTCCAGACCATGTCTGTTCTGGTTTATTTTTCATTCTTTCTATCTCTTGCGCAATCCAATGTACTTCCTTGCTATGTTCTTTAGGGCAAGCCCATATCTTTTCCCAGAACTGTGTGACTTCTTCCATTCTGGGGGGTACTGTCACTTCAATTCTTTTTTACCTATTTCCCTGTAAAATCTCTTTGTATCAGTCTGAAAAATCTTGTTTTGTCTGTAAAATCTTGCTCTTTTTTCATAGCGTCTTATTCTTTGAGCCTTCAGTTGGATTTTTTGCTTTATTTTTGCTTTATTTGATAAGACTTCATTTTCATTCCTAATGTTATATTTTGTTTCGGCTCTTCTGCTTTTCCTAGTTCTTACATTTATTCCTTTACTCAGTTCATCCAGTACTGATAGTTCACTTCTAAGTTGTTCGATTTCTTTTTCTATTTTTCTTTTCCAAGGTGGATCTTCACGTCTGCGAGACTACCTTGTTTTTATTTTGATATTCAATGTTTTTGTTGCTGCTGTTGCTGATGCATATATTACTTCGTTGAGATTTGTATGAGTGTCTTCATCGAGCATTAATTTCAGTGCTGCATTGTAGAGTTTAATAGTTCGAAGGTTATGTTTTGTTGGTTGTAATTTTGGGAGCTGTTCACGTTCCTCCATTGTAATATTTTGTATTTGATTTAGATGGTTTTTTATTTCTATCTTGGCTTCCTGTATATTGTTCTTATTTTCCGTCAAATAATTATCTTCGATGTGTTCTGAACTCGTTTTATTTTTGTCTTTTAACTGACTCAGACTCAGATCGCACCTTTCCAGCACTTTTAAACTTACATCATTATCTTCGCAGTGATTTGCGTGTTTCACGGTTTCTACATTATGACCTGTGATTTGTTTGATGTTATTACTTTTTATTTCTGGTTCCGGTTCCTTTTCATATTTTGTTGATTCGTCTCTTCTAGTTACAATTCTTTTAATTTCATTAATTTCAGCCTCTGTCAGTCGGTTATTACGAATAATGTACCTACGAACATTGGCCAATTTATTTTCGTCAATATACTTTCTATTTGCTTGACCAACTTTTTCACGCCAAATGTCATATGTTTGGCGAGTCATGTTTTTTTGAGGTTTGAGTAACGCTTCATGAAATGCAGTCATAACGACTTTGTACTCCTCACGAGACCATTTTATTTTTTCTTTCTTTAAATATACGGTTGTAGATCTAGCTGGTGAATTTTCAGGACCATCATTAGGATTATCCTGGTTGTGGGGACCTGAAGATTCATTCTTTGTGTAGGAGTTTGTTCCTATGGCAGATTTTTCGACCTCAGGTAGGTTCCCTCCTGAAGGACGGGCTCCCTGTTTATCCACTGGAAGAGCCATACTGGACTTTTTATTTCTATTTGTATTTTTCATGTTTTTCCCACGAGTGACGCACGGGTCCAAAAGTCCACCCAAAGTTGCCCGGCACGTTGGGTAACGGTCTTTTACAAACAGGGCCCCGAATCCTGTAGGGGATCGTTTGTGACCTCATAACGCAGTAGCCATTCACTCCTCGGCACGATTAACACCTTGAGTTGCGGGTTGTTGTTCGGAGTTTTCCTTCTCCTAAATGGGCTGCCAAGCAACATCTGACATAGACGCGATTGGAATTCAAGGAGAAAGACGCTGGTTAAAAAAAAAAAAACCTTTGCCGTAGCAACGGCTCAACGAAACAAAACATCAATATTAGAGTATTTTGTTAAAAAAAAAAAATTTTACGAAATATCGACAGCTAAAGGAAATATAATACGGATGATTTTATTTAGGTTCATTTAAAGAACAAACAGATAAATTAAAATAAAACAGAATTTCATAAAAAAAAAAATTCGATAATATCTAAAGAAAAAAAATCCTGTTTATATTAAAACAGAATTTCATATTGAGAAAAAGAAAAATTCAAAGAGAGAGACGCTGGTTGAAAAAACAAACAAACTTGGACGTAACGGCCGTTCAACGGAAGAAAAAAAAAACAAAACATCACTGCACTTAGAGAGTATTGTTAAAATAAAAAAACAATTGTTGCTACTATTAACCATTGTCCTTGCAATAAAAAAAAATCAAAAAAAAAATCAAAATTTTTAATAGGAAAGCAAAAGTGGACATACCTTTGAGTTTACTACCGTAAAATTTAAAAATAATTTGTTCGCCCACTGTATTCTGTGTTATTCTTTCATTAAATCCAACGAGAGTAAAATTATCGAAAAATAAATAAATATATAAAATGAACGAACAAATATAAAGAAATTATTACATATTTTTTCTAAGAAAGAATATCGTAGATCGAACAGATTTTAGTGCTTTTCGTCGTATTTTTTTCGTTGTCTTGCTTTAGAAAACTAGTTAATAAATCTATTTAAGGATCATTAAAAGAAGAAACAGACAATTAAAATTATATACAAAGGAAAAAATTAATGTTTATGTTTAATATAGTGAAATGAAAAATTAATGCTTACGTAAAAAAAAACCAAAAAAACGTTACGTTTTCAGGAGCCTCAGAAAAGCACGTCATTCTCGTTGTAATTCCAATCGCGTATTATTATTATTATTATTATTATTATTATTATTATTATTATTATTATTATTACGTGAGATCATGTGAAAACTACTACAAAATTATACATTTTGTTTCCACATTGAAAGAACAATGTCTCATCAGGTAGTTAACAATGATAGTAATAAATGTTTTTATTTAATTTTTTTTATGAACACAATACTTTTCTTCATTTTTTGGAAAAACATTTTCTTACAATGTAGAACCCTAAAAGTTATGTCAGGATTCGTTATCGGAGGCCACAATTTAAACAATATAAGGTACACAGATGATACAATGCTGATAGCAGACACGGAAAGCAAACTACAAGACCTTCTAAAGAAGGTAGCTGAACAAAGTGACAAGAAAGGATTACAAATAAACTGCAAGAAAACCGAATGCATGGTCATCAGCAATTACAATTACAGGTGAGGGACTCTAAAATCGAGCAGGTACAAAAATTTAAATACCTAAGAAGTGTGCTAACAGAAGAGAGAAAGTGCGACACTGAGATCCGAAGGCGAATTGGCATGGCGAATGAAGCATTCAAGAAGTTGAGTAAAGTATTAAGAAACAGGACAATTTCACCAGAAACAAAGAAGAGAGTACTGGATTACTATGTGATGTCGATTCTTTTAATATGGCAGTGAATGCTGGACAATACCTTCGAAGATGAAGGAAAAACTTGAAGCACTTGAAATGTGGTTCTACAGAAGGATGCTGAGGATATCATGGACCGAGCATGTGAGCAATGACGAGGTTTTGGAAAGAATGGCCTCGAAAAGGAAATTAATACTGGGCATCAGGAAGAGACAGTTAAGGGACATACAATGAGGAAGGAGGGCTTGGAGAATTTGATACTAACAGGCCAGATACAGGTAAAAAGAGACAGGTGAAAGCAGCGGATAACATATTTGAAGGACCTGATCAGGTGGATGACAGAACGAGAGTTGCATGATGCAACAGAAGAAAGCGTGCTAAGAGCCACCGTGGACAGAGAGATATGGAAAGTCATGATCGCCTACATCCTGAAAAAAACATGGCACATAAAAGAAGAAGAAGAAAAAAGATTTAATCAAAAAAAAAAGAGAAGAAAATAAAATAAGCATTGGTACCCTTGGGAAACGAATTAATCCGTCACTTCCCTCCAGTTATGGGTTAAATAACAGGATGGGGCCTGGAGGCAACCCATCTAGTGTTGGTGTCACAATGAAAACACTCTTGGTAGCCCTGGCGAAGCATCAAGTATTCAGCTATTTGACAAGAAATTTCGCTGCAAAACTGCGCCAGGGTTCCAAATTCACAGGGAATACTGGAGGGATATAGCGAATTCTATCTCGGCTAATGGCCGCAAGACGACGACGATGGGTACAATGTTGCAACTCAGATCTTTTGGATTTCTTAAAAAAATGATGAAATCACAAACACAAAGAGAAATATATCCATAAAATGTAAAATAAAAGAAATTTAAAAATGCAATATAAAAACGTAAATTCATTAGGCCTAGTATTATAAACTAGCAGTATACCCTGGCGTTGCTCGGGTGTAATGAAAGCTTTAAAACTATTCCATGGTCATGGAGCTCAGACACTTTGGACGTTGGCAAGAAAGGCTAAAAAGTAATAGTTGTTTCCAGTTAAAGCGAAACCGTAGACTGAAAGAAAAATGAATGGATGTAAGTCAAATTTTGATTTCCTGGTATCGATATCAAATAAGTTTTTTTCCTCGTAAACTGAATTTTGAAGGCTAAATAAGTCCTCTGAGTAAATGGTATCATGACTGAGACTAAGAACTACAATTATACCCACTTAGAGCCAAACCCGAAGCAAAAACTAAAATAAAAGGTCTGAAAAAATACAGACATACAGGCAGATAGACACACACACAAACATCTTGCCTTTTATATATATACATATTGTCGATTTTCTGCACTATTGTAAGAACTGCAACCTTGAAACTTTTGAATATCGTTTCTTATGTCTTTGTCTATAAGTCTATCAAATTTGATTAAAATCGGACCACTCCTTCTATAACCCTATGTTTTCGATTATCGATTTTTGATATTTATCACAAAACCTAGCTAAGAACACTCGCAGACGCTTATAGTACAACTGTGTAAATTTTCAAGAAAATTGGTTCAGCCGTTTTGGAGTCTATAGATAACGGACACACACATACACAGACACACACGCACACACACAGAGACAAAGTTCCGTTTATAAATAAGTTTAGATTATTAACTACGCTAAAAACAGAAGATTTAAAACTATGGATTAATTTGTTAAGGTTATCAACCTTACCGCCAGTAGATTTATTTACTATCATGTTCACCCTCTATATATAAAGCCCTATATTTGTAAGACTGTAAGTGTTTCTTTATGCACACACATTAAATAGTATAGACGGACTATGGATTCGAACCCCGGAATAGATATTTGGAGAATATCTCTGTGGGTATATTTTTCTTCTTCTTTGGGAAGAGCTAAGAAAGAGAAGAAGAAAGAAATAAGCGCTAGAGGTGGCCAGGAGAGTTAAGAGGAAGGCGAAATACAAGGCATTCACGAAGTGACGTCAACTGATCTGACGACAATCGAACATAGACCAAATGGTAGCTTGCCAAGAGTGGGGGAGAGAACTCTATCTCTTTTTCCCTTGTTTATTTGTTTCTCTCCCTTTTTCTCTCAGGGAAGCGATAAGGAGTGGCTGAGAATGAATTGTCGGTCGATTCCGAAGGAGCGGGTGATTTAAGCCAGATACACGAAATTGACATTATACTTTTATGGAGAAACATTTCAATCACTTACTGACCCATGCCATATCGAAACGTTTTTAACAAAAAGGTAACAGATTTGAAAAACAAAAGAGAGGAGACATTCACCACACTAGGAAGCAGTTCGATAGAAAGTTAAGCCGAGAACGCTCTTTCACGTTAGTCTCTCACTCTGTCAATCGCCCTAAGCAGAAATCCTAGGGAATGGGATAATAAAGACTGTATTACTTCTAACAACAAATAGACATAATAGCAACAAGTAATTTGTGGGCATTAAGGAAGTTGGATTGTAATTTTCTTATAAATTCTCTCTCTCTCTCTCTCTCTCTCTCTCTCTCTCTCTCTCTCTATCTCTCCTCTCTCTCTCTCTCTCTCTTACTGTACAAAGAGTTACAAATATAATCATTAGTCCACATAGACTGGTCTTCGGTACTGTTTTCTTACGTTTTTTTGTTTTTGTCTGTTTTCCTCATTTCTGCATTGTGCACCCAACCGTCTTTTGATTTCATCTGTCGAGGAATGCAGCACGAAGACACCGCCCCGCTTAGGTCTTTAACATCCCTTGAGATCAGAAATCACAACGTGACAGAGGAATTATTAAATAACAAAAAATGAAATCATGGGTCGATGCTGACATTTACAAGAATTATTAAAAGTTATTATAGATATTTTTCTTCTAAATTTTCCATCTAAATTTTTTCTTTCTTACCAGGAAACTTCGAAGTCAGGAAAAGGATTGATATTAAGAATTACAGTTAAATAATTTTTTTCAGTAATAATATCAATGCTCTGTTCTTTAAATATTGCATACTAATGAGAAAAATCCGCTTTCATACATTAAATATTAATCGAAAAATCTACATTTTCTATTATTATAATCTTTAATAATATATATATATATATATATATATATATATATATATATATATATATATATATATATATATTCAAATGAATAAGAACGAAGAAAAGAATTGCAACATTCAAATCATTAATTAAAAAAATACTCAATATAAAAATAGATCAATGAATATTTATTTTTAATTTTTACGTTAGAACATGTGCAAACTATGGACTACTAACAAATTGTACATTTTCTTTCGACATTGAAAGAACAATGTCTTATCAAGTAGTTAACAATGATGGTAATAAACTTTTTTATTTTAAAAATTTCTTTTAAAAACAACACTGCCCTTTATTTTTGTAATTTTTTTCTGTACGAGTTAAAAAGATATTAAAAACGGAGGGAAAGAAAGATGGAAGAAAAAAAATCAGAAAATAAGATGAGAACTGAAGAAAAGGAAGAGAAATTAGAAAAGGAAAGATACGGAAGAAAGTGAAGAGGAAAATAGGTGGGAAAAATAAGTGACAAAAAATAGACATATATCAACAAAAACGAATCCATCGAATAAAGTGGCCAAACGGCAACATTAACAGGATAATTATGACCAACTACTTCTTCTTCTTCTTCTATGTACTCTGTCCCTTCAGGACGTAGGCGATCATGGCTTTCCACGTCTCCCTACACTGGTGGCTCTTAGCACACCTTCTCCTGTTGCACCATGCAACCCTCGTTCTGTCATCCACTAGTTCAAGCCCATAAATCTAGAATATAAATTTATAGAAACTAGCATGGCCACAAAATGAGGGATCAGTTTATGTATTGATTATAATATAAATTTGATCCCTCACTTTATATCAACATTATAATTTCTTACAAACAGTTGGCATATAACTTCTTCTATGTGCCCTGTCCCTTCATGACGTAGGCGATCATGGCTTTCCACGTCTCCCTACACTGCTGGCTCTTAGCACACCTTCTCCTGTTGCACCATGCAACCCTCGTTCTGTCATCCACTAGTTCAAGCCCATAAATCTAGAATATAAATTTATAGAAACTAGCATGGCCACAAAATGAGGGATAAGTTTATATATTGATTATAATATAGATTCCATCCCTCACTTTATATCAATATTATAATTTCTTATAAACAGTTGGCATATATCTTCTTCTATGTGCCCTGTCCCTTCAGGACGTAGGCGATCATGCCTTTCCGCGTCTCCTTATCCCTGGTGGCTCTTAGCACTCTTTCTCCTGTTGCACCATGCAACCCTCGTTCCATTATCCACCTGATTGGGTCCTTCAAATATATTATCCGTTGCTTTCTCCTGTCTCTTTTCCCTCTATCTGGCCTGTTAGTATCAGGTTCTCCAAGTCCTCCTTCCTCATTGCATGTCCCAGGAACTTTAGCTGTCTCTTCCTGATGCCCAGTATTAATTTCCTTTTTGTTTCCATCATTTCTTAGACATCATCATTGCTCACATGTTCGATCCATGATATTCGCAGCATCCTTCTGCAGAACCACATTTCAATCGCTTCAAGTTTTTTCCCTCAATAAGAAGAAAATGCAGACAGACTAAAGAGAAATGACCAACTTAAGTGAACTTAATATGATGAGAAGACATTTGAACTCTCATACAAAGCTCTCAGAAGGAGAATCCTTGTACATAAAACAATCATTCTAAAAACATCTAATTGTAAAAGACGCTTGAATATAATAGAAGCACTTTTTAAAGCAGTTTAAGCCAGCCAACAAAGTCAGTTTGAAACGTAACAGAACGTGTAGGCACTTTTTCAAAGACAAGCCAACAGTAAATGCACTGTTTTCTTTGATACTAAGAATTTTTTTTCTATTTCTTAATAAATTGTTTACAAAGTTACTTTCACTCTTTCTATTTGCCTTCGAATTTCTGTGGCATGTTAGTCATCTGGTAACAATGTGCCTCCAAGTTAGTTTTTGTTTGAATTTATTTTAAGCGGCTTCAGACAAGATTGTCATCAGATAACACGTCAGTGTGTACCAGATGGTGGCGCGTCTATTCTGTTAATATATTTGTTTCGATATTGAATTAATTGCTTTTTGGTTACATTTATATACCGGTTAATTTTCTATTCTATCTGCATTTTTGTATCTCGTTCTATTCCTTTTTGAAATTCATTCTAATGCTTAAATTATCTCCTTCTCCATGTTGATAAAAATGAATAGGCAATGATAAATACACGTGATCTGGCGTGTACGTGAGTCTATTCGTGTGTGGCGGAGTGTTTGTGTGCGAATACAAATTTAAGGCATGATCTGTCATCATAAACATATACAGAGTGAGCCAAAAGTATTTTAAAAAAATCTGATGATAATAAATGTTATTTTATTAAAATCAAGCTTAACTATTGAACTGAGAAACACTGGTACAATCACAAATGCTCAAAATGCTCGCCATTTGCATTGATACACAATTCCATCACTTCACGTCATCTTTTGGTGCGCGACATATGGCCCACCTTGTATATATAGGATCTAATAGCCCTACAACCACACAACTAAATCCTCTATAGAAAACCAATGTAGTGTACTAATTTACATGCCCGTTCAGAACTGTATCGCTGGTACTAATAATAAACCCACTACATATATTGGTTTTGCTACAACCACGCTCTCCCGTAGACTTACCTGTCACCTTCCTGATCAGAGTACAATTAAACAACATTTCTTAGAAAAACATAACTATGAAGGTAATATCAGGAAGATTTTAGTCAACAATAAAATAATCCTCACTCATACACACAGTAAAAAGAACCTTCAGATATTGGAGGCCATCTACATTAAATCAAAACAACCCACACTTAATAAAACCACGTTTAAATCTGGTCATAACACATTACATTGCATTTAAATATATGGTTCTGTTATCATTTCGATCTCTCACGCGGTGTGACGTCATAGAACTGCATTACAAATTTACGAACTGCGTTTGCTATTTTTGGTAACTGTTATCATTGCCTAGCAAAGTTTTATGTCAACATAAGATAAAATCATCGCTGATGGTGTATGTTTTTGTGTAAACGTCCTTGTAACCTCTCTGAAGATGGCTCATGTGAGCCGAAAGCTTAGAACCAACTTAATAAAAAATTATCTAAATGTTGGAAAATTTTTGTCTTTATTTTCACCTGAAATTAAAGCCAAAATACGACGTTTAAAACGGCTCATGATTAAACATAATAGACATTCATTGTTTCTTATATTTAACAGTATATGTTTAGAACATTATCTGCTTCCTCGATACAATATATATATATATATATATATATATATATATATATATAACTCCAGGTGAAGAGAACTCAAGGTTTTACCATTTTGAGTGCCCCGGCATTTATTTTATTATGAACAATGCTAAATATAATAAATATTATAGAGCCTAATATAATTATATAGTTATGAATTAATTGTATATTAGGACACGGAAATGTCTATGTTTACGAGGTAGGTTCTAATCATAACATTGCCTGATAATGAGAAACTATCTCGAAACATAGAAATTTCCGTGTCGCAATGTACAATTAATTCATAACTATATATATATATATATATATATATATATATATATATATATATATATATCTGTGTGTGTGTGTGTATGTATGTATTGTTAAGTATAACAGATAACGAATGTCTGTTACGATTAATCATGAGCTGTTCTAAGCATCACATTTTGTATTTAATTCCAGGTCAAAATGAAGACAAAAATTGTCTAACATTTGGATATTTTTTTAGTGCGCTGCTTCTAAGCTTTCAGCTCACATGAGACATCTTCAGAGAGGTTACAGGGACGTTAACATAAAGACAACCACAAACAAAGATGATATTCTCTTGTATTGACCTAAAACATTGTTATGCGACAATAACAGTCGCCGAATATCATAAGCAGGTCGTAAGTCAGTAATGCTATTCTATGACGTCACACCGCATGGGAGACTGAAATGTTACCTACAGAACCAAGTGCAATGTAATGTGACTAGATTGAAATGTGATTTTATTGAGTGCGGATTGATTTGATTTAATGTAAATGGTCACCAATATCTGATAATAATACTAATATTAATAATAATGTAGTACGTCAAAATAAACACATCGCTATTAACTATTGCAACCAAATGCGTAATAATTACAAACGCGATGAAACAACACCCAAAAACATAATAGGTAGAAATGCTAAACCTATTAATAATAATAAACAAACTAAACTAATCATATATTATAAAAATTAAAACAACTGACCTCATAGTCTCTAATAGCACTACAACCACACAACTAAATCCTCTACAGAAAACCACTGTAGTGTACCAGTTTACATGCCCGTTTAGAGATTGTATCTCTGGTACTAATAATAAACCCACCACATATATTGGTTTTACTACAACCACGCTCTCCCGTAGACTTACCTGTCACCCTTCTGATCATAGTTCAATTAAACAACATTTCTTAGAAAAACATAGCCATGTAGGTAATATTAGATAGATTTTAGTCGATAACACAATAATAATCGCACATACATACAGTAAAAAGGACCGTCGAGCCTGTTTTGTGCTTAGATGGCTGATCGCTTGGGAATAACAGTTGAGGTAAACCTGGTCATGAGGCAGATAATGGCTCGGAATTTCAAATCGGAGAGCCGGGTCCCACGTAGTTATTTACTAAATGATACCCTCTTTCAAACTTCATCTATATTTCACTAGGCAAATCTAAGGAAATTATTCGATCTTTAATAATTCCATATATTTAACAACATTGTCATAAGTTATCCCTTGAAATGCAGCCATAAAACCCATTTCTTGAAGAGAACGAAAAACTTCAGAATCAAGCGGAAGCCCGATACTAAACAGGAAACAAGGAATAACTCTTATTACTGTTCAAACAAAAAATATATATGTATAGTGTATTGAAGCAACAGAAACATATATTGTTAAATATAACAGACACTTCTTTATATAATATGGCTTTAAAGAATTATATAAATATAAAAAAATACTTGTTAACAATGGATTGATCAACAAATTAATATCACAATAAACTTAATAAAATTGATAATTATTAAAATTATTACGGAGTCGCGAATTAGGTGCCCCGTGATTGGATGAAAAACAACCAATCACGGGCTACCTTTTTAGATTCTCAACAAACTCTCCACGTGAACGGGTTTTACAAACTCCCTTCCTCTTTTGCTTGTTGGAACCTATAGACACAAGACGTACCCGTCTTCTTCTCCGTAATCTAAACCCAGGAAAAGTGAGGGGCTTTGACATCAACTACAGCACAGAAGTCAAGGCTCTATTTCTTCAACCCAGCCATAACGACACAGGAACTATAGACTGTTAAAAGATCGCATCTTTAAGATAAGTTCCGCAAACCCGACTGCTTGCAAGAGATTATCCTTTCTTCTTTTCTCTCTTTTCCTAAATACAAGTTTATAACATCTTCAACTGTGTTTGTGTTCCTTTCATCTCGCGGGCGTCACTATATTGTTACCAATTAAAATTGGGAAATTCCCAATATGATATTAATAATAATGGTGTACGTCAAAATAAACATAAAACTATTAACTTATACTATTGCGACCAAAGGCCTAAGACTATATCGTGTTGAATAGACCGGTTCTCGTCCGATCACCGAAGTTAAGCAACATCGAACCTGGTCAGTACTTAGATGGGTGACCATTGAAGAATACCAGGTGCTGTCAACCGTAGAGACCAAGAATGGTCCACCGGTCCTCCAGGTTTGGGAGTTGGGCGCAGGGCTAAAAACCCTACCCCATAAAAAAAACAGTATGTTACGGAAACAGTAACAAAAAGTTGCTGCCCTACACACCATTGGGTGTAACCAATGAGATGATGATACATAATAATTACAAACGTGATGAAACAGCACTCAAAAACATTAGGTAGAAATATTATATTAATTAATAATAATAAACAAAATTAAGCAGATCCTATTTTATAAAAGATTTTAAAAATTTGACCTGACAGTCTCTAATAACTCTACAACTACACAACGAGAGAGATAGACGGGGTGGGCAATGAATGGAATTTTAACCCGTCATTATATCTTACTATTTGTAAACGTAATGTTTCATGCGTGCTGTGGTCCAGTGGATATCGACTCGGAACGAGAAATCGAAGAGCCGAGTTCGAATTCCAGTTGAATTCCTTGCATTCACAAAGACCCTTGGGAAAAGTATTAATCCGTCTCTTCCCTCCAGTTATGGGTTAAATAACAGGGCAGATTGGGTTCTATAGCCTTGGCTGGCCACCAGTCTACCACAGAAAGCAATGGCAACCTACTGCGGAAAAATCTTCTGCCCAGTCAGTCATGTCACTTTCGAAACATGATCGCCCAAAGCGTTTATCACTTATGGCACTTAACTGACTGACTATTTCAGGGACATTTTGAGACTATCTGTAATAAACATGAGAACATGATATCTTGTTCATTCTAAAGACAGTCATCATTGACGTAACAAGTCTTCCCATTGTGCCATTGACCGGTACCATATTTGTGCTATATTAGTGAAAAGATTGGAAAAGTGAAAGCCAGAAACCACATCCTAAACAGGGAACAAGGGATGAGCCTCTTCAGCTGTTCAATAGACGTGGGTGCAGTGTGAACCGGGCGAGAGATTAGTCTATTTACTCCAATAATATCGTTCTTTTCTCTTTTAAGTCAAGTTTTTTCCGGGTCTTAATCTAGATATGAATGTTTTCTTCTAACTTAAAATGACACTTGCATTTATATTCTCTGTATTATTTCTACATTTTCTGGCATATTTCTTTTTTCTCTATAAAATCTGATTCTTCTGGATTCTAATCCTGTTCTTGGTTTTTCCCTTTTAATTTAATCTTACTCTTTGATTTAAATTCCCTAATCTATTTGTATTCTACATTTTCTGAAATCTTTCTCTTTCTCAAATAAACCTCGTTCACTTCCTGATTTTAATATTTTTATTGGTCTTTGGTTCTAAATATTAGGTTGTCCCAAAAGTTCGTAAACACTTTCAAAATGGGTTTATCTGGTCCAGAACAATCGAGACACGCGATGGGTTCAGAAAGGGCAAGAGACACCGTCGGTTCCAAAACAAGATCGATTCGGCAAGAAAGTCAAGTTGTGCGTTTGATGGAACTTTGAAGGAATCGTGCATTTGAGTTGGTTCTGAATGATCGTGCCATCAGTGCCGAACTTTACTGTCAGGAACTCGAGCGGGTCTACGAAAAGTTGAAGCAGAAGTACCTGGCTCTGATCAACCGAAAGCGCGCTTTGATGCAGCAGGACAATGCCAAACCACACACCACCAGGAAGACCAAAGACAAGTTTGAAGAGCTGGACGGTGTTGAGGTTCTGCCACATCCAGCCTACAGTCCTGACTGTGCTCCATCAGATTACGGCCTTTTCCGCTCAATGCAACACTTTCTGAAGGGCCACCGATTCGACTCGTTTGATGAAGTCGAGGAAGCGTGTCAAGAATTCTTTGATTTGAAGCTGGCTGAATGGTACTTTGATCCGAAAGCTTGCAGATCGATGGCAGAAGTCTTGGAAAATGATGGTCTTTATTTTGAATAATAATTTTTGTTGTTTTTGTGAGTAAAATTTCAATTTTTTGCAAGTGTTTACGAACTTTTAGATTTATATTCCCTAATCTACCTTCTTTCTACATTTTCTGATATCTTTTTTGTCCCTTCCAAATCTCGTTCTTCCAGATCCTTATCTTTTTAGGTCCTACGCTCTTTCTGATCTACATTAATGATCTCCCCGATACCATAAGATCCCAAGTAGGTATGTACGCCGATGACACCACAGTTTATTCTCGCCTCGACCAAAAGTCTGGTGTGGGCGACAAAGCTAACCTTGCAGCCGAGCTTGGAAAGGACCTCCAATCCGTAGTGGACTGGGGTAAGAAATGGCTCGTAAATTTTAATGCTTCTAAAACGAAGCTACTATCAATTAATCATCATAGAAAATCGCACCTACCTCCTATTAGCATGGACCAGGCTTGCCTCCCAGAGAGTAAAACACTACGCCTCCTTGATCTCACACTTTCAGCGGACCTCAAGTGGAATGACTATATCGAATCCATTGCTAAATCCGCTACTATGAAAGTCGGTTCTCTGTGCAGGGCCCGGAGGTTTTTTTTCCCGTCTGAATCTATACTGCACATTTATAAATCTACCATCAGCCCGTGCATTGAATACTGTTGCCATATCTGGTCGGGTGCCCCTGCTATTCTCCTTGGGCTTCTAGACAAGGTACAGCGGAGGGCCTGTAATGTGATCGATACCGACTTAGCAGACCGCCTGCAGATTCTCTCTCACCAGCGACGTGGCTTCCCTGTGTTTCTTCTATAAATACTTTCGCGGCTTCTGCTCCGGTGAACTTAGATCACTGGTGCCCCCTAGGTTCGAATTTGCACGAGATACTGGATTAGCAACTAGATCCCACCCTTTTACAATGAAACCGATAAAATGCAACCGCAACTTCTACAGTTTCTTTTCTCGCACTTCCCGACTGTGGAATTCTCTTCCACATGACTGCTTCCCCGACGGCTACAATCTCCAGGAGTTTAAATGTAAGGTCAATAGACACCTCCTAACCAACTAACTTCCATTCTTTCAAACATTCTTCCCACCCACCCAACTATCTATCACCCCACTTCTGACATTTCCTATATGTAACCACTCTTCCTATTTACCTCCCCCTATGTAGCCCCAAGCGCAATAGTGGTAGTGAAATGCCTTGCTTGGGGTGAAATGATTAAAAAAAATGTTCTTTCAATTTTATTCTTGGTATCATGTCCCCTTTTCAACTTGTTTTCTACTTTTTCTCTCACATTTTTTCCCATTTAAATAATGCTGTTTCGAATTTTATTTTATTGCATCTTCCTTTTAATCCTTTCTTATTCTTGGATCTATATTCTCTAATTTTATTTCCTTTTCTCTTTCAGTCATCATTCGTTACCCATTTTTAATCAATTTTAAATCTCTTTGCATTAAATATCATTCGTGAATATTTTAGGCTGTTCTAAACCTTTTTCAAATTTCTTTCTTTTTTATTGTTGGGGATCGCCCCTTTTTACACATTCAATGGACTCGTCCAAGGTGTAATTATAATCCTGCCTACAGAGAACGAGGGTGTCTGTAGGGTGTTTGTAGGGTGTCAGTAATGTGTTAAAAAGTTGTTGTTGTTGTTGTTGTTGTTGTTAGAGTTCTAGTGCTTCTCAGAGAAGTTGAACCGCCGCTTGTTAGCCGGACTTACTTCTTTGTATATATTTGACTCCTACTAACAAGTATTCTTGAATTTACTAACTGTGTACAGGTTGTATATCTTTTGTTCAATATACTTGCATTTTTCTTCTCATATCTGTTTTGTGTTATTATTATATTGTGTGGTTTTCTAAACAAGAATCCGCAACATTTACTTTTGTTTTTCATTTTCAATCCATATTATTGTTCTTTGCTTCTTATGAAATTTTATTCTTCATTCTTGCTTCGTTTTTTTTTTTTTTTTTCATAGTTAAATATCATTCTTTCTCCAAGATTTTTTCACATTATTGTTCCTTTCTTTCGCATTTAAACTTACTGGTGAATTTTGTAATAGAAAAGAAAACAAAATTCGTGTGCCATAACTAAGTTCACTCGGAGTAACAAAAAACTGGGTCAAAAATCCAATCATCCCCACTCAACAGCGAAAAACGCAGTTTCGATCACCAAACTAAAAAATCGTACTTTCTTCTCAAAGCTTAAAAAACAAAAAAAATGTTTGTATCTCGTGGCGATGGCCTCTCGGTAGACGTTCACCAGTATTCACCACCTCTTCACTAGGGCAGGTGCCCAAGGTGAATGCAACACAAAATCAATTAAAGTGGGATTCCGAGCCCTTAAGACGGAGTCGGGCTCATATATATTCACCCCAGACGAGAGACTACCCTTCAGTATCTGGGTCCCTGTCCGCACGGAGTAGAGTAGACCAAGAGTGAGTTTCTATCTCGTGGCGATGGCCTCTCAGTAAAAGTCCACCTCTCACTTATCTATCTATTGACGCCAGAGTCCACGCAACTTTGCGTTCATCCGGGCTTATGAACTAAACAAAACATCCTGGCACCTGAATTACACGAAGCAACTGCATTAGGATTAACTGTCGTTTCTCGCATTCAAAAGTATACGGGTTCGATCTTAAACCAAAGTCCTATATGCTAGACAATCTCTTTCTTCAATTCGATTCGTATTCGCTGTCCCATATTTATCTATCTAAATCTATCTAAACTTATTTATAAATAGAACTTTGTCTGTGTGTGTATGTGTGTGTGTGTGTATCCGTTACCTATAGACTCCGAAACGGCTGAACCGATGTTCTTGAAAATTTACACAGTTGTACTACAAGCGTCTGCGAGTATTCTTAGCTAGGTTTTGTGTCGAGGTACCCCCGATAAATATCGAAAATCGATAATCGAAAAAATCGGGTTATAGAAGGAGTGGTCCAATTTGAATCAAATTTGATATACTCATAGAAAAGACATAAGAAACGGTATTCAGAAGTTTCAAGGTTGCACTTCTGACAATAGTGCAGAAAATCGATTATATATATATATATATATATATATATATATATATAAAAGGCAAGATGTTTGTTTGTGTGTGTGTCTGTTTATCTCCCTGTATGTCCGTATTTTTTTTTCAGTCCTTTTATTTTAGTTTTTGCTTCGATTTGGCTCTAAGTAGGTATAATTGTAGTTCTTAGTCTCAGCCATGATACCATTTACTCAGAGGACTTATTTAGCCTTCAAAATACAGTTTACGACAAAAAAACTTATTTGATACCGATACCAAGAAATCAAAAGTTGATTTACATCCATTCATTTTTCTTTCAGTCTACGGTTTCGCTTTAACTGGAAACAACTGTTGCTTTTTAATCTTTCGTGCCAACATCCAAAGAGTCTGAGATCCAGGACCATGGATTAGTTTTAAAGCTTTCATTACACCCGAGCAACGCCGGGCTATGCTGCTAGTTGTCTATACTTCTGAGATGAGGCAGTATTTACATTATTTAAGATGTTCACACTGTTGTCCTCATCTTTATTGCCATATTCACGTCTTTTCGGTTGTCGTACACACCGGCCTTCTTCGGGTGATTGTGACCGACCCCTTTATTTCACTTTTTAGCAGAGCTCATATCGCAAGGTCATAACATGTGGGAAATAGAAAGCTCAGGCGTAGCTGACCACGTATGGATGAAGAAAGGGGGTCACTGTCCCCTGTTGGTTGAAGTTGAAATAATAGACAGAGAACACCATGGAATTAGCGAAAACTTAAAGAATCAGTGTATATGCTAGGCCACAAAAATCTCATGAGCTGGCCGAGCGTAGAAATTAATACGGATAAAGGAACCAGTAAAACGGAGTGCTACAGAAAATCATTAACTTCAAACTTGCAATATGATCTTTGGTAAAAAGTGCTTACTGAGACATTAGTTGTATAAGTCCCAGAAACTCGTACACTGATGTCCTCAGTGACTTGACCCAAGATGTTGTGAGTTCAATACCTGGCTACAACACTGAGTGGACAAATAACTTAGAGAGTTGAGTTAAAGGTAGGCAATTAAGACATCGGATAGTAGCATGATTCATAGAACGAGAACAATCTACCCCAGTTCGAAATTCCAATCACCCTAAGAAGTTTGGGGCGTATATTGGACGAAATGATCTTTTCTAGTTTAATCCTATTTTTGAATTTTTCTTATCCAAGCTTCTTTCTTTTTTCCTTCCATTCTTCATTCCTTTTCTGTTTTCAACCCTGTTGCAATTTTTTTTCTTATTCTCTTTCAAAACTCATTCCTTTTTTTTTATTCTTTTGTTATAATAGTGGCCATTAAATCTTATTCTCTGATTTATATTCTCTCTTTGACATGCTTTCTCCATTTTTATGACATCTCCATTTCTGATTCGATCTTCTTTCTTTTTCTTTCATCGTACAAACTATTAATCGTGCAATTTCTTTCTCTTTCTCATTAAATCTTAGTCGTGTATTTATATTCTTTATTCTAGTCTATATTTTTTTTTTTCAAAACTCATTCATCGTACAAACTATTAATCGTGCAATTTCTTTCTCTTTCTCATTAAATCTTAGTCGTGTATTTATATTCTTTATTCTAGTCTATATTTTTTTCTTTTTCAAAACTCATTCATCGTACAAACTATTAATCGTGCAATTTCTTTCTCTTTCTCATTAAATCTTAGTCGTGTATTTATATTCTTTATTCTAGTCTATATTTTTTTCTTTTTCAAAACTCATTCATCGTACAAACTATTAATCGTGCAATTTCTTTCTCTTTCTCATTAAATCTTAGTCGTGTATTTATATTCTTTATTCTAGTCTATATTTTTTTCTTTTTCAAAACTCATTCATCGTACAAACTATTAATCGTGCAATTTCTTTCTCTTTCTCATTAAATCTTAGTCGTGTATTTATATTCTTTATTCTAGTCTATATTTTTTTCTTTTTTTAAACTCTTTTTCCGGTTTTTAAACATTTTATTATCCTTTCCTTAGCATTAAACATTATTCGAGTGTTTATATTATTTATCTGTCTTGATTTTTTTAGCTTTCAAAATTAATTCATTTTTCGTGCTTTTAGTCGTAATATTCTTTCCTACTCATTAAAAAATTATTCGTGTATTTATATCCCTTAACCTAGCCTTTTTCACTTTCCCTATCGTAACTCGTAACTTTTTTCAGCGCTTTTAATCGTATTTCTCATGGTGGCTTCACCCATTCAGCGGATTGAACTATTCCTACAACTACATATACTTCCCCTCACAAGAGGTGAAGGGAGCGCTCAACAGATCAGCAGATAAGCAGATCAGCAGATACGCAGAGCGATAGGCAGTGATAACCAAGACTGCTACCGTACGACCATTGTCAGTTCTAGTATTACTACCTTGAGTTCCAAGCATTTGTATTTTGCTGTGTTTAATATATATATATATATATATATATATAGACCCTGCTCTGCGATTCATTTGCTCAAGCCCATCAAGTATGCCATGCGTTGTTTTCCTCTGTCTCTCTTTCTCTCTCTCTCTCTCTCTATATATATATATATATACCTTCAAATATATATATATATACCTTCAAAAACTTGAAGGTACCGAAATGTGGTTCTACAGAAGGATGCTGAGGATACCATGGGCTGAACACATGAGAAATGATGAGGTTTTGAAGCGGATGGAAACGAAAAAGAAAACTTATACTTAGCATCAGGAAACCGACAGCTGAAGTTTCTGGGACTTGCTATGAGGAAGGAGAATCTGATATTCATCGGAAAGATAGAGAGAAAGAGAGACAGAAAAAGAAAACAACGCATGGCATACTTGATGGGCTTGAGCAAATGAATCGCAGAGCAGGGTTTTTTAGGTGTAACACGAGAAAGGGTGTTATGATCTACAAGGGAAGAAGAAGAAGAAGAAGAAGAAGAAGAAGAAGAAGAAGAAGAAGAAGAAGATTCTAACTTCTTCCTTTTCCTCTTTCAAACCTCATTCATTGTACAGACGATTAATCGTGTCATTTCTATGACTTCCCATTGATTCTTATTTGTGCATTTACAGGTGGGGGGATGTTAAAATCAAGCAGGTACGAAAATTTAAATATCTGGGAAGTGTTCTAACAGAAGACGGAAAGTGCGACACAAAGATCCAAAGGCGAATTGGCATGACAAAGGACGCGTTCCAGAAGCTGAGTAAAGTATTAAGAGACAGGAAACTTTCACTAGAAACAAAGAAAGTACTGGATTGGTATGTGATGTTAGTTCTTCAATATGGCAATGAATACTGGACAATATCAACAAAGATGAAGGAAAACTTGAAACAGCTGAAATGCTACAGAAGGATGCTGCGGATATCGTGGACTGAGCATGTGAGCAATGACGAGGTGTTGGAAAGAATGGAAACAAAAAGGAAATTAATATTGAGCATCAGGAAGAGACAACTGAAGTTCCTGGGACATGCAATGAGGAAGGAGGGCTTGGAGAATCTGATACTAACAGGCCAGATAGTGGGAAAAAAGAGACAGAGGAAAGTAGCAGATAACATATTTGAAGGGTATGAGCAGGTGGGTGACGGAAAGGGGGCTGCGTGACGTTACAAGAGAAAGCGTGCTAAGATCCACCAGACGTGGAAGGCCATGGTCGCCCACGTCTTGAAAGGACAAGGCACATAGAAGAAGATGAAGAAGAATTCTAGAAGAATTTTTTAAACTCATTTCTTTTCCGGGCTTTTAATCGCATTGTTGTTCTTTCTTTTCATTAAGCATCATACGGGTACTTGCATTATTTATTATCGTCTAATTCTTTTCTCTTTCAAAATTCATTATTTTTTTTTTTTAGTATTATTACTCTTTCCTTCTCATGAAACCTCATTCATGCATCTATATTGCTTATCCTAGCTTTTTCCCCCCTATCATAACTCATTCTTTTTTTCCGTGCTTTTAATCGCATTATTGTCTTTTCCTTCTCATTAAACATTATTAGTGTATTTATTCCAAACTTTTCCTTCTTCTCTTTCAAGACTCATTCTTTTTTTTTTTCGGCTTTTAATAGCGTTTATTTTTCTTCCTTTCTCATTAAATCTCATTCGTGTGTTTTTTTATTCCTTAATCTAATCTCGTTATTTCTCTTTCATTTTCTAGTCTCTTTTCAAACTTAATCTTTCACCGGGCTTCTAATCATATTATTCCCCCTTTATTCCCATTAAATATTATTCGTTTATTTATCTTCATTCTTCTAGCTTTTTTTTCTTTCCTTTCTCTTACCTTATTTGAATATTCTTTTTGGATCTATCATCCTTACTCTTGTTTTTAACTTCTTCTCTTGCTCATCCATTATTCTCTCAGTCGACTTTCTCTTTTGTTTTCTCTCTCATCCCTCAACTCAGCTTTTGTTCATCTCGAACGCCTACCATTTTGTTTTTTTATACTCACTCATACCTCAACTCGTCTTGTCGATTTTCTATTTTCTACTATGGATCATTGACTCTTCTCCGCCTCTTTCTTATCTTCTGGAAAAGTTCGGCCGGCGACCGGCGCTAGATTTCCGGCAAAAAGATTGACTACGCATAAGTTGTCGAATGTTCCGTCAAACAGGAAGCGATGGCCTCTTCAGGAACTAGTGTTCTGTCAGCTGCGACTGACTGTCAAGGAGTTGCACCCGGTGTATTTAGTGAGGACGTATGTCAATTAGCATACAGTGTTAGTGGGCGTCATTGGCAGAAGGTCTATGACTTTAAGTATGTATGTATGAGTGGGGATGTTTGGTTATGGAACTCGTTGTGGGTGCACGCGACTGAAAAAGAGAGAAATTGAGGTATAGATTGGAAGAGAGAGAGAAGCAGATTAAGAGGGATAGTGACGAAGATCCCGGAAAAGAGTGCACAGACAGAAAGAAAAACAGAAAGAAGGAAAGAAAGAAAGAATAGCAAAATAAAGTGATGACAAAGAGGTTAGCTAAGAGAGAGAGAGAGAGAGAAAGAGAGAGAGAGTGAGTGTATGTGTGTGTGTGTGTGTCCAACCAAGAGAGAAAGAGAGAAAACGAGAGAGATCCAGAGAGAGAGAGAGGGATGGAGTATGAGAAATATGGCATTGAAAAAGAAATAGAAAGAACTGGAAGAGAGAGAGAGAGAGAGAGAGAGAGAGAGAGAGAGATGGAGAGAGAGAGATGGAGAGAGAGAGAGAGAAATGACTGTAAATCCCAAGGACAAAAAAACAAAAAACAAAACAAAGGCAGTGAGAATAAACGCGAGAGAAAGGGAGACAAGTAGTTATATAAGATTGAGAATGAAAAAAAAGGAAGAAGCAAAAGTAATAGGGGAAGAGGACGAGGGAAAAAAAGAAAGACGTTAGATAAATAGGTATTATCAAACTGAGATAGATAGATAGATAGATAGATAGATATGAAAAGATTGAGATAGATAGATAGATAGATAGATAGATAGATAGATAGATAGATAGATAGAAAAGATATTGAAAAGATAGATAGATAGATAGATAGATAGATAGATAGATATGAAAAGATTGAGATAGATAGATAGATAGATAGATAGATAATGAACAAGCTTAGATAGATAGATAGATAGATAGATAGATAGATAGATAGATAGATAGAAATGAAGAGATTAGAAAGAATAGATTAGATAGATAGATAGATAGATATGAAAATGAAAATTGAGATAGATAGATAGATAGATAGATAGATAGATAGATAGATAGATAGATATAGAAAAGATTAAGATAGATAGATAGATAGATAGATAGATAGATAGATAGATATGAAAAGATTAAGATAGATAGATAGATAGATAGATAGATAGATATGAAAAGATTAAGATAGATAGATAGATAGATAGATAGATAGATGAAAAGATTAAGATAGATAGATAGATAGATAGATAGATAGATAGATAGATAGATAGATAGATAGATATGAAAAGATTGAGATAGATAGATAGATAGATAGGTAAATAGATAGATAGATATGAAAAGATTAAGATAGATAGATAGATAGATAGATAGAAAAGATTGAAAAGATTAGATAGATAGATAGATAGATAGATAGATAGATAGATATAAAAGAAAAGATTAGATAGATAGATAGATAGATAGATAGATAGATAGATAGATAGATAGATAGATAGATAGATAGATAAAAGATTAAGATAGATAGATAGATAGATAGATAGATAGATAGATAGATAGATAGATAGATAGAAATGAAGAGATTGAGATAGATAGATAGATAGATAGATAGATAGATAGATAGATAATGAAGATATTGGAATAGATAGATCGATAGTTAGATAGATATGAGCTAGCATAGGAAGGTAGACAGATAACAAACATATTGAAGTAGATATGATCTGAGATATATAGGTAGATACATATCAAAAGAATGCTATATATATATTTTTTTTCTGAACATATTTTGTTAAATATAAGAGACAATGAATGTCTTTTACGTTTAATCATGAGCCGTTCTAAACAGCGTATTTTGGCTTTAATTTCAGTTGAAAATAAAGACAAAAATTCTCCAACATTTGGATAGATTAATAAGTTGGTTTTAAGCTGATGGTGGATGATTTTGTGTGACCGTCCTTATAACCTCTCTGAAGATGACTCATGTGAGCTGAAAGCTTAGAACTAACTTAATAAAAAATTATCCAAACGTTTAGATAGATATTTAAATAGCGTAATGAAATGCAAAATGTGAAATTCATGGGGTTATACAGGAAATATAAAGGTTAAACTTAGATTTGAAGAGGTCAAGATTATAGAGATTAGGAAAACATCCTCTCGGGAGTCTGTTCCACAAAGCAAGAGTTCTTGGGAACAATCTGTCCAAATGGAACTTATTTCTTACTATTGAAATACAAAGGAATGTCTGGCGGATCTTAGATGTAAAAGTCATGGTTGTTGGAAAAGAAGAATGTAACTCGCCAGAAAATATGTTACCGATAGAGCAGCGAGAAGCTTGCAATGTCTCTTCTGTGGGAAAGAAGTTGCAGAGTGGAAAATAATTCATCACCAACAAGGCCGCGTAGACGCCTTTAAAAATATGTTATGGATAGAGCAGCGAGAGGCTTGCAATGTCTCTTCCGTGGGAAAGAAGTTGCAGAGTGAAAAATAATTCATCACCGACAAGGCTGTGTAGACGCCTTTAAAAATATGTTATGGATAGAGCAGCGAGAGGCTTGCAATGTCTCTTCTGTGGGAAAGAAGTTGCAGAGTTGAAAATCATTCATCACCGACAAGGCCGCGTAGACGCCTTCAAAAAAATATGTTATGGATAGAGCAGCGAGAGGCTTGCAATATCTCTTCTGTGGGAAAAGAAGTTGCAGAGTTCAAAACAATTCATCACCGACAAGGCCGCGTAGACGCCTTCAAAAAATATGTTATGGATAGAGCAGCGAGAGGCTTGCAAAGTCTCTTCCGTGGGAAAGAAGTTGCAGAGTGGAAAATAATTCATCACCAACAAGGCCGCGTAGACGCCTTTAAAAATATGTTACCGACATAGCAGCGAGAGGCTTGCAAAGTCTCTTCTGTGGGAAAGAAGTTGCAGAGTTGAAAATAATTCATCACCGACAAGGCCGCGTAGACGCCTTTAAAAATATGTTATGGATAGAGCAGCGAGAGGATTGCAATGTCTCTTCCGTGGGAAAGAAGTTGCAGAGTGGAAAATAATTCATCACCGACAAGGCCGCGTAGACGCCATTTAAAAATATGTTATGGATAGAGCAGTGTGAGGCTTGTAATGTCTCTTTTGTGGTAAAGAAGTTGTGACTTGTCTTTTCGGGACGTAGGCGATCGTGGCCTTCCACGTCTCTCTATTCCTGGTACCTCTTAGCACACTTTCTTCTGTAACATCACGCAACCCCCGTTCTCTTATCCACCTGCACAGGTCCTTCAAATATGTTACCCGCTGCTTTCCTCTGTCTCATTTTCCCTCTATCTGGCCTGTTAGTATCAGATTCACCAAGCCCTCCTTCCTCGTTGCATGTCCCAGGAACTTCAGTTGTCTCTTCCTGATGCTCAATATTAATTTTTTTTTTTTTTGTGTTTCCATCCTTTCCAAAACCTCATCATTGCTTGCATGCAAGGTCAGTGTTTTGAAACTGTAGTCCGCGGACCGCAGGGGGTCCGCAAGTATAAGATAGGGGGTCTGTGGATTAACTCATCACGTGAAATTCAACGTGTAAATTTTCAGTGTCTGGATATTCATTTTTACCAAAAAAAAAATGACAAATGACAAAAGCTTGCACTATCGCCCATTACATGTCAACGTTATTTATACAAAAATTATTTTACACATGCAAGAGATTGATGTTCAAATTTACCCTTTTTTTTTTTCAGGGTTCAAGTGTCACCCATGAACAAATTTTTAATAAAGGGGTCCGTAAGTAAAAAAGTTTGAAAACCCCTGTTCTAGGTCCACGATATCCGCAGCATCCTTCTGTAGAACCACATTTCAGCTGCTTCAAGCTTTCCCTTCATCTTCGATGATATTGTCCAGCATTCACTGCCATATTGAAGAACTGATATTACATAGCAATCTAGTACTCTCTTCTTTGTTTCTAGTGAATGTTTTCTGTCTTAATACTTTACTCAGCTTCTGGAACGCGCCCTTCGCCATGCCAATTCGCCTTTGGATCTCTGTGTCGCACTTTCCGTCTTCGGTTAGAACACTTCCCAGGTATTTAAATTTTTTTACTTGCTTGATTCTAGTATCCTTCACCTGTATTTGACATTTTGGGCTTCTCTTTTAGAGATGACCTTGAATTCGGTTTTCTTGCAGTTTATTTGTAGTTCTTTTTTGTCACTCTCTTCAGCTACCTTCTGTAGGAGGTCTTGTAATTTCCTTTTTGTGTCTGCAATCAGCACTGTATCAAAAGCGTATCTTATGTTGTTCGAATTGTGGCCTCCGATGACAAATCCTGGTATGACATCTTGGATCCTCAAAACAGTCTCTCAGCACCAGTTGAATAGATTCGGTGAAAAGACACATCCTTGTCTTACGCCCCTTTCTGCAAGATTGTAAATCTGCTAAATTCGTTACCTGTGTGTATGTAGGCAGTTTTCTGCCAGTAGAGATTCTTAATTACTCTAATGTCTTTCCCAAATATGTCGAGGTTGCTGAGCATTTCCATCAATTCTTTATGGGATATTTTGTCGAACGTCTTCGCATAATCGATAAAACATGGGTCAGTCAGTTAGTTAAGTGCCATACGTGATACACGCTTGGGCGATCATGTTTCGAAAGAGACATGACTGACTGGGTAGAAGATTACCCGCAGTAGGTTGCCATTGCTTTCTACGGTAGACTGGTTGCCGACCAAGGCTATATAACCCAGTCTGTCCTGCTATTTAACCCATAACTGGAAGGAAGAGACGGATTAATACCTTTCCCAAGGGTATTTGCGCGTAAGTGAATACAATGGATTCAACTAGAATTCGAACTCGGCTCCCCGGTTTCTCGTTCCGAGCCGATATCTACTGTACCACAACTTTTTCATTTGCATTGCCCTTTCGGAGAACATTCTAACCATTACAAATACGGCGTTCCTTGTCCCAGTGTCTTTGACGAACCCGCACTGTTCTTGTCCTATCTGTGCCCTGATTCTGTTTCTCGCTCTATTCATCAGGATTCGGACGATCAGTTTTATAATATGGTTCATTAAACTGATAGTTCGATGGGGTTCGCACTTGTTTGATCCTGGCTTCTACGTTTTGGTAATCTAGATTTTTGGAGGCGCAACTGTAAACTGTTTCATTATCTATATACATATTCTCTTAGGTTCGGAATATGTTCTTAATACAGAGTAAAAATAGTTTAAGAACGAGGAGAGAACCCCGAGAAAGGCCGGCAGTGAACTTATGGCCTTCCGATGACTCGTTTCCGCAAAGAGATATATTATGTAGCGTTGTCCTGACAGAAGAGACCATTCCGATTGGCTTACTTTAGACGCTTTAGTTACTTTTCTAATTTTTTTTTTATAATCATATCGCCCCAAGCAATGCATTTTACTACCACTGTTTTGCAGGGGGTTACAGAGGAAAAAAGTTATAAGAAAGAGTGACATGTTATAGGGGGTGTCAGGAAGTGGATAAGAGAAGGATGAGGATACTGAAGAGAGTAGGTTGGACAGAGAAAGGAGCATGAGAGAAAGGATGCAGGTTAGTGAGATAGGAGATGACTACTGACATTACATTTAAATTCTTGGAGATTGTAGCTGTCGGGAAAACAAGTAAATGGAAGGGAATTCCACAGGCGGGAAGTGCGAGAAAAGAAGCTGTTGGAGTAGAATTTACGTTTACAATTTATTGGTTTCACTGTAAAATGGTGGGACCTAGTTGCTAATCTTGTGGCTTGAGTAAATTTATATATAGGGGGCACCAGTGAGATAAGTGAGCAGAAGCCGTGAAAGTATTTGTAGAAGAGACACAGGGAAGCCACATTGCGCCGGTGAGAAAGTGACTGTATCTGAGCTACCAAGTCAGGATCTATCACATTACAGATTCTCCGTTGAATCTTGCCAAGGACCCCTAGGTGGATAGCAGGAGCACCCGACCAGATATGGCAGCAGTATTCAATGCACGGGCGGATGGTAGATTTATATATGTGTAGGATTGTTTCAGACGGAAAAAAAACTTCCTGGCCCTACACAGAGAACCGGCTTTCTTAGTAGCTGATTTAGCTATGGATTCTATATAGTGATTCAACTTCTATATAGTGATTCGAGGAGGCGCAGTGTTTTACTTTCACGGAGACTAGCCTGATCCAGGTAATTTTATTTCTTTATTTTTTTAAAAAAATAATTTTCAGGGTTTGCTCGGTGGTTGGCGGAATGTTACTAGTTTGGTTTGAGACGTATTGGATTAATTTAAACCACTCCTTTGCCCCATTGAGCAGGATAAAATTAGAGAAGAGATGAGCTGCTGGTTTCTAGTCTTGGAGATTTTGAAGGTTCACCTATAAACTTTTATATCATCCGCAGAGATACTAACCAATGATCGGAATATGCTCTAAGCCAGATCATGAATATACAGTAAATACATTTATCCAAAGTTACCCCCACTGATATAAGATATGATAAAAGATTGTGTGTGTGTGTGTGTGTGTGTGTGTGTGTGTGATTATTAATGTGCATACGGGCACATCACCTTTAAATGTCTGTTCTCGTATGATCACCAAAAGTTAAGCAAGTTAGATGAGTGACCGCTTGGGAATACAACGTACTGTAAATTTGGATGTGCGGGTGGTGTAATGAATAATGGCATGGAATTATTAATCGGAGAGCTGCGTTCTTATTTGTGTTGGAATCGTTATATTCACTTACGCGCAAACACTATTGGGATAGGTATAAATTAATCTTATCTACCATCCTACTATCACCGACTATGGGTGAATTAATAAGAATTGTATTACTAAACCAGTATATATATATATATATATATATATATATATATATATATATATATCATAAGTTATAGTTTAGAACATGTACAAATTATAAGTTCCTACAAAAGTATACATTTTGTTTCGACATCAAAAAACAAGGTCTCATCAGGTAGTTAATAATGATGGTACTAAACGTTACTTTTGAAAAAGAAGATTAAAAAATCTCACTTTCCCTTTATTTTTCGATGTCGAAACAAAATGTACAATTTTGTAATAAATTATAATTTCTACATGTTCTAAACTATAACTTATAATAAATATTAATTGCGCGATTTCTATATTGAGCACTGTTTCAAATTAATGTTTTGAACGTTGCAATTTTATTCTTCGTTCTTTTATATATGTAGTGGTTCCATCATTGTTAACTGCCTAATGAGACATTGTTATTTCAATGTCAAAAATGTAGAATTTGTAGTAGTTTTACATATGTTCTAACGCAATAATAATAATAATAATAATAATAATAATAATAATAATAATAATAATAATATATATATATATATTTGAGAGAAAAATTAAAAAAAATAGATACCACTTCTGCAAATATATGTATTACTCCTCAATAATGACTTGAGTTCTTTCGGTGACTGGCGTGTGTATACACCGCTTATATACAACACGTTTAAATTTCCACTCTTTGGTTCCATGCGCCTATGGCTTAGGGATTAGCGTATCCAACTAACACCAAATCGGTTGAGTTTCGATCCCGGACAGAAGCAAGTGGATGCCTACCACATTGATGTATCTGTGATACAGCGAAACAGGCCTGTATGTCGATGATGAATATATATACAGTACTTTTTTATTATAAGTGTTTATGATAAAAAACATATTTGACTGCAACAGGAGAGCTGTTATGTTTTAGTACTAGTTTATTAGCACCTCGTCAGGCAGTGAAATATTTTTTCTGTTAGGAATCCTTTTATATAGAAATTGAAAAACAACACAACTGTTATGCAGCGAGAATATTTTGAGGACCCTAGATGTTATATCAGGATTTGTCATCGGAGGCCACAATTTGAACAACATAAGGTACGCAGATGATACGGTGCTGATTGCAGACATGGAAAGGAAACTACAAGACCTCCTACAGAAGGTAGCTGAAGAGAGTGACAAAAAAGAACTACAAATAAACTACATGAAAACCGAATGCATGGTCATCAGTAAAAAGAGCAACCGAAAATGTCAAATACAGTGGGAGATGCTAATAACAAGCAGATACAAAAATTTAAATACCTGGCTACTGTTCTAACAGAAGAGAGAAAGTGCGACACAGAGATCCAAAGGCGAATTGGCATGGTGACAGACATGTTCCAGAAGATGAGTAAAGTATTAAAACACAGGAAACTTTCACTAGAAACAAAGAAGAGAGTACTAGATTGCTATGTAATGTCAGTTCTTCAATATGGCAGTGAATGCTGGACAATATCATCGAAGATGAAGGAAAAACTTGAAGCCGCTGAAATGTGGTTCTACAGAAGGATGCTGCGGATATCGTGGACTGGGCATGTGAGCAATGATCAGGTGTTGGAAATCATGGAAACGAAAAGAAAATTAATATTGAGCATCAGGTAGAGACAACTAAAGCTCATGGGACATGCAATGAGGAAAGAGGGCTTGGAGAATCTGATACTAACAGGCCAGATAGAGGGGAAAAGAGACAGTGGAAAGCAGCGGATAACATTTTTGAAGTACCAGAGCAGGTGTATGACAGAACTGGGGCTGCGAAATATTACAGAAATATTATTATTAGCGTGCTAAGAGCCACCAGGGATAGGGAGACATGAAAGGCCATGATCGCTTACGCCCTGAAGGGACAAGACACATAGAAGAAGAAACCACCATTTTTATTGGCTTGCTTAGAAGGTCGGAATATATGGCATGAGAGTATAACGGTTGGAATATGTGGCCTGAGAGTAGAACGGTAGAAATTAAAGGATCAGAGAGTACAACGGTCGGATTATATGGCCTGAGTGTATAACAGTAGAAATAAATGACCAGAGAGTATAACGGTCAAAATAAATGACCAGAGAGTACATCGGTCGAAATAAATGACCAGAAACCACAACGGTCGGAATATATAGTCTGAGAGTATAACAGTCGAAATAAATGACCAGAAAGTACAACGGTCGAAATAAATGACCTGAGAGTACAACGGTCGGAATATATTGCCTGAGAGTATAACAGTCGAAATAAATGACCAGAGAGTACAACGGTCGAAATAAATGACCAAAGAGTACAACGGTCGGAATATATAGCCTGAGAGTATAACGGTCGAAATAAAATGACCAGAAAGTACAACTGTTGGATTAAACGAGGAGAACTATAACGTAAGGAATAAATGACCGGAGAGTACAACGGTCGGAATAAATGGCCTGAGAGTATAACGGTCAAAATAAATGACCAGAGAGTACAACGGTCGAAATAAATGACCAAAGAGTACAACGGTCGGAATATATGGCCTGAGAGTATAACGATAAAAAAAATGACCAGAAAGTACAACCGTTGGATTAAACGAGCAGAACTATAATGCAAGGAATAAATGACCGGAGAGTACAACGGTCGGAATAAATGACCAGAAGGTACAATGAGTGAAAGCTTGAGATGATAACATCTAAGATGTTATGGTCTCTTAGCCACATTCGAAATGAATAGCTGCAGTTCCAAAGATCCAATGGAAAATCTATATTATTTCGGATAATCCAAACGGTTCTCGAAGCTTTTATAATTTTAAGAATCGGTAGGGTGCCCCTGTTTACAAGGGTAGCAGATGCATACATACCTTGCACACAGCAACTAAACTCACCGAGAAGGAGGGGAATGCCGTAAAATCACAACAATATAGATATATAAAAAGATATTTTATCAAGCAACTTTTTTGTCGTAAAGTGCTCGATATCGAGATATAGATAAAGCGTTAATAGTATTAACGTGGGGAAGTTTGTCACTTAACCAGAGAAAAGAATACTGGATTGCTATGTGATATCTGTTCTTCTGTATCGAAGTAAATGCTGGACGATCTCATGAAAAATAAAGGACAGGCATGAGGCAGCAGAAATGCGCTTTTACAGAATGATGCTGAGGATATCATGGACGAAGAACGTGTGCAACGATAAGGTGTTGGAAAGGATGCAAACGAGAAAAAATTGACACTAAATGTCGGGAAGCGAAAAATGAGGCTTCTGAGATACGTAATAAGGAAGGAGGACCTGGAGAACTTAATACCCACAGGTTGGATAAAGGGAAGGAGGGACAAGGGAAAGCAGCGCTAGACGTACTTGTTATCGGAGCGGGGATTAGAAGAGATACCAAGAGAAAAATTACTGAGAGCGACAAGAGACAGAGTCAAGTGGAATTCAATGATCGCCTACGTCCTGAAAAGACACGGAACATGAATAGGAAGGATGAATGACTGACCGTGGTTTGGGAGAGATACCAAGAGGAAAAATATTAAGAGCGACAAGAGACAGAGTCAAGTGGAATTCAATGATCGCCTACGTCCTGAAAAGACACGGAAAAAGAATAGGAAGGATGAATGACTGATCGTGGTTTGGGAAAGATACCAAGAGGAAAAATATTAAGAGCGACAAGAGACAGAGTCAAGTGGAATTCAATGATCGCCTACGTCCTGAAAAGACACGGAACATGAAGAAGAAGGATGAATGACTGAGCGGGGTTTGGGAGAGATACCAAGAGGAAAAATATTAAGAGCGACAAGAGACAGAGTCAAGTGGAATTCAATGATCGCCTACGTCCTGAAAAGACACGGAACATGAAGAAGAAGGATGAATGACTGAGCGGGGTTTGGGAGAGATACCAAGAGGAAAAATATTAAGAGCGACAAGAGACAGAGTCAAGTGGAATTCAATGATCGCCTACGTCCTGAAAAGACACGTAACATGAAGAAGGATGAATGACTGAGCGCGGTTTGGGAGAGATACCAAGAGGAAAAATATTAAGACCGACAAGAGACAGAGTCAAGTGGAATTCAATGATCGCCTACGTCCTGAAAAGACACGGAACATGAAGAAGAAGGATGAATGACTGAGCGCGGTTTGGGAGAGATACCAAGAGGAAAAATATTAAGAGCGACAAGAGACAGAGTCAAGTGGAATTCAATGATCGTCTACGTCCTGAAAAGACACGGAACATGAATAGGAAGGATGAATGACTGAGCGGGTTTTGGGAGAGATAGCAAGAGGAAAAATATTAAGACCGACAAGAGACAGAGTCAAGTGGAATTCAATGATCGCCTACGTCCTGAAAAGACACGGAACATGAATAGGAAGGATGAATGACTGAGCGGGGTTTGGGAGAGAAAGCAAGAGGAAAAATATTAAGAGCGACAAGAGACAGAGTCAAGTGGAATTCAATGATCGCCTACGTCCTGAAAAGACACGGAACATGAATAGGAAGGATGAATGACTGAGCGCGGTTTAGGAGAGATACCAAGAGGAAAAATATTAAGAGCGACAAGAGACAGAGTCAAGTGGAATTCAATGATCGCCTACGTCCTGAAAAGACACGGAACATGAAGAAGAAGGATGAATGACTGAGCGCGGTTTGGGAGAGATACCAAGAGGAAAAATATTAAGAGCGACAAGAGACAGAGTCAAGTTGAATTCAATGATCGCCTACGTCCTGAAAAGACACGGAACATGAATAGGAAGGATGAATGACTGAGCGGGTTTTGGGAGAGATAGCAAGAGGAAAAATATTAAGACCGACAAGAGACAGAGTCAAGTGGAATTCAATGATCGCCTACGTCCTGAAAAGACACGGAACATGAATAGGAAGGATGAATGACTGAGCGCGGTTTGGGAGAGATACCAAGAGGAAAAATTTTAAGAGCGATAAGAGACAGAGTCAAGTGGAATTCAATGATCGCCTACGTCCTGAAAAGACACGGAACATGAAGAAGAAGGATGAATGACTGAGCGCGGTTTGGGAGAGATACCAAAAGGAAAAATGTTAAGAGCGATAAGAGACAGAGTCAAGTGGAATTCAATGATCGCCTACGTCCTGAAAAGACACGGCACATGAAGAAGAAGGATGAATGACTGAGCGCGGTTTGGGAGAGATACCAAGAGGAAAAATATTAAGAGCGATAAGAGACAGAGTCAAGTGGAATTCAATGATCGCCTACGTCCTGAAAAGACACGGAACATGAAGAAGAAGGATGAATGACTGAGCGGGGTTTGGGAGAGATACCAAGAGGAAAAATATTAAGAGCGACAAGAGACAGAGTCAAGTGGAATTCAATGATCGCCTACGTCCTGAAAAGACATGGATCATGAAGAAGAAGAAGATCAACCATCGTCTGACAAGTACAATTCATTGTATACAAACATGATAGCCTTTATGTATCGGTGTAAAATGTTTTTAATGATAATTACGTATAATAAGAATATAATAATTATAATAATATATTGCTCCACTTTGTATTGAGCAATTTTAAAAAAGTAAATGCTACGAACTGCGGATTTTTTCTCCGTTTGTTCTTATTTATACTCAGCAATGAATTGAGTTCTTTCGGTGACTGACATGTGTATACGTCGCTTATATATAATACGCTAAAATTTGCCTTCTCTGATTCCATGTGCCTATGGCTTAGGAGTTAGCGACTGACACTAAATCGGTCGAGTTTCGTCACTCTGATGAGCTGTGATACAGTGAAACAGGCTTGTATCTGAATTTGAATGACAAGTACACACATATATATATATATATATATATATATATATATATATAGCTTAGAAAAAAATTACATATTCTGCAATTTCATGAGTAATACGTATTACGTCGCTGACCGTGCAGCTCGTCAGACCCATATGATACAACAGTTAATCTTCTGGAATATTTTGAAGATTAACTGTTGTATCATTTGGGCCTGACGAGCTGCAATGTCAGCGGCGAAATACGTATTACCCATGAAATTGTAGAATATCTAAAAAATTTTCTAAATTATATTACTCTGTTAAATTAAATAAATTTGACATTGAGTTCTTTTGAGTTCGTCTCTAGTGGAATTTACCTGACTAATATACCAAGTATTGTACGTTACTCCGATAGAGACGAACTCAAAAGAACTCAATGTTAAATTTATTTAATTTAACAGAGTAATATAATTTAGATATTTTTTTTTAGATATTCTGCAATTCCATATATATATATATATATAGTGGACTCTCTTATCGTAAACGATAAATGATTTCAGCAGTGGATGTTACCCTTCGTTTTACACTTCCGCATGGGGTTTCTGCCTTGCGTGCACTTAGTTGAACTATTAGCCATCCAGCTACTGATCAACCTGTACTAAAATTTGTTTGATGGTCAGTTTCTTGTGCGCCAAATGAACACTCACCATCAAAACATTATAGCCCATACAGGTGCACTGAGTGTCACCGTTAGGTGTTTGTGATGATCGCGTTATTAAATAACCTAAATTATGAAATAACTTTAATTTATCGAGACAGTTGCCAACATCTCATAAAAATATATGTGTGTATGTGTGTGTCTCTATAAGTGTGTATACAATTCATATACAATAATTCTGTAAGCGCTAAATAACGTTTCGCTCTTGATAAGAACGGCGAAGCTGAAGCTGTTGCTCTTGATATCTAGAAAGCATTTGACAGCATTTGGCATGCTGGCCTTCTGTGCAAGCTCCAGACCTACGATATTTCTGGACGATTGTTTGATTTAATCCAATCGTTCCTATCAAATCAAGAAATAAAGGTTGTTTTAAACGGGAAAACTTCTAGATCGTTTCATACGAATGCGGGCATCTATCAATGCCATTATATTAGGTCTTATACTGTTTATGATCTTCATCAATGATCGTCCTGGTGTAGTCAGTTCCCAAGTAGGCGGTCTATGCAGATGACATCACTGTTCATTTTCGTCTCAATAAGAAATCTGGCAAGACTGACAAAGTACACCTGGATGCTGCCCTTCAACGGACCGTCAATCTATGATTGAATGGGGTAGGAAATGGCTGATAAATTTTAATGACTCCAAAGCGAAACCGTTCTACTTTAAAAACTATCGAGAAACTTTCCTGACTATGATCATAATGAATGACGCTAGTCTCCTAGAGAGCAACACACTGTGCCTCCTTGGCCTCACTCTCTCAAATGATCTAAAATGGCATGACTACATCAAATTCATTGCTGCATCTCCTGCTAGGACGTTTGGGTCTCTGTGTCAGGACAGGAAATTTTTCTTGTCAGAATCCATTTTGCAGATTTATAAATCTACCATTCTTCCGTGCATTGAATACTATTATCATATCTGGTCGGGGACTTCTGCTATACATCTTGAGGTTCTCGACAAAATCCAATGGATGATATGATAGTCGGTCCTGATTTAGCATCACGTCTTCAGTCATTTTCTCGTGGACGTGATGAGGCTTCCCTTTGACTTTTCATGGTAACTGAAGTGCCTTTTTTCTGGTTCCTCGACCACATGTATTTACTCGTACTACTAGATTTGCATCCAGGTCGCACTCTTTTACTGTCAAAGTGTAACCACCTCTTCTACTCTAACAGTTTCTTTTCTTGCACTTCCCGTTTAGGGAACTCATTTTTGTTTGCTTGCTTCCTTGATAGCTACAATTCTCCAAAAGTTATAATGCGACGTCAATTGCCACCTTCTATCCTCTTGAGTCTCATTCATGTTTTATTCTTCCTAAAATACACTCTGTACCCAGTCTTTTCTCTTCTCTGATAGCTACAATTCTCCAAAAGTTTAAATGCAACATCAATTGCCATCTTCTATCCTCTTGAGTCTCATTCATCTTTTATCCTTCCTAAAATACACTTTGTGCCCATTTTTTTATCTTTCGTGAGAGCTACAATCCGAAAGTTTAAATGCATCGCTAATTGCCATCTTCTATCTATTTGAATCCTATCCATTCCTTACCGTTCTTCGACATCCCCTGTAACTTGCTTTTTCTCTCACTGTAACCCCTTGAGCACCAGTGGCAGTCCTGCTTTCTAGGTGCGAAATGATTACAAAGGAATTTAAAAACGTACAATTGGAATACAATAATCAGGTCAGCGTTAATGTATAATTTAAATACAATAAACACGTCAGTACTAAATACAGTTCGAGTACAATAATTACCTCAGAGATAAAGAGCAATTTGAGTACAATAATGATCTCAGTGCTAAGGTGCAATGCAAGTACAATAATTATGCAAGAACTATCGTGCAGTTCAAGTACAGTAATAATGTCAAACGTTAAAGTACAATTCGAGTACAATAATTATGTCAATGCTAAAGTTAAATTCGATCACAACAATCATGTCGGCGTTAAAGAGCATTTCAAGTGCAATAATCATCCAAGAGCAAATGTACAATTCCAGTACAATAATGATGACAGCGCTAAAGTACACATCGAGTATAATAATCGTGTGAGCGCTAATGTAAAACTCGAGTACAATAGCCACACACGCGCTAAGGTACAATTCGAGTACAATAATCATGTCAGTCCTAAAGTTCAATTCGAGTAGAATAACCATGTCACCTCTAAAGTACAATTCGAGTACAATAACCATGTCACCTCTAAATTTCAATTCGAGTACAATAACCATTCACCACTAAAGTTCAATTCGAGTACAATAACCATTCACCACTAAAGTTCAATTCGAGTAGAATAACCATGTCACCTATAAAGTACAATTCGAGTACAATAACCATGTCACCTCTAAAGTACAATTCGAGTACAATAACCATGTCACCTCTAAATTTCAATTCGAGTACAATAACCATTCACCACTAAAGTTCAATTCGAGTACAATAACCATTCACCACTAAAGTTCAATTCGAGTACAATAATCATGTCACCTCTAAAGTTCAATTCGAGTACAATAACCATGTCACCTCTAAATTTCAATTTAAGTATAATAATCATGTCAGTGCTAAATTTCAATTCGTGTACAATAATTATGTGACCTCTAAAGTTCGATTCGAGTATAATAATCATGTTACCTCTAAAGTACAATTGCAATACAATAATCATGTCAGCGGTAACGTTCAGTTCGAGTATAATAATCATGTCACCTCTTAAGTTCAATTCGAGTACAATAATCATGTTAGCACTAGCGTTTGATTCGAGTACAATAATCATGTCACATCTAAAGTACAATACGAGTACAATAATCATATCATCTCTAAAGTTTAATTCGAGTACAAAAATCATGTTACATCTAAACTTCAATTCGAGTACAATAACCATGTCACCTCTAAACTTCAGTTCGAGTACAATAACCATGTCACCTCTAAACTTCAATTCGATTACAATAGTCATGCCAGCTCTAATGTTCAATTTGAGTACAATAATCATGTCAGTGCTAAAGTTCAATTCGAGTAGAATAATCATGTCACCTCTAAAGTACAATTCGATTACAATAACCAATATAGTGTCAAAGTTCAATTCTAATATAATAATCATGCCAGCTCTAAATCTAATTCCAGTTCAATAATCACGTAAACTCTAAAGTATAATTCGAGTAATGTCAGAGCTAATTTACAATTTGAGTACAATAATCATGTCCGCAATAAAGTACAATTCCCCCAAATTACAATTCGAGTTCACTAAGTGTTTAATACAGTTCAAGTACAATAATCATGTCAGCACTAAAGTTTAATTAAAATACGATAATTTATCAGTGCTAAATTCCAATTAGAGTACAATATAGATGCAAAAAACTCGAGTGAAAAAGAATTGTAAAGCGGAACGTTTAGATAAAAGCAAAAGTAATATATAGTTGAGTTTGTAGCAATACATAGTTGAGTTTGTAGTAAAAAGTATTAGTGAATGTACTTCATGAATGAAATAAAAAGAAAATATTTCACTTCTATTGTACTGATAGTCATGGTAGTAGAACTAGTTGCATTTATTGTGTTTGCTATTACCTTCGTCTCTCTGGCCCCAGCCTACTCCCATATTACGTACACTGTCTTCCTGTTTCAGCAGCTTTTCTTTCGACTAACGCGCACTTGATTCAATGATCGATAGCGTTCTCAACTTCACGATTCTGCTTGAGTAGACCCTAACTCTCCCCACGGTACTTAAAGCTTGGTTCTTTACTTGTAGCTGTGACTACTATTGTTAGGCCAATTCGGGGGATTGGGTCGAACAAAGACTGGGCTTACTTAGTGGTAGGCGCTGATTGCAATGAAGATCTTTGAGAGATATATGAAAGAATTATTGCATGTTCTTGAACAGAGCTAAATGAGTTTGGTGCGGGGAGCCATTTTTTAATTGCATTTTTTGTGGAACGATAGAAAGAGAGAAAGGATCAAAATTAAGAAAAACAAATAAAAGGAAAATTGTAAAAATAAAATATTTAAGCGAATAAGAAATCGAAAAAGGTATAAGAAAGGAAGAAAGCGAAAGATGAAATAGAAAGAAAGAAAATAGAAAAAGCAAAATGAGAGAAGAAAAGAACAACAAAGAAAGAAAGGAAGAAAGAAAGAAAGAGAAAAAGGAAGAAAAAATAAAGAAAGGAATAAAAATATTTAAATACAAATACAAGGAACATTGTAAAGATAAAATCTTTGAGAGAATAAGGAATCAAAAAGTCGAAAGAAAGAAAGAAAGAAAGAAAGAAAGAAAGAAAGAAAGAAAGAAAGAGAAAAGGAAAATAAGAAAGAAAGAGAATGAGGAAAGGGAGAAAGAAAGAAAAATGAAGGAAGGAAGGAAGGAAGGAGAAAGAAGGCTGAATAGAACTAGAAAGAAAGAAAAAAAGAAAATGAAAGAAAAGAGGAAGAAAGAAATTGAAAGAGAGAAGAAAAGAGAAAGAAAGAAAGAAAAAGGAAAGAAAGAAAATGAGAGAAAGAAGAAAGATGTAGGATTAAAGGAAGGAGAATGAATGATGAACAAAAAACAAGAGAGGCAAAGAAGGAAAGCATGAACAAAAAGGAAATAAAGAACAAAGTAAAAAAGATGAAAAAAAGAAGAAAAAAAGAAAGATGAAAAAGATTAGAGGAAAGAAAAAAAAGGAGATAATGAATAATGGTAGTTTCGAAGAAACAACGAAATTCTGAATAAGAAAGAAAGAAAGAACAAAATGGGGAATAAATGAAAAAAGAAAAAGAATGGAAAAGAAAAACATAGAAAAAAGAACGACAACATGATTGAAACAAGAATGAAATTCATAGAAAAAGAGAAAATGAATGTGGAAAGGGAAAAAACGAAGTGAAAAAAACAAAGAAAACAATTAATTGAAAGGATAAGAATAAAACAGTAGTAAAAAAAGGGCCAAAATAAAAAAGAAAGAGAAAAGAAAGGGAAAATAAGAAAGAAAAAAGATGAAATAAAAAAATATCCACACATAGAAAGAAACAAAGTAGATAAAATCTACTATATAAACAATAAGTAAAATCAATACTGAGCACCAGGAAGAGACAGCTGAAGATCTTAGGACATGTAATGAAGAAGGAAGGTTTGGAGAATCTAATACTCACAGGTCAGATAGAGGGAAAGTAAAGCAGGGGAAAGCATGACATATTTGAAGGGTCTGAGCAGGTAGATGGCAGAGCGGGGTTTGGGTGGTAAAAGGGAGAAAGCATGCTAAAAGCTACCAGGGATAGGGAGACATGGAAGGCCATGATCCTGAAGGGACATGGCACATTGAAGAAAGAGAAAACCAATATTGCTTGCAGTTAGAGGAAAGTAATGTTTCTGATCCTAATTCTTCCACATCCTGTAAACCCTTGCAATTTAGTGGCTTTATTGCCTTGCATGGAGTGATAAATATAAGTCAGAACAAAAGAGTGAAGTGACAACAAGTGCGGTATTTTTTTGCGTATAATATAACACCGTGTTTCTGAAAGGAAAAACAGGGAATAAATTGTATCCTTGAATACGAACCTCCATGTTTGTTTGTTTGTTTATTTTTTCTAATTGATATCATATCACCCCATGCAAGGCAGTAAAGCTACTAAAGTGCAAGGGTTTAGAGAGTGTGGAAAAAATAGGAACAAAAACATTAATAGTGAACAGAAAGAGAAAAGAGTAATCAGGAGGACAGTAGATAGCGATTGACATTGCATTTAAATTTTTGTTTTAATCTGTATCACCCCATGCAAGGCAATAAAGCCACTAAAGTGCAAGGGTTTACAGGGTGTGGAAGAATTAGGATCAGAAACATTAATATTAAGCAGAAAAAGAAAAGAGTAATCAGGAGGACAGTAGATAGCGATTGACATTGCATTTAAATTTTTGTTTTAATCTGTATCACCCAATTCAAGGCAATAAAGCCACTAAAGTGCAAGGGTTTACAGGATGTGGAAGAATTAGGATCAGAAGCATTAATATTAAGCAGAAAAATAAAAGAGTAATCAGGAGGACAGTAGATAGCAATTGATATTACATTTAAATTTTTGTTTTAATCTGCATCACCCCATGCAAGGCAATAAAGCCACTAAAGTGCAAGGGTTTACAGGGTGTGGAAGAATTAAGAACAGAAACATTACTAGTGAGCAGAAATAGAAAAGATTAATCTTGATGATAGTCGATAGCGATTGACATTGAATTTAACTTGTTAGAAATTAGAGTTGGCCAGAAATCCTGGAGCCAGAAGGATGTTCTCTAGACGAGAAGCGCGAGAAAAGAACTTTTTAGCATAGAATCTACGGCTAGATCTAGCCAGCTTAACTGCAAATTGATGAGATCTCTACGCCAGTCTTGTATTGCGCTTAAATTTTTGTTGTGGATCTCTCCCTTTTGTATATGACAATTGACTCGACTGAGTGTACATATACTCCTGCCATAGAGAGAACAGGGAAGATCTGGAATCTCAGTTGTAGTTGCAGTTTACAGTGGAGAGTAATCGAAGAGATCCGTTACAGTTATCGAAGCGTTTCGACAGATACTGAAGTTACCCAGAGACCAGACTAGATCTAAGTTCCACACAGCTAGAATAAGTTACCCGGACATACTATTTCACTTCAAGATTCGTATATATTTATTTCTGCTGATAGTATTCCTGAATTGACTAACCCGCGTTCCAGTTTGTATATTACGTTCAATATAACCTAATTTCTATCTGCATACCGGTTTTTGTTGTTCATTATTTTGGCGTTCCTCCTCCGGAATCCACAACAATTTTAAAAACATTTGTGGTGCCATAGTGAAGAACTTATCCGAACAATTTCCATGAAAATATTCATAGAAAAGACACAGGGAGGCAACCTTACAGCAGTGGGAAAGTGACGGAAGCCGAGTCACCAGATCAGGACCAATAATATTGCTGATTCTTCTTTGGATTTTATCAAGGAACTCAAAGTAAATAGCAGGGACACCGAAACATGATACCGAACCATATGTGGTAGCAATATTCTGAGAATGGATGTAATGTATTTTTGTTTTTTAGTTGTAGAATATTATCCATTGAATTCTAAATGCCGTACATACATTAGACTAAAATATTTAATTTGTCACGATATTGGTCATCATCATAATTATCATCACATCACCTCCCGACTGCTTCAATAGTCAGGGTGACCTGAGAGCAGAAGAAAGAGATGTTTATTCTTCCTCCTAATGAACAGGGGTTGCGTGCTAAGAACCACCAGGAATAGGGTGACGGAGAAGGCCATGATCGCCTCGGTCCTGAAAGAACAAAGCACCTTGAAGAAGAAGAAAATTTTCTGAAAACGTGTACTTGTGTATAATACGACCCCACTATTTCAACTTTAATTTTCGTTCAATTTTTTTCGTTTTATGCACAAAAAATATGGTTTTGTCTGAATGCAGTCAATCCTAATGGTTCGAGCGCAGAACCAATCGCTTCAAAACGAAAGGAGAGATAACTCTCAATTGTTTCGACAAACATTATATTTATGAAAATATTTTTAATGTTGTTCATACTTCAGAATGTTTAATTTATTTGTTCAGTTATTTTCAGTTCACTATTAATTTTACAATAATTTAAAATTTAAAATTATATATATTTCAGTAATGAAATGCATTGGAGCACTCCAGTTATTGGGCGCGTAATATGATATGCGCTAAAAAAGACTGCCTTCTTCCGTGGCCCAGGGGTAGAGTCGCCGACTGACGCCAATTCGGTCGGGTTTCGAGCCTGGGATAAGGAGCAATCGGAGTCTAACTGTAGTGATGAGCTGTGATACAGCGAAACAGATGTGTCTGCGGATGACAATATATATATATATATATATATATATATATATATATATATATATATATGCGGTGTAGATATATGTAGTGGAGCCAAAAGTGGGTCCACGGAAATATAACAAGGAACACGAGGTGTAGGTTAAAGAAAGATGTATTTACAGGAAAGGTTACAAAGAAGAAGGTACAAATAAGTAGAGCTTACGAATCCAGTATGGTCCTTGGTAGTCAACTGCGGTCATGCGCACAGTGCTACTCTCTGTTTTCCCACTACTGTTGTCACATACCTATTAATATAGCAGTGGGTGAGTCCATGTTGAGGTGAGTCTGGGTTCCACAACAATATAGAAGAATCCAGAAGAGTGTCCAGTACATAAAATCGTAGGATAACTCTCTAGGAGAGCTCTAAATATATATGTATATAAATACATATAGAGCAAATATATGTAAAAATTAAGACAGACAGCTTATTCCATGGTTAAGTGGAAATACAGGCCTACTTCAGGCGAACCATCTTCAGCTTCCGTCGTTATTGTACAGAAGATTTTACAAGAATTTGCGTAAAATCTTCTGTACAATAAAGACGGAAGCTGAAGATGGTTCGCCTGAAGTAGGCCTATATTTCCACTTAATCATGAAATAACGTGTCTGTCGTAATTTTCACACACACACACACACACACACACACACACACACACACACACACACACACACACACACACACACACACACACATATATATGTATATATATATGTTCCTCTCTCTCTTTCTCTTTTTCCGAACTACTATGTATATGTGTGTATGTGTGCATCTGCGTGTGTCTACGTGTGTGTGTCGAAGAGAAATTAAAGTTAGATACGAATCCGACAAATGGGAAAAACGATTATGTCTTTCATTAGCAGCTCATTTTTTTAATCATTTCACCCCAAGCAAAGTGGGACCACCGCTAGGGCGCAGGGCGTTGCATTGAGAGAAAAGACTGGGTACAATGGGTTATTGAAGAAAAGATAAAAGATGAATGGGATTCAAGAAGACAGGCGGTGGCAATTGACGTTGCATTTGAATTTTTGGAGATCGTAGCTATCAGAGAAACAAGAAAACGGAAGGGAAGTGCGAGAAAAGAAACTATTGGAGTAGAAGTGAGCGTTACATTTAACTATTTCAACGGTAAAAGGTTGGGACCTAGATGCCAATCTAGTAGCACGCTTAAATTCACGGAAAAAAATTCGTAAGTGCAGTTGCCATAAAAATATTTGTAGAAAAGACAGAGAAAAGCCGCATACAGTCGGTGAGAAATTGACTGAGAGATGCCAAATCAGAACTGATTACGTTGCAGGTGCAATTTTTAAGCAGCTGTAATCAAATTCATTTCTACTGGTAACAGTCTGGTAAAAAAACAAATAAAAAAAACAGTTAATTAAAAACAGTTATTTTGATATCGCATTTTCAACTAATACTGCAATCAGAGCAAGCGCGTATGCCTCCCTCTCGGAACTCAAGCCTGAGTGGGAACCCTGAATAATGCCTTTTAACCGTTGCTATCTCATCAACCTTTGCTTTTTTTTTCGACCTACATTTATATACGTTACAAATTAACCTAAGCACAACTGACTGTTAAAGGATGAAAAATTTCGCCTTTTTGATGTTATTTTGTGGTCTTTTATTTTTGGTAGGTCAACAAATCTATAAATTTGTTTAGCCCATGCGAAGTCTCGAGAAAAAGATATTATATAAAATTCACTATTCTTTATCCATAATGTTGAATGTTTAAAAAATGAAACTTTTTATCAATAACAAAATTTAAAAATTAATTAAGGAAAAAGTTATTTTTATATCGTACTAGCAGTATAGCGCGGCGTTGTGTAATGAAAGCTTTAAAACTAATCCATGGTCCTGGATCTCAGACTCTTTGGACGTTGGCACGAAAGACTAAAAAGCAATAGTTGTTTCCAGTTAAAGCGAAACCGTAGACTGAAAGAAAAATGAATGGATGTAAGTCCAATTTTGATTTCCTGGTATCGATATCAAATAAGTTTTTTTCGTCGTAAACAGAAATTTGAAGGCTAAATAAATCCTCTGAGTAAATGGTATCATGGCTGAAACTAAGAACTACAATTATACCTATTAGAGCCAAACCCGAAGCAAAAACTAAAATAAAAGGGCTGAGAAAATACAGACATACAGGCAGATAAACACACACACACACACAAACATCTTTCCTTATATATATATATATATATTATCGATTTTCTGCACTATTGTACGAACTGCAACCTTGAAACTTCTGAATATTGTTTCATATGACTTTGTCTATGAGTGTATCAAACTTGATTAAAATCCGACCACTCCTTCTATAACCCGATTTTTTCGATTATCGATTTTCGATATTTATCGGGGGTACCTCGACACAAAACCTAGCTAAGAACACTCGCAGACGCTTATAGTATAGCTGTGCAAATTTTCAAGAAAATCGGTTCATCCGTTTCGGAGTCTATAGATAACGGACACACACACACACACACACACACACACACACACACACACACACACACACACACACACACACATATACACGCACACAAAGTTCCATTTATAAATAAGGTTAGATTTTCAACTAATACTGAAATCAAGGCGAGCGCGTACGCCTCCCACTCGAAACTCAAGCTTGGGTGGGGACCCTGAATTTTGCTTTTTAACTGTTGTTATCTCATCAACCTTTACTTTTTTTTTTTACCTACGTTTATATAGATTACAATTAAACTAAGCACAACTGACTGTTAAAGGATGAAACAAAAGACTTTTTTATGTCATTTTAGGAGTTTTTTTTTGTCGGTCAAATCTATGAATTTGTTTTGCTCAACAATAAGTCTCGAGAAAAAGAAAACATTATATAAAATTCATTACTTTTTATCCATGACATTGAATGCGTTCAAATTATTCAACTTTTTTTTTAACAAGAGTCTCAAGTTGGTCTACGTCTATATCGTGTTGACTACACTGGTTCTCGTTCGATCACCGAAGTTAAGCAACATTGAGCCTGGTCAGTACTTAGATGGGTGACCGTTTGGGAATACTGTACTGCAAACGTCCACCGGTTCTCCATGTTTGGGGGTTGGACGCAGGAATAACAACCCTGCCCCATAAAAAAACCAGTTTGTTACGGAAACAGTAACAAAAAGTTACTGCCCTACAAACCATTGGGTGTATAAAGGGTGAGATGATGATGATGATGCTGATGATGATGAATTTCAAATTGATGTTAAATATTGCCGCAAAACATTGTTAATTCATCTAAGATGGAATGATCTAATATGACAGGTCTCTAATTTGTATATATTTTCAATTTTCTGGTTGAGTTGTTCCCCTATCTCATATACGATGCATTGTTGTACATAATTAGGTTATCCTTGACTCTTGCTGTCATGCAGCTCTGCCTTCTTGGCAACTCTGATCGTGCTGTGGTTTCCGTTAATATTTCCTTCCACTCCCGCTTCTTCTAGGAACCTCCTCCCAGCAGAATATCTTACTACTATCAAAAGCGGACTGAGATGCGTTCCGCGACTTCCTGGCGATGTCCCTCGGAACAAAATGTTGAAGGCTGTTCATCCGAGGTCTCCTCCAAAGTAAAAGGCGGCATCGATGCTTTTATTCCTTCCAAGAAGTTCCAACATAAGCTTCATTCTTCCCCTTGGTTCTCCCCTGCTTCCTCAACCGCCATTGCGAAAATCAGTCAGTCAGTTAAGTGCCATGCGTGATACACGCTTGGGCGATCATGTCTCTTTCGAGACATGACTGACTGGGCAGAAGATTATCCCGCAGTAGGTTGCCATTGCTTTCTGCGGTAGACTGGTTGCCGACCAAGGCAATAGAGCCCAATCTTTCCTGTTATTTAACCCATAACTGGAAGGAATAGACGGATTAATACCTTTCCTAAGGGTATTTGCGCGTAAGTGAATGCAATGAATTCGGCTGGAATTCGAACTCGGCTCCCCGATTCCTCGTTCCGAGCCGATACCCAATGCTCCACAACGCACATCCTTACAAGCCTGTTTTGCTGTATCACAGCTCATCAGTGTGGCTAGATATATCCACTTGCTTCTGGCCGGGATCGAAAACTCGACCGATTTGGTGTCAGTCGGAGTCTCTACTCCCTAAGCAATTGCGGAACTACTTGTGGCTTTACCAAAGTGACCTGTCTGACCATAACAGGCGCCATTTTGTCTCCGCTCGCAATGAATGCAAGCGAGTCCTAAATGATGCTAAGCTGTTATTTTTTAATAGAATGAAGCAACGTACATCCCACAAGTTTGACGTTAAGGAGTACTGGCGGCTCTGCAAAAGTGGGCTGAACAACAGCAAAAATACAATCCCTCCACTGTTTGAAAATTTTAAAGTTCTAACATCCACAGCAGACAAGGCTGGGTGCTTTGTGGCGGTATTCTAGTAATTGTCCTTAAGAAATGTGCCCCTGAACTCTCTTTTGTCCTCTCCAAACACTATAACTTTTGCCTTACTACTTCTTGCTTCCCTGATTGTTGGAAGTCCTCCTCTGTAGTTTCTGTCCTTAAAAAATCTGGAGAGTCCTCCAACCCTTTTAACTATCGACTTCTCAGATTCTTACCGCTCTTTGTCAAAGTGATCGAGGGTATTATAAATGCTGAAATGATTCAGTATCTCACCTCCAATAAATAATTTTCTGATAAGTAGTATGAATTTTGTTTCGCCAGGTCTACTGCTGATGTGCTAACAACCACCATTGAGTACATATATCAGGCTCTTGATATGAACGGTGAAGCCCGGGCTTTTGCCTGGATATCTCGAAAGCATTTGATAGGGTTTGGCATGCTAGCTTTTTGCAAAAGCTACAGGGTTACGCTATTCGATTTAAACCAATCGTTCCTGTCAAATCGTAAAATGATGGTTGTTCTAAATGGGAATACTTCGAAATCTTTTCTTATGGGCGCGGGTGTCCCTCAAGTCTCTATCCAAGGTCCTACGCTCTTCCTGATATTTGTCAACGATCTTCCTTATCTAATCGATTCCCAAATTAGCATCTATGCAGATGACACCACTATCTACTCCCGTCTCAATATGAAGTATACCAGGACTGACAAAATAGATCTCGCTTCTGCTCTTAGAAAGGACCTCCAATCGGTGATGGATTGGGGTAAGAAGTGGTTCGTAAATTCTAATGTTTCCACAGCAAAGCTGCTCTCCTTTAACCACCACAGAGAAGCTTTCTTAGCTTCCAGCAATATGGATCACACTATTCTCTCCGAAAACAATACACTGAGCATCCTCGGCTTCACTCTCTCAGTCGACCTCATATGGAATGAATACATTGAATCAATAGCTACATCCACTGCTAAGAAGGCTGAGTCGCCATTAATATTTCGCGTCAGAATCCATCTTGCACATTTATGAATTTACCATTCGTCCGTGCATTGAATACTGTTGCCATATCTGGTCAGGTGCTCCTGCTGTTCATCTCGGGGTTCTTGACAAACTCCAGAGGAAGATCTGCAATGTAACTGGTCCCTATTTTTTTGCTCACCTTCAGTCACTTTTTCACCGGTGCGCCGATGGCCTCCCTCTGTTCTTTTAAAAAGTATTTTCACAGCTTTTGCTCTGACGAGCTTCATTCCCTGGTGCCCTATCCTCATCAGTCCGTGCAACTAGATTGGCAACTAGGTCCCACCATTTTACTGTCAAAATAGGCAAATGTAACCACCAATTTTACTCTAGCAGTTTCTTTCTTCGAACTTCCCGCCCGTGGAACACCTTTTCACATGCTTGCTTCCCTGATAGCTACAATCACTGAAAGTTAAATGTAACGTCAATTAGGATCTTCTATCTCCGTGACCCCTTCCTCTATCTTACCCTTTCTACAACATCATCTATTCTGTTTTCTTTTTTGTCTTCCTCCTTCTCTCATTGTAACCCCCAGCGCACCAGTGGAAGTACTGCCTAGCTTGGGGTGAAACGATTATTTAAAAAAAACAAAGCTAAATCCACTGCTAAGAAGGTTGGGTCACTGTGTCGGGCCAGGATGTTTTTTCCGCCTGAATCCATCCTGCATATATACAAATCAACCATTCAACTTTGCATGGAATACTGCTGCCATATATGGTCAGGCGCCCCTGCTGTTCATCTCAGTGTTCTCGACAGGCTTCAAAGGAGAATCAGTAATGTGATAGGTACTGACTTGGCAGCTCGACTACAGCCACTTCCCCACCGACGAAATGTGACCTCCCTTTGTCTGTTCTATAAATACTTTCATGGCTTCTGCTCCAACGAACTTAAGTCACTGGTGCCTCCTCAACATGTGTTTACTCGTGCAACCAGACTGGCAACTGGGTCCCACTCATTCACAGTCAGGTTAGCCAAATGCAGATGACAATTCTACTCCTGCAGCTTCTTCTCTCGCACTTCCCGCCTGTGGAACTCGCTCCCGTATTCTTGCTTTCCTGACGGCTACAACCTCCAGAAATTTAAATGCAAAGTCAATACTCATCTACTAACCACTGGCCTCTAGCTCTCTCCCCACCCCTGTATAACCTTCCCTTTCTCTCCACCTATGTAGATTGACGACTGGTTCCCACCCATTCACAGTCAGGTTAGCTAAATGCAGACGACAATTCTACTCCTGCAGCTTCGTCTCTCACACTTTCCGCCTGTGGAACTCGCTTCCATATTCTTGCTTTCCTGACGGCTAAAACCTCCAGGAATTTAAATGCAATGTCAATACTCATCTATTAACCACTTGACTCTTGTTCTTTCCCCACCCCGTATATCCTTTCCTGTCTCTCCACCTTTGCAACTGTCATCACACCTGTATTCTCATCCTTATATTGCTTCTTTCTAACTGGTTCGTTTTCCTCTTCATTCTCTTCTAATTAATCTTTTTACACTTATGTAGCCCCCTGCACATAAGTGGCATTACCGCCTTGCTCGGGGTGATACGATTTTTTTTTTAATCATTTCACCCCGAGCAAGGCGGAAACGCCACTGATGTGCAGGGGGTTACATAAATGTAAGAAGATTTTTTTTTTTTTTTTTAATCATTTCACCCCGAGCAAGGCAGAAACGCCACTGATGTGCAGGGGGTTACATAAATGTAGAAATATTAATTAGAAAAGAGTGAGGAGTACAAGCTAGTTAGAAAGGAACAATAGAAAACTGAGAAAGCAGGTGCAATGACAGGTACATGGGTGGAGAGAAAGGGAAGGTTATACAGGGGAGGGGAGAGAGCTAGAGGCCAGTGGTTAGTAGGTGAGTATTAACTTTGCTTTTAAATTTCTGGAGGTCGTAGCCGTCAGGAAAGCAAGAATACGGGAGTGAGTTCCACAGGCGGGAAGTGCGAGAGAGGAAGCTGCAGGAGTAGAATTGTCGTCTGCGTTTGGCTAACCTGACTGTGAATGGGTGGGACCCAGTTGCCAGTCTGGTTGAACGGGTAAACAACTGTTGAGGAGGCATCAGTGACTTAAGCTCATCCGAGCAGAAGCCATGAAAGTATTTATAGAAGAGACAGAGGGAGGCCACATTTCGACGATGGGAAAGTGGCTGTAGACGAGTCGCCAGATCAGTACCTATCACATTACAGACTCTCCTTTGGAGCTTGTCAAGAACACTGAGGAGAACGGCAGGGGCACCTGACCATAAATGGCAGCAGTACTCCATGCACGGACGGATGGTTGACTTGTATATATGCAGGATGGATTCAGGTGGAAAAAACATCCTGGATCGACATAGTGACCCAATCTTAATTAGAAAAGAGTGAGGAGTACAAACTAGTTAGAAAGGAACAATAGAAAGCAGGTGCGATGACAGATACATAGGTAGAGAGAAAGGGAAGTTTATACAGGGGTGGGGAGAGAGCTAGAGTCCAGTAGTTAGTAGATGAGTATTAACTTTGCATTTAAATTTCTGGAGGTTGTAGCCGTCAGGAAAGCAAGAATACGGGAGCGAGTTCCACAGGCGGGAAGTGCGAGAGAAGAAGGTGCAGGAGTAGAATTGTCGTCTGCATTTGGCTAACATGACTGTGAATGGGTGGGACCCAGTTGCCAGTCTGGTTGCACGAGTAAACACCTGTTGAGGAGGCCTCAGTGACTTAAGCTCGTCCGAGCAGAAGCCATGAAAGTATTTATAGAAGAGACAAAGGGAGGCCACATTTCGACGATGGGGAAGTCGAGTCGCCAGATCAGTACCTATCACATTACAGACTCTCCTTTGGAGCTTGTCAAGAACACTGAGGAGAACAGCAGGGGCACCTGACCATAAATGGCAACAGTACTCCATGCACGGACGGATGGTTGACTTGTTTATATGCAGGATGAATTAAAAAAAAAAAATTAAAATTAAATTTGTGCTTTATATAAATTTACATTATGACAATTGAGATTTTTCTTGTGTTCTTACTTATACTTTTCTTCTTTTCAGGAACGAAATTACGTAGAAATTGTCCAAATGTTTTGTATAACCGAGCGCTTTCGGTTATACATTTTGCCATTATTAAGGATGATTTCATTTTTACTTTTAACTGAATTGTATGGATTGTTTTATGTATGTATCTAAAGTTACTGCAATGTTTTATTTTCCCGAAACACTAGCCGTTTTCATAGTTGATATTAGTGAGTGTTGACTTTTGCAGTTTTTATTAATGATGCTTTCATTATTTTTAGCCTTTTTTTAAAATAAAGTTAAAAAACATGACGTCAAAATCTTCCTAAACATTTGCTATACTATACACATACGTACAGACAATTACGAATATGCATTATCATCTAAATCTTCAATATACAAACTAGAATTGTGATACACTTACATAAAGTAATATTTACGTTTTTCACTTAGGCTTGGTATCCGTTTATTTTAAAGGATAAATCGACTCTCTTTCGTTTCAGAACGCCATAAATTATACTACCGCTGCTTAACAAGTCAAATGTTTATGAGGCATTATATATATATATATATAGTAGCTACTCTATCATCTACGCATCGCTCATTCAGTAATAAATTAGAGCACTCTGGCCACTGGCGTATGATATATCATACTCAAAAGTCTGCCTCCTTCTACCGAGCGCCCATAGCTCAGAGGTAGAATCGCCAACTGACGCCAATTCGGTCGGGTTTCAATCCTGGGTTAAAAAGCAATCGAAGTCCAACAGTACTGAAACAGCAAAACAGATCTGTCTGCGGATGACTACACACACACACACACACACACACATATATATATATATATATATATATCTCCGAGTGAGTACAGAACTAGGAGAGAAAAGATTTTTTTTTTTTACACACCAAGTTCTTCAAATGTCTAACGGTCAACGCGGAAGACACATTCCCTTCATTATCAATAACCCCAACCAACCCCACAACAACAACGAACCAAATATAAACAGAGGATGATTCCAACTCTTACTCTTTCCTCCTGATGATATGTTGGAATCCCAACATTGAAACAAACATATGATTGTAGAAAAGATGACTTATATAGAAAACATTATGTACATGTTCTAAAACATAATTTATATATAATTGCATATTAGGGCAATAATCCCTCTTTTATGCATGCGTTTCTTTAAATTTTTTTTGTTTTTATATTTTTCTTCTTTTCAGGAAGTAAATTCTGTAGTAATTGTCCAAATGTTTTCTCTTTCCGAGCGCTTTCGGTTGGACTTTTTGTCATTATTAAGGATGATTTTATTTTTACTTTTAATTGAATGTATGGATTGTTTTATTTATGTATCTAGAGTTATTGTAATTTTGTTATATTCCAGACGAGGTCAACACATTGTGGCCGTGTTCTTAGTTGATATCATTGAGCGATGGCTTTTGCATTTTTTTTTATTAATGATGCTTTCATAATTTTTTAGTCTTTATTACGTATAGATAAAATTCCCAGCATGACGTCAAAATCTGCAAAAGAAATTCGTATACTATATACACATACGTACACACAGTTGTGAATATTTATCATTTAAATCTCAAATAGACAAACTAGAATTATGATGCACTTACATAGATAAAGTAATATTTATTGAACTGAGTCAGAGGCAAGTCTGATGCGGGCGGGGTAACAGTTAAGTCTGGTTAGGGGTATAGCTACTGTCTTGTGACCCATATCAGTCAGTTAAGTGCCATGCGCGATACACGCTTTGGGCGATCACGAAAGAGACATGACTGACTGGGCAGAAGATTATCCCGCAGTAGGTTGCCATTCCTTTCTGCAATAGACTGGTTGCCGACCAAGGCTATAGAACCCAATCTGTCCTATTATTTAACCCATAACTGGAGGGAAGAGACGGATTAATACCTTTCCCAAGGGTATTTGCGCGTAAGTGAATGCAAGGAATTCAACTGGAATTCGAACTCGGTTCCCCGATTTCTCGTTCCGAGCCGATATCCACTGCGCCACAACGCACATCCTGACCCATATATGTCACAAATTAATCTAAGAAAATTTGACTATTAATGGATGAAAATTTTTTGTGGATTTTAATGGCATTCTGGATTTTTTTGTTCAAATCCATAAATTTGTTTAGCTCATGCTGACGAAAAAAATGTATAAAATTCGCTATTTTTTATCCATAATGTTGAATGCGTTAAAATTCTTCAACTTTTATAAATGTCAAATTGATGTTGTAGGGGGCCTCGGTGATGTTTGTCAAGTTGGCCTTGCCCAAACTCAACCGAATTCCCCCCAATTTAAAATATCAGAAGGTTGAAAGTTGGAATGCGGAAGAATACAATATTTCGTCTTGTATATTAAAGTAAAATTTTCTGAACTAAACAGAATAACACATTTGCAAGAAGAAAATGTTCATAGAGAAAAATGTACGTAGTTAAATGTTCCTTATAGTTGATAGTAGCAGAATGCGTGTATGTAAAAAGATTAATCAGGCTACTAATAAAGTCTGTGTTCCTTCCCCCCCTTTTTTGCCGGCAAGAGAGTGAAAAGGAAAGTAAAGCAATAAAGGAAATTGTACTTAGCGGACTTTAGTTTCTAGGAATCAGTTGAAGTATCCTGCTGCTGTTGTTTTTTTTTTCTTTGACGGCGTGTGAGGGAAGACGTTAGAAAGGAAAACTGGAAAGATAGGAAAAATGGATGTATAACACGTCCCTACGTCCGGGTCGGCAAATTAAATTTTCTTTAGTTACATCTTGAGTGTCATCTCTGTGTACTTCCATTTTATAGACTGATTTGGCTAGTCAAGAGACGTGGTTAAATACTGGAATCTAGTCATGTGACTGGCTCGAAACCGCATGCCAATTTATTAGGTTATGACCGAAGTCATAGATCAATTTGCTATTTTCTATCCAATCAGAATCCAGAATCTTTATTTTTCACACTGACTTGTGAAATTTGCCTTGGTCTGGGTTTTTCCAAAATGTTTTCAGTCTTTTTGGTCTGGTGTGCAATTTTACTTTGTATTGTAGTTAATTGTTGGATGATATAGAATTTGTATCCTATAATGTTAAAACAAAATTGCCGCACAATATTGTTGACTTATTTAAGAAGGAATTACTTATTATGACATGTCTCTTATTTGTATTTAGATACATTGTATTTATTTTAAATTTTTCTAAAGGAATCGTTCGCCTATATTGCTTATGATCCTTTATCGTACATAATGACGTTACAATAAAAAAATTATTTTATGTGAATATTACTTTGTAAAAATAGTAGGAGGATGTGCGTTGTGGTGCATTGGATATCGGCTCGGAACGAGAAATCGGGGAGCCGAGTTCGAATTCCAGTCGAATTCATTGCATTCACTTACGCGCAAATACCCTTGGGAAGGGTATTGATTCGTCTATTCCTTCCAGTTATGGGTTAAATAACAGGACAGATTGCGTTCTATAGCCTTGGTCGGCAACAAGTCTACCGCAGAAAGCAATGGCAACCTACTGCGGGATAATCTTCTGGCCAGTCAGTCATGTCTCGAAAGAGACATGATCGCCCAAACGTGTATCAAATATGGAACTTAACTGACTGACTGAAAAATAGTAGTAGATGAGGAGCATATAATAGATTGGGGAGAACACAAGAATCTGGCACAGGTCCTGTCTGCAAGTTTAACTACTGTTCTCCGACAGGCAATATGGATTCTGCTTTGACAGGTCCACGGTCGACCTGCTAACATCTGTAACGGAGTACAGGCCCTTGATGAGTCTGATGAGGCTCGCGCAGTTGCTCTGTACATCTCCAAGGCTTTCGACAGGGTTTGGCACCCTGGCCTCCTATGCAAACTACGCGGTTATGGTATTACCGGTCGCCTGCTTGACCTAATCCAATCTTTCTTAACTAACCGCAAAATGAAGGTCGTTCTGAATGGGCGTGCCTCTTCGTCCTACAGCACGAATGCTGGTGTCCCACAGGGCTCTATCCTGGGCCCGACGCTCTTCCTTATTTTCATCAACGACCTCCCAGATGAGATCAAGTCCCAAGTAGGCATCTACGCAGATGACACTACAATATACTCCCGCTTCAGTAAGAAACCTGTCGTGGCGGACAGACATAATCTCGCTGCTGACCTTGAGCGGGATCTACACTCTGTGGTGAACTGGGGCAAGAAGTGGCTTGTCAACTTCAATTCATCTAAGACCAAGCTGTTGTCTGTCAACCATTACAGGCAACCTCTCCTGCCTCCCATAAGCATAGACCAGGTGATTCTCCCGGAGAGTAATACACTACGCCTCCTCGGACTTACCCTGTCCTCAGACCTCAAATGGAACCACTATATTGAATCCATAGCAAAATCTACTGCTAAGAAGATTGGGTCACTATGTCGATCCAGGATGTTTTTTCCACCTGAATCCATCCTGCATATATACAAGTCAACCATCCGTCCGTGCATGGAGTACTGCTGCCATTTATGGTCAGGTGCCCCTGCCGTTCTCCTCAGTGTTCTTGACAAGCTCCAAAGGAGAGTCTGTAATGTGATAGGTACTGATCTGGCGACTCGACTGCAGCCACTTTCCCATCGTCGAAATGTGGCCTCCCTCTGTCTCTTCTATAAATACTTTCATGGCTTCTGCTCGGATGAGCTTAAGTCACTGATGCCTCCTCAACAGGTGTTTACTCGTGCAACCAGACTGGCAACTGGGTCCCACCCATTCACAGTCAGGTTAGCCAAATCCAGACGACAATTCTACTCCTGCAGCTTCCTCTCTCGCACTTCCCGCCTGTGGAACTCACTCCCGTATTCTTGCTTTCCTGACGGCTACAACCTCCAGAAATTTAAATGCAAAGTTAACACTCATCTACTAACCACTGGACTCTAGCTCTCTCCCCTCCCCTGTATAACCTTCCCTTTCTCTCTACCTATGTATCTGTCATCGCACCTGCTTTCTATTGTTCCTTTCTAACTAGTTTGTACTCCTCACTCTTTTCTAATTAATCTTCTTACATTTATGTAACCCCCTGCACATCAGTGGCGTTTCCGCCTTGCTCGGGGTGAAATGATTAAAAAGAATAAAAATTTCTTTTCTATTTCTTAAAACCACCTATGGGAAATGTAAGCAACCATTCACCATCTAGAGTAATAGCCCTTGCGCAAAAATTAATCAACATGGTCGAAATCATAATTTGCTACTAGAAAAAAGAATTAAAAAAGACTGAGTAAAAATATAACGATGGCGCAACGTCATCAGATTTTTAAAAATACACAGACATAAAGGTTTCTTTAAATTAAACAACACACTTAATGTATTTGTCTGTCATCGAAACATCCATGACCACAATTTTGACCCTGAAAATGGTGTTTCAATATATAATTACTATGCAACGTCCTGCCCTCTGTAGACAAAGAGAGATGAAATTCAGGTTGGCCTTACTCGGTGAGATTACTGCTTAACCCAGGTAATATCTAATACTTATAAGGTAATATTTTTAACATCGGTCATTGATCATAATTTTTCTTTGTTTTATACTGCCAATGATTAATTTTTTGACGAAGTGCTGACCGAAAGTCGCCTTAAATCTCCCCCCTTGGTTTTAAACAAGATACTTTTGTATTTATTATAATAATAAAGGGAAATATGATCCTTATACTGTAATCAGTTTTGTTTTGGTGTGACAGTAAAAAGAAAAGGTTTTTATATATATATATATATAAATTAGTTTTTGGGCATAACTAAATTATACCGGTACACAGTTGTATTATAAAGTGTTCAATACAATTATATTGTAGAATTTAAAATATTTTTCTTTTGGAAATGACTTATTTCCGAAACCAAGGTTTTAATCATTCGGTATCTCCAGGCCATTTACAGTAATTTGAGTAATTTATAATAATTTATTGTAAATCGCCTCAAGATACCGAAAGATTGAGACCTAGGTTGCGGAAATAACTTCTTTCCAAATTATATATATATACGAAAAAAAAAAAGCTTGCAACAGTTATAAGCGCATAAAAAAGTAAAATCGATCAATAGAAGCAGTCAATCGCTTTATATATATATATATATATATATATATATATATATATATATATAAGCTGGAGAAAATAATAGAAACACCTCATACTATAATAGCATAATTTGAAAATTAGAGATTAAACTGTCAAAAGCTTGGCTATTTTTTATGTTTTTCATTTAATATTGACAGTGATTCATTTTTTTTTCTTGTTAAATTAATTAAAATTATTTTTTTTTACAGATATTATTTAAATATGTCTATAAAAATCAACAGTCGGAACTGTTTATGAATTTTAAGTTATCAACTTCATTCTACTGATCAGGAATAGTTTCTGGAGGAAACTCATCTTTCAGGATGATAATGGCACCCATTCGTATTGCTAAAGTTGCAGCTGAATGACAGGTGTAACATTCTAGTGAAATAGAACATCTTATCTGGCCATCAGGTTCAAGCTACAATTATTGCCAAAGGCGGTTCTACCCTATACTGAAATAAATTTGCTTGAAATTATATATATATATATATATATATATATATATGGACGTTTTTGTTTGTAAATTACTGCCTTCAAATGGTCTAATTGGGAGCAGTATTTATTACAAGCGATCATATAAAGCATAGATGGTAGTGTTCCCCTTACTATAGAAGGAGGGAAACAATTCCAATCCTAACATATTTCTTCTGTTTTTGGTTTTAACAATCACATGTGAAAAATAACTGTAAAGTTCCCCACTTTTTTTTTCTTTCTCTAGAAATTTTATTATAAAGATTTTTTTAAAGGATTCTTTAATTTTCTTTTTGATTTTTGCTTTTTCCAAATTTAAGAGATGGAATAATCAAAATTACCAATCACTAATCATATCAGAGTGATCTTCATCCAAAGAAAGTTATGCATATGTTAGGATTGGAATTGTTTTCCCCCTTCTTATCATAGTAAGGGGAAACACTACCATCCCATGTTTTACATGAATGCTTGTAATAAATACTGCTTCCAATATTTATATATATATATATATATATATATATATTTGTATATATATATATATTTGAATTTGAAAAATACGTCATTTAGATGCGGTTATGACACATCAGTGATGTTATCCTGATTCATTGATGGTTTCGGTCCTTTAAAAACATACCTTCTCCCCAGGTTGACCCAGCCAAGGTTGATCAGGCCCCGGCCTGTATCCTAATCTCTGCTTGCTACGTTATTGGAATGCAAGATGTTTTTGGTTGCACAGGAGAAGAGGAAAGATTTCTTGAATAAGGTCGTCCACAAATAAATGAATGTCCAGTGATGATAATGTGTACATGGTTCCAGTAAATATCCGGAAATATATAAATTAAAATAAATTGTTTTTCGTGATATTAATGTGAAGATGAATGGTTAAAATAGTTAAATGACATGATAGAGAAAAAAAATTCATTAAATATACTAAAATAACTACATAAATTAAGACGATGTGGAAGATACCATTCCATAGGGATGAAGGAATATGCCTATTAATGAAATCGAAAACCGTACCGAATACGGTAGATTTGTAAATCACTAGAGAAAAAGAACGAATGATATAAGTAATATTTCGAATTAAAAAAAAACTAAGGGGATTCTAAAGATAAATGTATAGATAAAAACTGGAATAAAATACAAAAGTAAAGCAAATGATATTCATGAAATATTTGGGGTTAAAAAAAGAATAAAATATGATTGATATGAATAAATAAATGAATAGATAAAAAAAATCGTCGCATTTGGTGACATTAATCTCGGTTGTTTCATTTCCTCGTCATGGTTTTTGATCTATCGGACACAACCGTTATTTTATCCCGTCCAGATATTATTATTTCGGCATATCTAAATCCACCTGGATGACCCCAGAGTTGTATCTAGGATTGTTTGAGTCATTTTCCTCTTTTTTAAACCTGTAATTCCCATTTTATTGAAAGCCAAATTTAAAGATTTCCCAGCGAAACCCCTCACACCAATTTCGATTGGGTGGCATATTGCTTGCCATTCTCGTCTTTTACACTCATCAACAAGTTCTTGGTATTTGTTCGTTTTGTGTCGGTGTGCAACTTCCATGTTTTCTTCCCATGGGACTGTTAGTTCCCATAGAATAATCTGTTTTGTTAAATTCGAAAACAAGACCATATCTGGTCGTAAGGAAGTACTTAGAATGTGTTCTGGTAACCTCAGTCAACATCCTAGGTCTACCATGAGTTGCCAATCTGAAACTGAGGAAAGTACACATCTTGTGGGTCTCTTACATACTGTTTTTTTTTTTTCGCCCGCCCTTACAAACTGAATTTTCTCTTTCTTTGGGTTAAATTTCGAACTCCGAATGGCTGTGTTGAATATTTCGGTTAGTTTCTTTAAAACTTTATATAAACTGGTTAGATCAGCTGATTATGGCACCATTGTTTCAACCATTTCGGTTTTATCGGTACAAATCGCCTGACGAAACCGTTTTCGTGAGACGCGTTTCGTCCATTAGGACCCCATTGAACTAAGTTTAGATTAAATGCATCACCAAATACATCCTGGGCCTAACTAATAAAGCAACAACTTTTGGGTAAAATTCGACTTTTAGGCAAAATTCATCAAAATAGTTTTCTTCTAGCGTTAAAATATGTCAGACCCGGATTTTATTGAGTGATGTGTTACGTGAATGCGACTACGCATGCGTGGGAACAAAAGAGCGACACTGAGAATTTGAACTATTATAAACGCCTGCTTACGAACAGGAAACGAGTTTAGCGGATATACAAAGATAGAAAGGGGCGTAAGACAAGGATGTGTCTTCTCGCCAGATCTATTCCGGCGATTCTCTAAAAAAATTAACCCCTTTTTTTGTAGAACAATTTGCCTTTGGCCTCAAAATACGCCTCAGTTTCCGATTTCACTTCATTGAAGCCAAATCTCTCTCTCTCTCTCTCTCTCTCTCTCTCTCTCTCTCTCTCTCTCTCTCTGTAGCATTCTTTTGAGGTCTGCAAACAGCCAGTAGTCGCTGGGGGCCAGATCTGGAGAATAGGGTGGATGTGGAAGCAATTCGAAGTGCCGTTCATGTAGTTTTGCCACCGTTGCGATCGAATTGTGACACGGTGCGATGTCTTGGTGAAAGATCACTTTTTTCTTTTCATTGATGGCCCTTTTTTGCCGATTTCTTCCTTCAAAAGCACCAATAATGGTATATAATATTGTCTATTGATGGTTTTTCCCTTTCTCAACGTAATCGATGATCAAAATACCATGCGCATGCCAAAATACGGGGGCGAAAACCTTGCTTGCTGATATTTGCGTCTTTTGTCGCTTTGGACAGCTTTTTTCTGCTGCTATCCACTCAGCTGACTACCGATTTGACTCCGGAGTGAAGTGATGAATTCATGCTTCATCCATTGTCATATATTTACGCAAAAACTCCTTCCTGTTTCGTTGAAGCAGGTTCATATGACAACCTGAATTGTTGACGCGTTGTTGTTTTTGATCAACTGTGAGCAAACGCAGCATCCACTTTGAACACAGCTTTCTCATTGATAAATGTTCATGCAAAATGGTGAATATCCTACCTTCTGATATGTTTAACTCTTTTGCTATCTCACGCAACTTCAAAATCCGACCGGCCAAAACAAGTTCGTGGATGTTTTTTTTGTTTTTTGTTTTTTCGGGATAACTACCGATTTTAGACAACCTGAGCGTTCAGCATCATTTGTACGACTGCGTTTAAAGTCCTCATATCACCTCTTAACCGTTGTTTTTGACGGAACAGAGTCTGAAGAACACTCATCAATCCATTGCTTTACTTGAACAGTATTTTTTCCATGAAAAAGCAATTCTTTATTAACACACAAAATTCAGATTTTTCCATTGTTTTGAAAATTTGCAACAGTAGCTTTACTTAACTGTAATTTGTAAACTAATAATCCAATTAGGCTAAAATTTTGTTATGTGCCATTTGAAGGTTAGTAATTCATAAACATCATATGGGTTTTTATTAGTCGCACCATTTATATGTCAGACCCGGATTTTATTGAGTGATGTGTTACGTGAATGCGACTACGCATGCGTGGGAACAAAAGAGCGACACTGAGAATTTGAACTATTATAAACGCCTGCTTACGAACAGGAAACGAGTTTAGCGGATATACAAAGATAGAAAGGGGCGTAAGACAAGGATGTGTCTTCTCACCAGATCTATTCAACTTATACAGCGCGACAATTCTGAGTCCCTAGAAGTCATGTCAGTATTCGTCATTGATGGCTACAATCTGAACAATGTAAGATACGCAGATGATACAGTGCTGATAGCAGAAACAGAAAGTAAATTATATGACCTCCTACAGAAGGTAACGGAAGAAAGCGAAAAGAAAAGACTACATATAAACTACAAGAAAACCAAATGCATGGTCATCAGTAAAAACAGAAGCCCAAAATGAGGAAGCCAAGGATACTAAAATCAAGCAGGTCCAGAAATTTAAATGCCTGAGTACTGTTCTAATAGAGGACGAAAATGGCGAAATGGCATGGCCAAGGATGCATCTCAGAGGTCGGGTAGAGTACTGAGAGACAGAGAATTTTTGCTGGAAATAAAGAAGAAAGTACTGGATTGCTATGTGCTGTCTATTCTTCAATATGGCAGTGAATGCAGGACAATATCCTTAAAGATGAAGTAGAGACTTGAAGCAACCGAAATGTGTTTCTACAGAAAGATGCTGAGGATACAGTTGACTGAACATGTGAGCAACGACGTGGTTCTGGAGAGGATGGAAACGAAATGGAAACTTGTTGTGGGATCTCCCCTTTGTATAGGATAATGGACTCGACTGAGTATACATATACTCCTGCCATAGAGAGAACATCAGTTGAGATTAATCGTAGAGATCCGTGAGAGTTATCGGAGAGTACCGGAACTGATACGTAAGTTACCGAGAGATACCGAAGTTACCCAGAGATTTCCGCATCAGAAGTCAGACTAGCTCTGAGCTCCACTCAGCTAGAATAATATACACGGATATACTATTTCCAACGACTTCACTTCAAGACTTCTATATATTTATTTCTTACTAATAGTATTGCTGGATTTACTAACCTGCGTTCAAGTTTGTATATTACGTTCAATGTAACTTACTTTTCTATCTCAATATCTGTTTTGTTGTTCATTATTTTGTGCGGTTCCTCACCCGGAATCCACAACAACACTAATACTTAACATCGAGAAAAAACAGCTGAAGTTCCTGATACATATAATGAGGAATGGGGGCTTGGAGAATTTTATACTCACAGGTCAGATAGAGGAAATGAGAGACAAGGGAAAACAACGCGTAACGTACTTGATGGCCTTGAGCAAATAGAGAGTAGAGCAGGGTTTGGGATGGATAACAGAACAAAGCTTGTTAATAGCTACTAGGGATGGGGAGATGTGGAAGGACATGATCGTCGACGTCCTGAGGGGACACGGCACACAGAAGAAAAAGATGGGTATATAATCTAGCCGATTTTATTGAGATTCTTTTTCTTTCCATGTTGTTTATTATTAAATATCACAAATATTGTAATGGAAGGTCTATAAAGAATGGAGAAATGTGTTGTATCCTTTAAACACAATGTGGTACTCGAGGGAAAGAAGTGCAACAAGTGCATATATGAAAGGAGAGAAGTTTATTGTAAAGAGAATACACTATGGCAAGACAGGGAATCTGATGGCAGGCTAGTAATTGCTGAAGCAAGTCACAGGTATCTCGTGAGCTCACTATATATATGGCTACTAATACAGTCAGTACACATGAGCGATAGAAAGTATGGGGCATTCATTACAACAAAACCTTATCAGAACCGAAACACAAATTTAGTGTGGATGATTTAGCGACTTTATATAAAAGGACTTTATAAAATATTTTGTCATTATATATATATACTAGCAGTATAGCCCGGCGTTGCTCGGGTGTAATGAAAGCTTTAAAACTAATCCATGGTCTTGGATCTCAGACTCTTTGGACGTTGGCACGAAAGACGAAAAAGCAATAGTTGTTTCCAGTTAAAGCGAAACCGTAGACTGAAAGAAAAATGAATGGATGTAAGTCCAATTTTGATTTCCTGGTATCGATATCAAATAATTTTTTTTCGACGTAAACAGAATTTTGAAGGCTAAATAAGTCCTCTGAGTAAATGGTATCATGGCTGAGACTAAGAACTACAATTATACCTACTTGGAGCCAAACCCGAAATAAAAACTAAAATAAGAGGGCTGAGAAAAATACAGACATACAGGCAGATAAACAGACACACACACAAACATCTTGCCTTTTATATCTATATATATATATATATATATATATATATATATATAGATATATATATATATATATTATCGATTTTCTGCACTAATGTAAAAACTGCAACCATGAAACTTCTGAATATCGTTTCTTATGTCTTTGTCTTTGAGTGTATCAAATTTGATTAAAATCGGACCACTCCTTCTATAACCTGATTTTTTCGATTATCGATTTTCGATATTTATCGGGGGTACCTCGACACAAAACCTAGCTAAGAACACTCGCAGACGCTTATAGTACAACTGGGTAAATTTTCAAGAAAATCAGATCAGCCGTTTCGGAGTCTGTAGGTAATTGACACACACACATACAGACACACTCATACATACACACACACACTGACAAAGTTCCATTTATAAATAAGCTTAGATGTGTGTGTGTGTGTGTGTGTGTGTGTGTGTGTGTGTGTGTGTGTGTGTGTGTGTGTGTGTGTGTGTGTGTGTGTGTGTGTATTATTTAGGCAGCAAATTTTATTTTGGACATGTCAGATTAAATAAATTGCAAACATTGTGTCTGCATGACCATGACATTACAACATAAAAAAATTCCATTGTGGATAATTTTCACGTTCTAATGAACGCTAAGCAATTTGTCAACCGTTATATTTGAAGCAAGAAGAAAATTTACAGTAATTTTTTGCAACATAGATTTGCGGTTATTTTTTTTTTTTTTTACCGCAACTTGCATCCCTGAAGAGGATCTCGGAAGGAGATTGAAAGTACTTGGGAACACCGAGAAATTAATGATAAAATGATCTGTCAAAGTTACAGCTCCTTTCAATGATAATACGCGAAAGATTACCCGTGAGTATGAACGGATTTTATTAAAAAATAATCAAACACAATGTTTGCAATTTAATTAATTTAATGTGCCTAAAAGAAATATATATGTACTTTAACAAAAAAATTCCCACGTGACGTCGTATGTTTCACTAAAGCAATTACGGCTGAGTAATGAGTTCGATCTCGAGTGCTCCACACTTTCGGCCTTGTGTCACATCTAAGCTACGCTTAGAAAATTATTTAGGCACCCCTACATGCTGCAAAGGCTAGCAAACTTGTCTCGCTAGAACTATTACGACTGAATAGTGAGTTCGATTCTCACTGGGTGCCAGTAGCTTAAAAAATCCCCAAAGCAACTCTAGGGTTTAAGGATGTTCCTATCTCTGTCAAACCCTACATCTATGTGAGTTCTGGGTGGCTTAAACAACTGTCCAGTTGCGGCCCAGCTTTCTGCTACATTTCGACTCCTGGATGTGAACTGAAAACAAGAAAACACCTGTCCGTCTTCTGAAACCACATGCAGGGACTTTTTATGCACACAATTTTCATCGTTCCGTAACAGAGAAACAAAAGAAAACGTTTACAAAAGGTAAACACTTTTACTTCTGTATAGAAGTGAAACATCTGTTGTAACTGCTATCATTGGAAAAAATAGAAAAAGATAGCTAGGAACAATTTAAAAAAAAGGAAAAAATACAAAGGAATGCAATTTTAAACTAATAAATATACCGGGAGGTTTATTTCTAATCAGTTCACCTCAAGCAAGGCAATAAAGTTACTAAAAAGCAAGGATTATTAATTTAACATTTACAAAGAAAAAAAAAGTAAAGTTGTAATAAAATTGTATAGATAAAATATGAGGTGAGGTTAAAATGGTCTGACTAAGAAACCTTTGAAAAAAAAAAAAAGTATTTGATGACTTGGTAAGATTTTCAGGAACGGATGTCATCAGAAAATTTTCATCATCTCTTCATATGTATATTGGTGAGGTTTAAGAAGTAACTTTAAATGCTATATTTAGTGAATGCACGTGTTTGAGTAGACGCCCTTCTCTTTTAAATATAGTAAATTTACGCCTACTGGTATGTCCATTCAAGAATCTTAATAAATGAGATATGTCCTATATAACACCCCTGGTTTAGTGTTACAAGAAAGATTGTCGGATTATGAGTAAAATCTTTTAATGCCTAAATTTAATGTGTAAAATAATAAGAAGTAATGTCGGATTATGAATAAAGATTTTTAATGCCTAAATTTAATGTTACAAGTCAACCATCCGTCCGTGCATGGAGTACTGCTGCCATTTATGGTCAGGCACCCCTGCCGTTCTCCTCAGTGTTCTCGACAGCCTAATATCTGGCGGCTCGATTGCAGCCACTTCCCCACCGTCGAAATGTGGACTCCCTTTGTCTGTTCTATAAATACTTTCATGGCTTCTGCTCGGACGAACTTAAGTCATTGGTGCCTCCTCAGCAGGTGTTTACTCGTGCAACCAGACTGGCAACTGGGTCCCACTCATTCACAATCAGGTTAGCCAAATGCAGATGACAATTCTACTCCTGCAGCTTCTTCTCTCGCACTTCCCGCCTGTGGAACTCGCTCCCGTATTCTTGCTTTCCTGACGGCTACAACCTCCAGAAATTTAAATGCAAAATCAATACTCATCTACTAACCACTGGACTCTAGCTCTCTCCCCTCCCCTGTATAACCTTCCCTTTCTCTCCACCTATGTATCTGTCATCTCACCTGCATTCTCAGCTTTCTATTGCTCCTTTCTAACTAGTTTGCACTCCTCACTCTTTTCTAATTAATCTTTTTACAGTTATGTAGCCCCCTGCACATCAGTGGCATTCCTGCCTTGCTCGGGGTGAAATGATAAAAACAAAAAATTTAATGTGTAAAATAAGAAATAATGTCGGATTAGGAATAAAATCTTTTAATTCCTAAATTTAATATCTAAAGTGATAATTAATAATGTCGGATTATGAAGAAAAGCAATTAATTATCTAGAAACATTTGGGAAGTTTGCAACAATTCGTGCGAATTCTTAGTAAGATTAAATAGGTGCGTGGAAATAGAGGGGGATTGAAAAAAATCTTCTTTATAATATACTTATCATTGATTTACTAACTATAGTTTTTACAAGAAATGGAGATGAGAGGAAAGCGTTTAGCATGAGGTTTTATATAATATATACGAGTACGTCCATTCCTGCCCAAAATGACAGCAAAATATTTATATCTATGTATATATATATGTATATCTATATGCCATCAAAACAATATATTGATGTACCTACCTATTGGAAATCTTACATCAAGACATAAGAAGAAAAACAAAAATAATACAAACCTCCAACTGAGCGTGAGAGGAAAAAAAAAAAATATATATATATATATATATATGTGTGTGTGTGTGTGTGTGTATTTAGGCAGCAAAAGAACAGTTTTTTCATGCTTTAACAGGTGCATGGCCATGGCATTACAACATATAAAAAAACTTCCATTTTGGATAATTTTCACGTTCTAATGAATGCTAGCAATTTGTCGACCGTTATATTTGAAGCAGGGAAAAATTTACAGTAATTTTTAGTAACACAGTTTTTCGGTTACATTTGTTACCATAACTCACATCCCTGAAGATAACCTCGGAAAGAGGTTGAAAGTACCTGGGTAACATAAGAAATAAATGAAAATAACATCTGTCAACGTTACAGCTCATTTCTGGCATCCTTTGATTGTAATACGCGTAAAATTATCCGTGAGTATGAACGGATTTTATTAAAAATAATCAAACATATTGTTTGCAAATTTATTTAATCTGACATATATATATATATATATATATATATATATATATATATATTATGGAAAGTCCCGAAGATTAACGAAATGGTTTTAACAATCGACATATTAATTAAAATAATGTTCAAACAAATAAATGAAATATATATATATATATATATATGCACAATATATATATATATATATATATATATATATATATATATATATATATGATGACTATTGTGCATTTATATATATATGTAAATACACAACGGCCTTTTTTTTATAAACGTCTCACCCCAAACAAAGCATTACTGCCACTAGTGCGCAGGGGGTTACATAATAGGAGAGTGAAGAGAGAGGAGAACAGATCACAGTAGGTGTCGGAGAATGGGTAAGAGAAGGATGGGTACATTGGTGTGAAGAAAGCTGCGTGAGAGTAAAGTGTAAAGTGAGAAGAAGGATGGAAGTCAAGGAGATAAGAGATGACAGCTGACGTTGCATTTAAACTCTTTGAGATTGTAACTATCTGGGAAGCAAGAATACGGAAGGAAGATCCACAGGCGGCAAGTGCGAGAAAAGAAGCTGAAGAGTAGAAGTTGTGGTTACACTTGATTGTTTTCACAGTAAAAGGGTGGGACCTTGTTGCTAGTCTAGTAGCTCACGCAGTGGGTGGGGACACCAAGGAGCTAATCTCAGAGCAGAATCTGTAAAAGTATTTGTAAAAGAGATAAAGGGAAGCCACATTTTATCGGTGAGAGAGAGACTGGAGTCGGGCTGCCAGGTCAGGATCGACTACATTGTAGATTCTCTTTTGGATTTTACCGATAAACCCAAGATGAACAGCAGCGCCCGACCAGATATGACAGCAGTCATCAATGCGCGGGCGGATGATAGATTTGTGTATGTACATGATGGATTCAGAAGAGAAAAATCTCCTGGCCCGACAAAGGAAACCGATTATAATAGGAGGGGAAATATATATATATATATATATATATATATATATATATATATATATATTCTTAACTATACGACGACATAATTTTTGCAAAATAATAATAAAAATAATAAGGTACTGTTTATGAACGAACATGCGACAAGATTAGTAAAGAGAGTTAACTGAGCCGATGCTGCCTCGCTATTGTCTCTCTCTCTCTCTCTTCATGAGTGTCAAGAGGGAATGTATATATATATATATATATATATATATATATTGATTGTTTAATACTTAGTTTTTGGTCCTAATAGGGTTAGACCAGTACACATTTGTATTAAAAAGTGTTCTATACAATTATATTGTAGGACTTTTGAATATCTTTCATTTTTAAACGAGTTATTATACCTTGGTTTCTATATATTTTTAAAAACTTAATTATTAAAATTATTAATTTTTAATTATTAAAACTCGTCTGAAGACACCACTCATGGTAGTAAACCAAGGTAACGAAATAACTCGTTTAAAACTGATATATATATATATATATATATATGTGTGTGTGTGTGTGTGTGTGTGTGTGTGTGTGTGTGTGTGTGTGTGTGTGTGTGTTCAGTTAAAAACGACAGACAAGGAAGATTTTATTAATTTTTTATTTAATTTTTCCAGTATTCTAACATGTTTCCTTTTTGCTAGAGATAAGGGATTTAAAAATGTCCCATAATTTTCGCCTACCCAAGCGCTTTCAACGTCTTCACAGGATATCATTTTTCCGGTATTGTTATTATGTCCTCATGTTTGACTGTAAAGTAATTTTTTGTGTTTTATTGTTTTTAAAAAGAAGAGTTCTTTAAATCTATCACGTGATACGCTCGGCTGGGCAACGCCTGAGCATCTGTCTATTTTAAAACTTTAAAAACACCATTTCCTTTGTTAAATAATGTAAGGTTGATGGTAGGAGAAAATTATTTGATTTTTAGTACCTATCTTATGGGGCTAGGTGTCTTTGATATTGTGATTTTAAACAGTACTTTTGTATTTTCAACCGAAATTTTCATTAAGTGTGCTTGTATGTCATGGGTTAATAATTTTTTTTATTGCACTATTATTACTAGATAGATGACATGTAAGGCGTCTACTTAGAGAAGAATGACCTGTATTGGCCATACTATCACTTCTTCTGAGGAGTCAACGGACTCATATATATATATATATATATATATATATATATATATATATATATACTAGCATCATAGCCCGGCGTTGCCCGTGCAACTCAGAACATTTAAGTAGTAGGAGAAGATGCTACTTTTTATTATACATATTTTGTTTTTGTTTGAAAAAACACTTTTTTTAAAAAAATATATTTCTTTTGTTTCAAAATTACAGGGAAAAATATTCGTATTTTTTTTTTTTTTTTTTTTTTTTTTTGTTGACCAAATGAATTTTTAAAACGTCGGAATAAAAATTAAATATAAAGGTTTATTTTATTTTATTTTATTTCTTAATAATAAAATATTTTAGTAGCGTTTCACACGTGTGATTTGATTTCTGTGACGTAATCCAGCAACCATCTTAGATCTTAGATGTTTTATGGAGCAAATGTAAACAATCGTGTCCATTGGCCAAAAAGTGCGAAAGGGAAAATTGCTGAACTTAAAACTCAAAAAGTATGTGTCGACCTGGCTTCCCTGTAGATATGTGTGCCTAGAAAGTTTGAATGGCGTAGTTTAAAAAATGTAGGCGTGCATAGGGAACAGTCACACACAGACTCACAGATTGCCTATATATATATATATATATATATATATATATATATATATATATGTGTGTGTGTGTGTGTGTGTGTGTGTGTGTGTGTGTGTGTGTGTGAAAAGTGTATGTATATTATATATATATATATATATATATATATATATATATATATGCAATTTGTTATATATATTATATTATTTATATATTATATATGCGTGGTACTTATTTGAATGCGCTCAATATCAGTGATAGAGCTAACATATTCATATAGATAGGTGTGAGTTTGTGACCCTGGGTTTCACGCTCTTGCGATCGTCAGACAAAGGGTCAGAAACTCACACCTATCTATCTATCTATCTATCTATCTATCTATCTATCTATCTATATGTGTGTGTGTGTGTGTGTGTGTATGGTGTCCATAAAGTTCGGCTGTACTTTTCAAAAATTATTCCTTTATTTGTATTGGCGATAGAAATAATTTGTAAAAAAGATTAGAAATAAATCAATCTATTATTTAAGGTTTTATTGAAATTCTATTTAAGTTTCCCCGTGTCTTCCATCATTAGCAACACAAAGGCTAATACGATTTTGCCGTTCATATTTTTTACTTATCTAAAAATCTTTGAAAATTTTGTGGTAAAGAATTTTTCAATAACTATACTTAAAACTAGGTACATTAAACTTTATAACATTTTTTACAGATTATTTCTATCACAAATACAAATAAAGTTATAATGTTTTTAAAGTGCGCACGAAGTTTATGGACACCCTGTATATGCATAGAGTGATTGAAAGTAACTCCCCATTTTATTTATTTATTAACGATAACTTTTACAAGAAATAGTTATGAGAGGAAATCGTTTAGCATGAGTTTTTATTTAAAATGCGATATGGACAACCAGATTTCCATACCTGTTTCTCGAGCCACCCAGGAATCGCGTCAACTGATTTCACCAGGAACTCTTGTGATAAGGAAGACGTAACTCCTTGTATTCGTTCTTCAAGTTCTTCCAAATTCTTGGTTTGGTAGAATAGACTTGTTCCTGTAACTAAAAAAAAAAAAAAAAAAAATCACTGGGCGTTAAGTCAGAACTCCTGGCTGACCATTCATACCTAAAATAGGGAGTTACTTTTCAATCACCATGTAGGTTTTTAATTATTTATAAAAAAAAATTATTCTTATTTTATTTTATTTTATTTTATTTTATTTTGCTTTATATCCAACGATAAAATATTTAGGGGCCTAAAAATAATGAATAGATAATCGTTCATAATTTCACAGACAATGGAGTAAAAAGTACCTATCCCCCCCCCCCCCCCCCCCCCCCCCCCCCCCCCCCAAAAAAAAATACAAACGAATCTCTCATCATTGTCCAAAAATGTTTAGTATTTTAGTACATAAATGTGCGTGGAAATGTCAAATCTAGTATGGGACTAAGTTACTCTTCCAATAACATAAATTTTGGTTCAGTCTAGTTGTGTACACGTATGTGTGTGTGTGTGTGTGTGTGCATGTGTGTGTTCAAATGCGTGCGTGCGTTAGAGAGAGCGAGAGAGATATACTCAGAGAGAAAGAGGCTACTTATTTATTACGATGCATAGACTATTGAAAAATCCTCCTGTTTTGATTTATTTTTCTTTTTGCCTCTCTTTCTTTTTCTTTTCTTCTTTTTTACTCTTTCTCTCTCTCTCTCTCTCTCTCTCTGTATCTCGCTTACTTCCTCTTTTTCACAATCTTCTTTCTTCTTCCACTCATCTCTCCCACTACTGCCATTCCAATTCATTTTTTTTTAATCTCACAAATAAAAGTCTTCCTCCGCCTTTAATTTAAGTTGTTCTCTTTCGTACGCTTATAACTGTCTGCCGATTTCGCCTGGCTACCTGAAGTTCGCTTCTGGTCAGAACCGCGGACAAACTAACCTATCTAAAACGCGACTAGACACAGCGGAAGACTGCTAAGCACATCCCACTAAGTTGGGTCATCGATATCGATTTATCACGCGCATCAAAAAGGGGTAAACTTTTAAAAATCGAGGGGAAAAAACAATAAAAGAATTAAGTTAAATATATATATAAAAAAAAGCAGCTAAAATAAATAAAAAAAAACATAAAAACATCAACAATTTAAAAATATAATTAAAAAAACTCGATTTAAACAAAATTTCTTCCGCTGAAAAATAAAAAATAAAAAACTTTTAACCACACTGACATTCAACTGTTTCGAATCATTTACAGAAGAATCACCCTGAAGCAAATATTTTTTACTACTTTTTGAGATTCGACAAGCACGGATCTATGCTTGGCACCCGGTGAGGATTACATTCTTTTCGATAATAATCGGCTACTAGATGGACTTCTTAACTACAGCGATTTTTTAAAAATCCTTTCGTTAATTATTCCAATTGAATTTTTCTTCAAGGAAATAAAAACTTGCGAACGTCGGAAACTTTACCAAAAAAAAAAACCCAGGAATTTAATGTATATTTCCAGTGCGTCTATAAATTTCTTTGAGTGAACTTATTCACGCGTCCATTACAGAATACAAAAAACAACCAGAAAAAGAAAAAAAAAAGCTTGAAAAGAACTCTATTTTTGTAAGGCTCCAAGAAAGCGTCTGTCGTTGAAGAGAAAAGGAAAAACCAGAAGAAGAATAGAATGAAGAAAATCCCTCTGTGATATAAAATATAAATAAATAAAAGACTTTTTTCACAGTATTTACATTTTGGCTGGTCTAAACTGTGAATATTTCCCCCCGTACAGGAACCATGTTTTAGGTGAGATTTTCATTTTTATTTATTTATTTATTTATTCATTATTATGTCATTTTTCATCTTAATTTTATTTCTGCTATGGTCGCACTACCTACCAAGTCTGCGGGAAAACCTAAGGCAGGTCGTGGTATGTTGTTATGGCTCCAATTTAATGTTTTTCTTATCTCCCCTAAGACCCCTAGCGTTACATAGACAAAGTTCTCCTTAGTGTGTGAGCTGTACTTAACAAGACAATTTTTTTTGTATATCTCTTAAGCTGGGGTTTCCAGGGATTCTTTCAATGTGTTTTTTTGTTCCATTAATAAAACAATAAAATTTTAAAAGAACTGTTTTCATTTTTATTAATATTGTGTCATTTTTCATCCTATTTCGATTTCTGCTATGGTCGCACTACCAACCAAGTCTTCAGGAAGGCCTAAGGCAGGTCGTGGCGTGTTGTTATGGCTCCATTTCATGTTTTTTCTATCTCCCCTAACATCCCTAGCGTTACATACACAATGTTCTCCTTAGTGTGTGAGCTGTACTTCACAAGACAATTTTTTTGTATATCTCTTAAGCTGGGGTTTCCAGGGATTCTTACAATAATAATAATGATAATAATAATAATAATAATATTTCTTTGATATATGTTGTATATGCATTTCTTTCCGGGTCCCGACCAGTGACTTAGTCAAAAAGTTACATAACATTTCCCACTGATTATTTTCGTAAAAAAAAACACACACACACACACACATTTCAAAGCTCTTCGTAATGAGTGAACTGTACGAGTGAGTACTTCTTGTATTTCTCCAAGACATAGGTTATCAAAATTCCTTTTGAGTCTATCGGATTCTACCTACCAAGTCTACCTACCAAGTCTGCGTGAAGACCTAAGGCAGGTCGTGGTGTGTTGTTATAGCTCCATTTCATTTTTTTTTCTATCTCCCCTATCATCCCTAACATTACATAGGCAAAGTTCTCCTTTAGTGTGTGGGTTGACAATTTTTTTGTATATCTCTTAAGTTGGGGTTTTCAGGGATTCTTTCAATGTGTTTTTTTTTTCCATTTTTATCCAAGTGTATCCCATTATCACTGGTACGGAGACTTGTTTTCAATTTCTACATTTTTTTCTATTTCTAGGTCTTTATATTTTGACAGTTTTTCGAATTCCTTGGTTGCTATGTTACAATCCACTGGACAAGCCATATCAATTAATAAGCAAGTTTTTTTTCTTTTTGGTTTTTAACAATAATGTCCTGGCCTGTTTGCTTCAATTTTTCTGTCTGTGTAAATGGTGTAATCCCATAGAATGGTGACATCTATTTCTATAACCGGTACTGGGTGATGTTCATACCAGTGTTTGTTTACAGATTTTCCATAGTGTTTCAATTTTTTTCTGTCTGTATAATTATTTATTTATTTATTTATTATTATTATTATTATTATTATTTCTTTGATATATGTTGTATATGCATTTCTTTCCGGGTCCCGACCAGTGACTTAGTCAAAAATAGTTTCAACATTTTCCACCGATTATTTTTGTAAAAAAAAAACAAAAAACCCAACCCACACACAAAGTTCTTCGTAATGAGTGAACTGTACGAGTGAGTACAACATTTTGTATTTCTCAAATACATAGGTTATCAGGAATCCTTTTGAGTCTATCGGGCTCTTCTTATTATTATTTTTATTTTCTTTGATTTGTGTTGTAAACACATTTTCTCCCGGGTCCAAAACGGAGACTTAATGTTAGAAATAGTTTTAAGACAAAAAAAAAAAAGTAAAAACCTAAGATCACACATTTCACATAATGCTCTTGGTAATATGTGAGTTGTATTTTGTTTACAATATTTTGTGTTCTTTAAGGCACGGACTACAGGAATCTCTCCAATGAGTCTACAGGAATTTTTTCCAACCAGTCCGAAGGCTCCAACTACAACTGAAGTTATTGATATTTCCATGGTCTACAGTTTCTAAGAATTCCACTTCAAGATCTTTGTGCTTTAATAGTTTTTAAGGTGTTCGTCTTCTTTTTCTTTTTCTTATTTCTTTTGAGCCTAACAGAACCTTTTCAAGTCAATCCGAGGGCTCAAATTACAACTGAAATTATTGATGTCCTCATATGTCACAGTATTTAAGATTTCCACTTAAAAATCCTTGTATTTTGATAGGGTTTTGAAAATCTTATTATTATTGTTGCTATTGTTATTATTATTATTAGTAGTAGTAGTAGTAGCATCTTCTCTGATTTCTGTCGTATACACATTTCCTTCCGGGTCCCAATGAGAGGCTTAAGATCAGCAATGGCATAATGACATTTTCTACTGATCATTTTGTGAAATAAAAAAAAAAAGGCAAACGAAGATCCCAAACATTTTAAATAGATAAATTCTTCGTTATTTGGCAGCACATTTTTTATATTTCTTTCGGGATTGGAATACCAAGAATCTCTCCAATGAGTCTGTTAGAATCTTTTCCAATCAAACAAGGATCCGAAACATAACTGGAATTATTGATGTCTTCATGTATTATACTTTTTTATTTCCATCTCACTTTATTATTATTATTCTGTCATTTTTCATCAGATTTCGATTTCTGCTTTGGTCTCACTACCAACCAAGTCTGCGGGGAGACCTAAGGCAGGTAGTGGCGTGTTGTTATGGCTCCATTTCATGTTTTTCTATCTTCCCTATTATCCCCAGCATTACATAGATAAAGTTTTCCTTAGTGTGTGGGCTGTACTTAATAAGACAATTTTTTGTATATCTCTTAAGCTGGGGTTTCCAGGGATTCTTTCAATGTGTTGTTTTGTTCCATTTTTTATCATTCCAAGTGCCCCACTATCACTGGCACAACTCTTGTTTTCAATTTCCACATTTTTTTTATTTCAATTTCCAGGTCTTTATATTTTGACAGTTTTTCGAATTCCTTGATTGCTATGTTACAATCCGCTGGACAAGCCATATCAATTAATAGACAAGTTTTCTCCTTCTGGTTTTTAACAATAATGTCTGGCCTGTTTGCTTCAATTTTTCTGTCTGTGTAGATGGTGTAATCCCATAGAATGGTTACATCTTCTATTTATGTAACCGGTGCTGGGTGATGTTCATACCAGTGTTTGTTTACAGCTTTTCCATAATGTTTGCACATTGCCCAATGTAAATATTGCCCAACTCTATCGTGGCGATTTTTATATTCATTTGGGGCAAGCACATAACAGCCTGAGATTAGGTGGTCTATTGTTTCTTGGTGTTTATCACAAAACCTGCATTTTGGATCCATATTATTATGCATAATATTTGCCTGAAAGTTTCTAGTGAAAAGACTTTGGTCTTGTGCTGCAAGAATAAAGCCTTCAGTTTCAGACTTTAATCCAGATGCACGTAACCATCGATGAGTATTAACTTTGTCAACATTGGATTTATTGGCACGTTCTGGATATTGGCCATGCAGAGGTTTGTCTTGCCAGCGCTGTTTCATCTGTTCAAGAGCTTTATTATTATTATTATTATTATTATTATTATTATTATTATTCATAAGTCGATTTCTGCTATGGTCACACTACCTCCCAAGTCTGCGGAAAGACCTAAGTCAGATCGTGGTGTGTTGCTATGGCTACATTTCGTTTGTTTTTCTATCTTCCCTATCATCCCTAGCGTTACATGGACAAAGTTCTCCTTAGTGTGTGAGCTGTACTCAACAAGAAAGTTTTCTGTATAGCTCTTAAGCTGGGGTTTTCAGGGATTCTTTCAATGTGTAATTCTGTTCCATTTTTTATCATTCCAAGCGCACCTACTTCCACATTTTTTTCTATTTCAATTTCCAGATATTTATATTTTGATAGTTTTTCAAATTCCTTGGTTGCTATGTTACAATCCGCTGGACAAGTCATATCAATTAATAGGCAAGTTTTTTTCTTTTTGTTTTTTGACAATAATGAAGCTTATTTCTTTCAATTTTTTTTTCTGTGTAGATGGTGTAATCCCATGGAATGGTGACATCTTCTCTTTCTGTAACCAGTGTTGGTTGATGTTCATACCAGTGTGTGTTTACATATTTTCCAAAGTGTTTGCACATTGTCCAGTGTAAATATAGCCCCACTCTATCGTGATGATTTTTATATTAATTGGGGCAAGTACAGGACATCCTGAGATTAGATGATCTATTGTTTCCTGGTATTTGTAACAGAATCTGCATTGTGGGTCCACATTATTATTATCATTATCATGTCATTTTTTCATCATATTTTGATTTCTGCTATGGTCGCACTACCTACCAAGTCTTCGGGAAGACCTAAAGCAGGTTGTGATGTGTCGTTATGGCTCCATTTTGTTTTTTCTATCTCCCCTATCATCCCTAGCGTTACATAGGCAAAGTTCTCCATAGTGTGTGGGCTGTACTTAACTTGCCATTTTTTTGTATATCTCTTAAGCTGGGGTTTCCAGGGATTCTTTCAGTGTGTTGTTTTGTTCCTTTTTTTTATCATTCCAAGTGCACCTATCACTGGCACGATTCTTGTTTTCAATTTCCACATATTTTCTATTTCAATTTCCAGGTATCCATATTTTGACAGTTTTTCGAATTCCTTGGTTGCTATGTTACAATCCGCTGGACAAGCCATATCAATTAATAGACAAGTTTTTTTCTTTTTGGTTTTTAACAATAATTTAAACGGTCAATTTGCCTATTTAATTAACGGCCTATTTGCTTCAGTTTTTCTGTCTGTGTAGATGGTGTAATCCCATAGAATGGTGACATCTTCTATTTCTGTAACCGGTACTGGGTGATGTTCATACCAGTGTTTGTTTACAGATTTTCCATAGTGTTTGCACATTGGATAATGTAAATAATGCCCCACTGTATCGTGACGATTTTTATATTCATTTGGGGCAAGTACAGATTATTATTATTATTATTATTATTATTATTATTATTATTATTATTTGTGATATAGTTTTCAGTGCCTAATTATCAACTTCCTTTTCGTCAAAGCGGCACGACAGAAGAGCTATTTATGCACATTTTGGAAGTTTTGTTTAGAAGGAGAAGGTTTTGTGGAAGATATTTGTGGTTTTCTCGAACTTCCCACCTGTGGAACTAACTTTCAGTTTCTTGACGACGACAATCTTTTGGGGCAACGTCAATCACCATCTTCCGCTTTCTTGAACTTTATTCCTTTTTGTTCTTTCCTTAATTTTCTACATTCTCCTGTCTTCTCATTCTCTTTCAGTCTCTGTAACCCCCCTACTCCCCGCCTTCTAGTAACATTATTCTCGTGTTTGGGGCGAAGTGACTGAAAAAAGAGTTCCGTACAAAATAATCTTTTGTAGCTCTGAGATGCTAATGTATCCAGAAATTTTACTAACATGATTTTCGGCTCCCTTCTTTATTAAACGCAATGATCCTATCACAAGCATACTTTTAAGTTTACATATTTTTATGACGTAGATTTGCAGGTTAATATAATAGTTTCTTCTTATTCTTCTTTCTTTTTCTTTTTCTTTTTCTTCTTTCTTTTTCTTCTTTCTTTTTCTTTTTATTCTTTCTTTTTCTTCTTTTTCTTCTTCTTTTTCTTCTTCTTTTTCTTCTTTCTTTTTCTTCTTCTTCTTTCTTCTTCTTCTTTCTTTCTTCTTTCTTTCTTCTTCTTTCTTCTTTCTTCTTTCTTCTTATTATTACTACGCATGTACCTCCATCGTAAAAAAATGACGGCAAAATCTTTGAGAGTATTATTAGTTGTTTCCTGGCAAGCTATCCCTCCTGAGCGTGAAAGGAGGGAATATATATATATATATATATATATATATATATACATACACACACACACACACACAACCGGCCATAATTATTAGGCCACCTCAGTTTAAAAAAAAAAAGTGATGTTATTCACACTATTTTTAGTATTTATTGCCAAGTGGATAATTCTAAATGAAAACAGAATGGTTCTTTTGTTATTATTACTTTGCAAAATTTTACAAGGCAGCCAGGAAACCTTTGCTTCAGCCAGCCAATAAGAAGAAGAGACTAGCATGGGGAAAAGAGCACAATGGCTGGACACCAGAACAGTTCATTTGATGCACACGTTATTGTGCAGTATTAACAAAAGAACCATTCTAATTTCATTTAGAATTATCTTTCTTCTTTTTCTTCTATGTGCCCTGTCCCTTCAGGACGTAGGCGATCATGGCTTTCCACGTCTCCCACTCCCTGGTGGCTCTTAGCACACTTTCTCCTGTTGCACCAGGCAACGCTCGTTCCATCATCCACCTGATTAGGTTCATCAAATATGTTATCCATTGTTTTGCCCTGTTTCTTTTTCCCTGTATCTGGCCTGTTTAGTATCAGGTTCTCCAAGCCCTCCTTCCTAATTGCATGTCCCAGGAACTTCAGTTGTCTCTTCCTGATGCTCAGTAGTAATTTCCTTTTTGTTTCCACTATTTCCAAGACCTCATCATTGCTCACATGCTCGATCCGTGATATCCGCAACATCCTTCTGTAGAATCACATTTCAGCTGCTTCAAGTTTTTTCTTCATCTTTGATGATATTGTCCAGCATTCACTGCCATATTGAAGAACTGACAACACATAGCAATCCAGTACTCTCCTCTTTGTTTCTAGCGAAATTGTCCTGTTTCTTAATGCCTTACTCAACTTCTGGAATTCTTCCTTCGCCATGTCGTTTCGCCTTCGGATCTCTGCGTCGCACTTTCCGTCTTCTGTTAGAACACTTCTCTGGTATTTAAATTTTTGTACCTGCTCGATTCTAGTATCTCGACCTGTATTTGGCATACTGGGCTGCCCTTTTTACTGATGATCATGCATTCGGTTTTCTTGCAGTTTATTTGTAGTCCTTTCTTATCACTCTCTTCAGCTACCTTCTGTAGGAGGTCTTGTAGGTTCCTTTTCGTGTCTGATATCAGCACTGTATCATCTGCGTACCTTAGGTTGTTTAAATTATGGCCTCCGATGACAAATTCAGGCATAACTTCTAGGGTCCTCAAAATATTCTCGATGTACAAGTTGAACAGATCCGGTGAAAAGACAGATCCTTGTTTTATGCCCCTTTCTATCATTGTATATCTACTGAATTTATTACCTATCCGTATAGAAGCGGTTTGCTGCCAGTAATAATTCCTGATTACTCTTAAGTTTTTCCCAAATATGTCAAGGCCACTTGGCAATAAATACTAAAAATGTATGAAATAACCATTCTTTTTAAAACTGCAGTGGCCTAATAATTATGGCCGGCAGTATATATATATATTCTGTTTAATATTTTACATTAATTAGAAAAAAGTTTTGGATTATCCTCCCCGTTTTTTACAGGTTTGTTATTTTATATATATATATATATATATATATATATATAGAAAAAAAATGAAAAACCCGTAAAAATGGAGAGGATAATCCAAAAACTTATCTAATTAATATAAAATATTAAACGGATGAAAATAGAGAGCTCAATGGATATTATACAGAGCAATATGAAATATAGAAAAGAAAACTCAACACATAATTAAACGGTTATAAATCCAGAATTTATTTCGGCAAGTGTAAGAATTTCAAACTGCTTCGTCAAAACTAAAATATCAAAACCAAATCATTTTGAATTTTCAAGTTTGCTGAAATAAGTTCTGGATTTATAACCGTTTAATTCTGTGTTGAGTTTTCTTCTTTGTCTGTCTCTCTGCATGTCTATCTGCCTGTCTGTGTCTATCTCACTCTCTTTATATATATATATATATATATATATATATATATATATATATATATATATAGTTTTCACTACTTGACGACATAATTATTGCAAAAAAAATTAGTAAATCTTTGTTCAAAAGTACACACGCGGCAAGAGCTTTCATAACTTCTAGTAACGTTTAATGACTGGTAGTTAAGAGAATAAACTGAGCCGTCGTTGTCTTGCTATTGTCTCTCTCTCCATTCGCGACAGGTGGGATATATATATATATATATATATATATATATATATATATATATATATTATAAATTATGTTTTAGAACATGTACATAATTTCTTCTATGTATGTCCTTTTCTCTACAATCATATGGTTGTTTCAGTGTTTAGACTCAAACACTTCATCGGGAGAAATAAAGGTTTGGAATCATTCTCTCTTTATATATATATATATATATATATATATATATATATATATATATATATTATATTTTAGAGCATGTACAAATGTTTTGTTATCCTCTACAAAGTGTACATGTTGTTTCGACATTGAAATTACAATGTCTCGTCTGGTTGTGTGGAAAGGAATGGAAAACCTTTTTTCTTATATTTGGTGATTTGTGTGTGGAATGTTGGTGGGTGTTAACGATAAGGGAATAAGTCTTGTAAATTGTCCGTTAGAATTTTGAAAAAAGTAGTGTGGGTAGGGAATTGATTAGGGAGTTGATTAATGAAAGTGTCGGGAATTTTGTAGACAGATTTAACATTGGAAGATGGGGTGTAGGTTTTATGGCCGCATGGCTAGACTTTATTCTTTCGGTTTATTAGAGGGGTAGAGTAGGGAAGTGTAAAGGATGGGGAGAGATGGGATTAGACTTATCTTTAATGTTTATTTGTACAACTACAGAATATTTTGTATTTAAGCAAATTTTTACAATTAATCTAATTTTGTATATTTAACCTTAATTTTGAATTTAGTATAACTTTCTTCTAAAACCTTTAAATTAGATCACAGTTTGTGGCGTGTAATAGGTAAAATTTGATGTAAGAGTGTTGTTAGCACTATGAAGGTTTATCATCTCTAAGGGGTCCTAGCTTCGGCTTTTGTAGTATTTTTTTAGCATGATTGTAAGGTTAGTTCTTTAATGTGTTTACAGTTTACTGTGGTTTCATGTCTCTGGTTTAAAAGTTTGTTGCTATTCATGTATTTCATGATTTCAATTTTTTCGTGAAGACAAGAAACCTGGTTCTTTTATTGGTTTAGCTGTTCTATCACAGGTCTATATTATATATCGAGCACTGTTTTAAGTTTTTCTTCATTCCTTATTCATTCGGGTATATATATATATATATATATATATATATATTACATTTAGTGATAAGTTATTTCCGCAACTTAGGCTTCAACCTTTCGGTATCTTCTGGCGATTTACAATAACTGATGTTAGTGTTTTTCAAACGCTCGAACACGGACTTTTCAAAATTAGGGAGAAGTTATTTAAGGATCTTAGAACACTTTCATCCATGTTTGTATGATCTTACTAAGTATTTATGGCTATGATTACATCCATGGATAAAAGTGTTGAAACCTAGGTTGCGTAATAACACATTTCCAAATGAATAATTTTCAAAAGATTTAAAATATAATTGTATTGAACACTTGTTAACTGTGTACTGATCTAATTTATTTATGACCAAAAACTAATTAATATATATATATATATATATATATATATATATATATATATATATATATAATAAATGCAAAACGGTTTTTATTACAATAAAGGGGATTATTTCATCGGTTTTCGGTTGTATAGTATACACATGTCTTCAATGGTCAAAATAAAATATATTTGGGATCAACCAAGATCATCTTTAAAACCAGGTGGTTCAATCACAAGTCTTCATTCAAAATAGAAAACTTTAAAAAAACTGCACAAAATAGGCTAGCCACGAGTGGAAATTGAAATCAAAATATGGAAAAGACCCAGACATAAAGTGGAGTAGAGTGAAAACAGTCAAGCCTTACAACGGTGGCAAAATATGTAGACTGTGCCAGGAAGAAAGGTTAGCGATTATGCTATTCCCAAACAAAAATGTACTATTGAATAAAAGAACAGAAATCTAAGCGAAACCAGACTAAAAAATACCTATTAGGTGCATACAACTATGGATGAAAATGTTATAATTTCTTGTAATTTCAAAAATTGCCCGTTCAAAAATTCCCCGTCACGTGAGCGTTCAAAAAAAAAAAAAAAAAAAAAAACACCGTGACGTGAGCCTTCTTAAAAAATGGTAAACGGTAAAATCAGTTTTTGCTAATCGCTTGAAGACACCACATGGTAGAATCCTAGGTCACGTAATAACTCGTTTACAAATGACGAATATATATATATATATATATATATACAGACAATAAAGTGGATTATTTCATCGCTTTTCGGTTGTATACACATGTCTTTTCGGAGTCACTTCTGGTTCTTATTCTTAGTACATTTTGGTTATTGCTTACCTTGCTTTTGCTGACCCTAAGTGCCCGGCCCGGTTATTGAAATCACAACTACTATGTTACCAAATTCACAAACCAACATGAGACAATAACCTCGTGTATTAAAGGAAAGACGAAGGCAATTAATCTACATGTAGCGTAAATAATGTTGATTTCTTTTATATATCTATGTTTTTTAAAAACGATATGTACTCATTACGATACCTGTGAGACACTCGAGCTAGAGAATTATGGAGTAAGAGACACATTTAATCGAATATGTGGAGAAGGATAGACTTGAACAGATTAAGTTAGTTGTAATCGGGGAAGCACCCCCTTGGGAGTCGGTTGCACAGAACAACGCCTTTTTCTCTATTCTTATTTTTTCATTTTTGCGACTTATATTATTTAAAACCGAACGATATTTTTAATTGTATAAATTTTTTAGATAATACTGATTTTCCGATACAAGTTCTACTGTTTAAGCCATAGATGGGAGAAGAGGTAGAACGCGAGTGGTATTCGAACTCGGCTGTCCAATTTCACATCCCAAACCATTATCTATTATACTAACCCACGCACCCAAGCTTACAGCACCTAGTATTCCAGAGTCGTCACCCATCTAGGTACTGACCAGGCTCGACGTGATCGAAACATTTATTTTGCAAGTGATCTCAACAGATTTGTACTTACACGTTTTTGTTCGTCACGATAAATTACATACATATAAAGAGCAGGCAAGCACATTTTCCTATTATGTTTTTTCCGGTGTGCATGCAGACAGAAATACTACACACTGATTAAAATACAAATAAAAACTGGGTGTCTATTTCAAACAAGGATATCCATTAAAAATAACGTTTGAAGTAATCTAAATATAAATTTTGTGACTTTCTTCTCCAGTGCCTACCTTTGAGAGTATATTTGATTTTTGTTTTATTTGTTTAATATAATTACACTTTAATGGATACTCGTATTTGAGCAGAAAGTCTGTCTATTATATATATAACGGTACATTATAATTTCCACTGGCCTTAATAGTTTGAGAAATCGTTTGGAAAATATCTATATTCCGGCAGGAATCGAACTTGCGTACTCCCAACACCGGGCAGATACCGTCTTTAGATAGGACGTGTCTTACCAATCGACCACGAAAGATTTCATGATAGACAAAATTCAGTCAAACCTTAACGTAGATATTCTTCTGATTTCTTTTATCGAACGATTTATATCTGCTCTGATCGTATTGAATGTAAACAAACTCATTACAACATTACGGAATTATGCTATATATATATATAGATATATATATATATATAAAGATATAGATACCTCCACTTCATTTTCGATATATAATTTATAAATTGAATTTTTAAAAATAAAAACTTTTTTCTTCAAACTTTAATTTTAGCTTAATTGAAAGCTAAATAATTAAATGTATTATTTACACTACGCAAAATCTCGGGTGTATTTCAAACAGGAGCTATAATCATTGAAATTTAAAATTCTGAGATTTTTTTTTTAATCTTCAGTCTTTCGGCCATTTTTTTTTTGTAAACAAAATTTGTGAACAAAAGTTTATTCTCGGTTTTAAAAATCTTGTAAAAATAAAATATACATCTTTCACGCTTCATTTTTGAAAAATTATCAAATTTAAAGTTAAATTAATATGATCTGAAAAAAATATTACTTGTTTATCGCATAAAATTTAGAATAAAAGTATTTCTTAATCATAAAAGTCTGACTCATTGAACCTTTTAAGTAGGCGATGACAGCACCTATCAATCAATCTGAACGTATGGTGACCAAAAGTTGACATAACCCAGTTTTATCATTTCGAAGGAGAACAATCCTTAAAACATGTGACCTTTTAATGATAAGTCTCTTGCAAGTTTCAATCGTAAAAGAAAATGTGCAGTTTAATATAAAAAAAAATTAGAACTTATTTTAAAAATCTTAATTCTAAATGATTTGCATTAAGCTTATGAATTTTCGATTTGTAAATAAACTTCTTTTTTAATGAATTAATAACCGAAGACACTAAGTAACTGGAAGAAATTTAAAAAGTTTGAAACTCTTCTTCTTCTATGTGCCCTATCCCTTCAGGACGTA